>JAJMHM010000022.1:0-213167 GCA_030566045.1 Geotrichum geniculatum | reverse complement strand
TTTTTTTTTTTTTTTATTTATTTTTATTTATTTTTATTTATTTTTATTTATTTTTATTTATTTTTATTTATTTTTATTTATTTTTATTTATTTTTATTTATTTTTATTTATTTTTATTTATTTTTATTTATTTTTATTTATTTTTATTTATTTTTATTTATTTTTATTTATTTTTATTTATTTTTTCATCACTTTTTATTCAAATCTTTGTCTTAAACAGTTTAATGGAGTAGCCAAAAAAAGCTTGAAAAGGTTTTGCTTCTGGGTTCAAAGCAGAAGAGCTCTGTGGCTAAACTTGCCTGTTTTGTACTTTTTCGTTATATTATTTTCTGGTCCAAAAAGGCACAAACAGGGTCTGACATGTGACATATGCATTTGACCAGATTGGGTATAATACATATTGGGCTATTCAGTGAATTGGATCTTGATTGAATCTGATCAAGCTCACTTCAGTATCTATTTTGACCTGGAAGTTGAATTAAACCTGGAAGTTGAATTAAAGAGGGGTTATTAATGAACCCAAATATTTCCAGCATTCCACCTATTCCAGGAACCTATCAGGAACCTATTCCAAGAACCTATTCCAAGAACCTATTCCAAGAACCTATTCCAGGAACCTATTCCAGGAACCCATTCCAAAAACCCATTCCAAAAACCCATCCGGAACCCACCCCAAAAACCCATCTCAGGCACCCATCTCAGACACTCACCCCAAAACCCATCTCAGACACCCACCCACCCCATCCACCCCAGCAAAACTATCAAACTTTGACAGTGCACCCCCTTATCAGTTTTCAGACAGCCCCCAGATATAATGGCCGTTACCAACCATGCACACATATTATCCTGTACCAAGCTTAAAATTAAATCACAAGAATAATATGTGCACACAATCCATCCCACACTCTAGGCCGGGGAATTGCATCAATAGGACAAACCGCAAAGAGCCTACGGACCAGAGCTCCGTGCAAATGTTGCGGAGTGAGGGGAAACAGGCCCCACTAGGCTAATCTCTTTGAGATCTCACTAAAATGCCGGGCTTCCTACAACAGTCTTTGGTGCTGATACAGCTCTGGCTGCCTACTACGCCTGTTTTAGCGCCCGCCCTAAACCCGTCCTAAAATTTACTTCTAGCTGTCACTATCTCTCGCTAAACCCGTCCTAGAATTCTCTTCTAGCTCTCTCGTTATCACTGGATAAATTCGTCCCAGAATTTACTCCATCGGAACAGTCCTTTCCATCATCCACCGGTTGGCCCCGTACAGACCAAATCACGTGTGTACCACTCATTAGTGCAACGACCGGTGAACGTCGGTGAAAGTAAAAGCCGGTGAACGTCTGTGGACATTGGTGCACATTGGTGCACATTGGTAAAAGGGTCACCAGAACAAAACAGCACAGCCAGAGAGTCAGCACAGAAAGCCAGACAGCCAGTGTGCTAAACCAGCAAACCTGCACAACAGAACTAGTTCACCACACACCAAATTCCCACCTAATCCTGGGGCCTCTCCATGCTCGAAGTTTGGCGGTTTAAATAAAACTGCCTTTACAAACAGTTGAGGCAGGGATAGAGTGTTCGGATTTACATGAGCTTATCTTTCACGCTACCGGCTAGAATAAGCTGGCACCTACCCGAACATTCTACACCTTGAAATGACAGAAATACCTGCATTAGCGTGATACATTCGGTGGAGCTAGGGATTTGACCCCCAGAAATGGCCCATTTTTTATGTCTAGGCCGTGTATCTGATAAACGCTGCTCATACCATCGCACAGCTTGGCCTTGAGCCGCTGTATTGGACAGTGTCGACATGTTTTTCCGGGCGGCGCGGGACCGGATAAAAGAAATTGGAACCTAGAAAAAAAAAAAAAATAATTAAGATTAAATATTTAAGTCAACAACATTAAAGTTGTTCTATAATGCGTAGGTCTTTTGCTTTTCAAAACGCAAAAAGAAAAGAAAATTCAATTAGCGAGACGACCAATACAATTTCACTTTGATTGACTAGTGAACGGAAAAAATGTTGTGGGGATGCTTTTGAAATGTGCAGTCTTTTCTTTTTTCATTTTTTTACAGATATCTCTTAAGGTTTTTCTTGGAATATTTACTTTTTATCCGCTTTTCTTTTTTTTTTTTTTTTTTTTTTTTTTTTTTTTTTTTTTTTTTTTTTCTTTTTTCTTTTATTTTATTTTATTTGTTTTTTTTTATTTGAATCTTATACAATATAGTTGTTGCGCGCTTTTCCTCGTCTTCCTTCTTCCATCAGGGCTATTTAAAAGGTCTCGAATTTCTCCTTGAATATAAATTTTTCTTCTACTCTATTTTTGTACTAATAGTCTTCACATCTTGCATTATATACCCTTCATCCAGCATCTTCCATCATCACTACCATCAATCGTACAAAGCTATATTTCTCATCTCTCTGCATATACAATATTCACAATGCAATTCAATGTTCTGGCGAAGACAGACTTGTCCAGTATCCCGCGATCACTAACGGTGTCAGCACCACCTACTCCACTCAAATCAGCGCTCAAGAGAAACAAGAGCATGCCAGCTAAAATGGTACATTTTGACTCCAATTTAGAAAAAGTAAAACACTTTTTGTATTTTGAGAAGCCAGAAGAAATTAGAAAACCTGAGTTTCAATGGGATGACTCAAGCACAGAAGATGACTATTCAGACTGTTCTGACGACGAGAGAACTCTGATTAATGCCTATCGTCCAACTGAGTGGTCGTCAAACATGCCCAAAACCTTTCACAACAGCAATAAGCAAAAGCCAGTGTATCTGGAGAATTTGTCTTTTTTCAACAATAAGATTATTGGCAACATTATGGTGGAGAATATTTCATATTCCAAGGTGGTGATGGTTACTTATACCAGCGACAATTGGAAGTCCAAGACTGAGATGCTGGCGGACTATAAGCAGTCTCCCAATGCTCAGGGCGACAGATTTTCATTTTTCATTGACACTCGAAGCTATGCCAATGTTGAATTTTATGTCAAGTATACGTGCCAGTCTTGTGACTACTATGACAATAACGAGAGCCAAAACTATAAGGTGAGCTTTAGAAGATTTGACAATCCTGAGCCCAAGCTCCAGGTAGCAAAGAAGAAGAAGGCGTCTCGATCCAAGTCTTTTAGTTTTGCGAGTCCTCCTGAGCAGCAGAGTTTCAATAAGAATTATACGTATCAGCCTCCCAAGCCTGTCAAGGCGATTCCAGCGCAGAGGAACAATGGTTTACACGATTTCGAGTTCAATACAAAGAGTTACCAAGATCTGATTAATTCTTATTGCTTTTTTACTACTCCTTCCATTTCTTCATGCTAATTGTATATCACTCAACTTGATTTTTTATATATAAATATATATATTTTTTTTTATTCTAGTTGTATGCATTTGTTTTTGTTTTTCAATGAATAAAAGTTTGATTTTGTTATAAGCGTTTCTGCTTGGACGAAGCTTTGGATAGTGGTGTGATGCTGATATAAGGCTGAGTACGGCTAGAGATTGGGCATATGCTCCTGAGCTCCTTTGTTGGCTGGTTTATAGAAGAATGGAAGTATATTGAGGTGTGTTTATAGGAGGAAGTAGTTGAATAAAGAAAATAAAGAAGGAATATGAAATATAGAATATAAAGATGAAATATATCAGAGAATAAGTTAAAACAGAGAATATAAGTTAATATAAATTATGAAATATAATACCAAGTTAAAAATCAAGTTAAATAATATATATAAAAAATAAAAATCACAATATTAAAATAATCACAATAAAAAGAAATATTTTTATTCATTATATTTTTATTCCATATTCCATTTTCCAAAATCTCTATAATAAAAAAATGTGAAAATATTGTGCATTTCAACTTCAGTATAAACTTTATTACCATTCTAATAATGAACTGTTCAACCAAATACGCCATCCTATACTGCTAATGCCAACTTGAAGGCCTCAGTTTTCACAAATATCTGCACTACTAATCCATTAAAACAACACTATCGGCTAATTACTAGCTAATATATCATGGCTGTACTGTCGAACTATACTAAACATGTCGACATCAACATACTAAACATATCAACATATTAAACATATCGACATACTAAACATATCGACATACTAAAATTATCGACATAACATGATATATCGACATAACATGCCAATATACCTTACCAACATACCAACACCAACACCAACACCAAAACCAACACCAACACCAACATACCATCACCATCACCATCACCATCACCATCACCATCACCAACATCATACCATACCAAGTAATCACAAAACCATACTATTGACGCCAACTGCCAACCCAACCCAACCCAACCATCCTAATCCACAGCCTAAACCTCCCGCATGCCTAAGCCTAAACCTTCCGCATGCTATCCTCCACTCAACCCTATTCCCCAGCCTACCCTATCCGTATATCCGCCTATTCCCCAGCCCTTCCCCATACCCACTAGTTGACATATTCCTGGGGAAACCATTGAGGCCACTGTCCTGCCCCAGAATAATATCTCTCCACTAGTGCCTTCCCGCTCATGTATATTCTAGGTACGCCATGCCCCCCAAAGCCTGCAATCACTAAAGCCCTACCTCCGCTTCCCTCGCCTACCTGCCCTACCATCGGAAGGCCATCATCCGTAAAGCCCATCACGCCAGTCCACTCGCACACCTTCGTAACCTCGCGCTCCGTCGTGACCCGAGAATAAACAAACTCGTCCAGCGTCGACGATATCGACTCGTCGGTGCTCGTGTCGTCCGTGTAGTCCACCTGACCGTCCGGCCCGTACCGGCGTGCCCCACCATAAACCAGGTGGTTGGGCAGCACCACGCAGTACTCCTGAGCCCAATTGAGATTCGACCGCGTGTCTGTCGCTCTCTGCCCGCTCTCGTACGCCGAAACCTGGCCCCGGACGGGATAAACCCGGGTCCTCAGCCCAGCAGAACCCGCAGGTCCCCCCGCAAAAAAATACCCCGTATACGCATTCGTAGCAAAAATAACGTCGCCCACTGTCATATCCCCCTTCTCCGTCTCCAGCTTAAACCCCCCGCCGCTCGCCTTCTCGCACTTCAGCACCGCAGTGTTGGTATACAGGTGCAGCCCTTTACTCAGTGCCTGGCATATCATCCACGTAGACAGCTCATATGTGTTGATTGGAAACGCCGGGTGCGCAATCGCGCCCGCCAAGGGCCCCGGCACCCCTGCGCGCGATAGCGCCTCTGCTCCGCTGTACACCTTCAACCCGTCCCGATTCTTCAGTCCCGACACCTTGCGCTTGGCCTCCTCAAACTCGGCCTTGCTCCGGTACAAAAGCCAGCCCTGCGCTTCCCGGCCTGGCTTGGCCTTGTCAATCCCGTTGTGGTCAATCAAGTCGCTCACTTCGTGATAGTTCAAGCGTTCAAACTCGTTCAGCTCACTAAGCAAATTGGGTGCCATGTGACCGCCGTTCCTTGCTGTCGCACCCGAACAGACAGTCCGTGCCTCCAGCATCAACACCCGCTTGTTCTTCATACTCGGGAGCCCGAGCAGATGGTGAGCAACCGACGCGCCACTGAACCCGGATCCAATAATAACAATGTCTGCTTCACATGGCAGCTTCGACGACGACTGGTAGTTCGTCAGGCTCGACGGCTCTTTGGGCGTCCAGAACGACGGAGCCTGCGCCGTGGTCATTTTCTTTGGTAGAGACATGATAGCAATTGTCCTGATGATGATGGTTTGAAGAAGGTTAATTTTAATTCTCCATCTCAAGAGAAAGCCCTATGACTTTAATGTCTCCTACTGCCCTAAATAATACCCTAGCCCCAACCTCCCAACCCAGAGAATTTTTTTATTTCTCCCAATAAAAAGATTTCACCGTTCTGCAATATAGACATTGAGAGACCTTCAAGTTCACGATGGCGGCTGAGAATACAAAGATTGAAGAGGTTGACGCGGAAGCTGGCGATGTTACGTTTGAATCTTTTGGTCTTGACGCCAGACTATCCCAGGCCATTACCCAGCTGAAATTCGTCAAGCCCACCTTGGTGCAAAGTAAGGCGATTCCTCTGGCCCTGGAGCAGAAGAAGGACATCATAGCACGAGCACGAACTGGATCCGGTAAAACCGTCGCTTATGCCATTCCAGTAATTGAAAGCATTCTGCAGGACGATGATGGTCCCGGAAACAAGTCCATCATTCTCGTTCCCTCTAGAGAACTCGCAGATCAAGTCACCAAGCTCTTTAAAAAACTCACTCTGTTTTGCGCAAAGACCGTTGGTGTTGTCAACGTAGCACAGAACGCATCAGATGCTGTTGTAGCGTCAATTCTGACCGCAAAACCCGCCGTGGTGGTCGGCACCCCAGCTTCGGTGCTCTCTGTAGTTACCAGCGGCGCCGTCATCCCCAGCGGTATCAAATATCTTGTTATCGACGAAGCTGATTTGATTTTGTCTTATGGCTACGAAGACGACCTGAAGGCGCTTGCTGAGCAGCTTCCCGTGAAGAAAACCACACAGACCTGGTTGATGAGTGCCACTCTTAGCGATGAGGTTGAAGAAGTTAAATCAACATTCTGCAGATCGAATTTGGCAGTATTGAAGCTTGACGATGAAGAAGCCCAGAGCGAAACCCAAAACAAACTAACTCAACACTACGTCAAGACCGGAGAGCTCGAGAAATTTTTACTAGCATACGTGATTTTCAAACTGAATCTGATTACCGGCAAGACTTTAATCTTTGTGAATGACATTGACAGATCGTACCGATTGAAGTTGTTTTTTGAGCAGTTTGGCATCAAATCATGTGTTCTTAATGCCGAATTACCAGTAGCCTCTCGACTTCACATTGTAGACGAGTTCAACAAGAATATCTACAAAATCTTGATCGCAACGGATGACAATACGCACTACGTTAGAGAAGGCGAAGGCGATGATGAACAAGAAGAAGAGCCCAAAAAGTCAAAGAAATCGAAATCTAAAAGGGACAAGGAGTATACTGTTAGTCGAGGAGTTGATTTCCAAAATATTGCATGCGTTCTGAACTTTGATCTGCCCACATCCTCTACAGTCTACACCCATAGAATTGGCCGCACTGCGCGAGGTCATAAGTCAGGAATGGCCCTTTCATTTGTTGTTCCTCGAGAGGAGTATCAAAAGCACAGACCTTCAAGCTGTCCCACTGCTAAACGCGACGAGAAAATCCTCGCTCGAATCATGAAATCACAAGAAAAACGAAGAGTTAAGAATCTGGAAGCTAAGGGGCTGGACAGCAGCAGCACTGAGGGTGAAAATGATCCATCAATAAAGATTCAGCCTTATGTCTTTGACATGCAGCAGGTAGAAGCGTTCCGCTATCGTATGGAAGATGCTTTCAGAGCAGTAACTAAAGTAGCTGTTAGAGAAGCTCGTATCAAAGAGATCAAGCAAGAGCTGCTTGCTTCCGAGAAACTTAAACGACATTTTGAAGAGAATCCTGATGATTTAGTGAATCTTCGTCACGACAAGGAACTTCATCCATCTAGAGTACAAAGCCATTTGAAGCGAGTTCCTGATTATTTGATACCTTCACACTCAAAGAAGAAGAATGAACTAGGATTTATTGGTTTGCATAAACAATCTGAGAACAGAGTGCGTAAAGCGAGAATGAGCAAGAATAAAGCCAAAGGGCGAAAGAGAGATCCTTTGAAGAATTTCAAGAAATAAACTTTGTTAAAATAATATATTCACACGATGATTCTATCGCAAAAGTTTCAATATCGCTTATTCGATTGTCTTTAGTATGAGACACGCATCTCTTGAAGTGCCCATTCATGCCTGATAAAAAAAATCGGCTCAAAAATACCCGTGGTTGGCATGAGAAATCTTTAAACTGTATATTTAAGATTTGCTTCCTTATGTAGAGTCCTAATATAATGAATGGTAACTTGCCATGTCCACATATTTTTGCTATCAATTGGTATAGATTCTCCTTGATCTTTCTCTTTAATGTCCTAAAGATGAGGACAAAATACGTATAAAGTTCATTGTCACCAGTACCTTAAACCGCCGTTTCTCATGTTCAGAATTCATGCCCACGGGAGTTCCCATTAATCAAAACTCTATGCGAATTAGACGAATCGAAGGTTTCTGTTTTATCAATATAAATGCCAACTTCCCATTAGCTAATAATGCACTTTTGCCAAAAAGTCTTTCATTCAAATGTCAGAGATTGCAAATCTGAAACACGATATTAAACAATGCCATTAAGATCTGTGAGCCAGACCCGAATATTGAACCGGTACTCTCATGCGGTTGAAGATTTGATACCCGGGACTGAGACCGGATCCAAAACTTTAATGGCCAACTTAAAGTTTATCCGAATACTGAATTCTCAACAGTGCAAAATGGAGCATCTAATCTGAGCAGCTGCTTCAGAATATTCTTTTGTTCAATCCTTCTATTTGCCTGAATTCAGTTACATGAAAGAAGAATGTCTTTGCATGAAGTTACCTTTCTTATTAGCAGATTTCAAAACCGTTCAATGCTTAAGGAGTTTTTCTCCTCCAGTCAACGTGCGACCTCTCCTGTGCATTTGATATGAAAAAAGGCATCTGCTACGAACCACTGAAGCAGGTTTGATTCTGTTTAATTTTGGTTTTACAATCTGATTTCTCTTCTTTCCATGATATCTTACCATTATGATAGAAGCAGCTCAAACATGCTAGCAAACCTTAAGCATCTTAAGAATATGCTCACCATAGCATATCACTCCACTTACAGGATACTGTCTCCTTGAGATCAATATAAATGCAAATTAGCTTCTATTCATGCTATAAAGTTCCAAATGAAAAGAACAATTAAAGTCGAACTTTAACTTAATACACCCATTTTCTTTCAAAGCTTAACCTTAAATATTCACTTTAAGGCTTAATAGTTTCTAAAAGATTCACGGAAAGGTGTGGCCCTTGGACCTTTGGAAAAGAATGAATCAGTGACAAGAACCGAAAGCTCAAAATTAAGTCTTTTAGTTTTAAAGACTTATTTTTAGTCTTTTAGTGAATTTAACTCTGGGTCTAGTTCGTGTTCAGAGTCTGACATTCAACCATCTCTAGAGTGTCCAACACTTTGTGAATCATTCTACAAACTCGTCCACCTGATATGATGTCAGTATGTACCATTGAGACATACTTTATAACAATGTTAGCATTCATTACTTGATCTCAGCCTTCTTACGTATATGTCTGCCTGAGTTAAATTTTAACTCAAGATTTCAACCCTATCTAGAAAGGGCCTGGGCTTGTATCAGTAGTTGGTATGAATCAGGGACAATTCCGTATAAGATACCTCAGTCATTGTCTGAAAATCAAGAATGTACTCATTAACCTTAAATCTATTACTGAACTGATTCGTACCTTTTTTTTTCAAATCACTTTTGTATAGAAATTGAGTAAATGATGAATCACGTACAGTATTGAGTTACCATGATTCCAATGTTGGAGGAGAGTTCATACAAAATTATCCTCCGGTGAAAAATACTCTATATGTAAATGATCACAATAGGAAGTGATTTGTACAAGTATTCACTGCATTCCAATACGAAAACAAAGATAACTATAATATATCACTCTGTTATCTTTTTTATCTCTTCAAACTCAGAATTTCAATGGCCAGATGTGATTTATTCTAGAAACTGTTTTCATTTTGTAATTCGCATATATAAAATCTCTGCTAAAAAAACCATACTGAAAAACCATCACAAATACTGAAGGATTTTGCTAAAATCTGTTCCTGAAAAGAATTTATCCACTATTTATCTTTATTGATTCTTGAGTTTTTAATAAGGAAACTTGAAAATCTTTTTATAGCTCTTTCTTCGTTAATTTCTATGTTTCTTTAAAGAATATATTGATTCTTGAATGCGGTCCTTGTATATGTATCATCTTCTAACAAGTTATCGTTTTGTAAAACTTCATTACAAGAAATTGAAATGAAATTGCACTCAAAAATTGTATGGAAATACTGTAACAACGAGCCTATTAGAATACAATCATCTTCATTGAAACAACATCAGAACTCAACCAGCATATTTGAAAGTTCAGTTGATGCTCATCTATAACTGTCAATTAATTCTGCATCCATTGTATTTTAACTCATTTTTTCAAAAATCAATGTTTTATTATCTCTCAAGTTGAATTAAGATTCCCCAGATTTTCTCATTTTTTTACAAATTGACACTTCCAGAGCACTTAAAACAACTTTCTCACTTGTGATTTTCCTATTTGGGACCGTGTATAGCATGTAGCCGGGGAAAAGTATAATTGTCAAGTCCCAATTAGGACATGACAATAGCACAGACTTTAGTTGTATACCTATCCTAATTAGATACTATTGCTAGCAGAGTTGAAACCATTTTGAGTTAAGTTGAAGATGGAAAATTGGATCTTGAATGAGATATAGATCATTCAATTCGACAAAAGGAGTTTAGTTCGTATCAACTTCCAGATCCTCCTCGTTCTCTATAAATATGAAGGATTATCTTCATTTTTCATTTCAATACAAATCAACTACCTTATACCCAAGATATCATGAGTATTGAATCCGCTACGCTTCAAATGCCAAACTTTCAATTTCAATTGCCTTCCGCTGAAGACTCTAGCATGCAATACCAACTACCCTCTCCAGAAAATACCTCCGATTTACCATTGATTGACACTGATTCAGAAACAATGAATCCTTCATTACCTTCGTCTCCAATTATGCTAGGCACAGGACTGTCTTCATCAAGATCAACTTCTCCGTTCACTTCGCACGTACAATCTAGTTCTGTTTCCGCTCCAAAACGCGTTTCAAAGGTCCGCAAGCTGCCCCAGTCCTCCCTGAAAGTCCAATGGACTCCACATGAAGACGAACTTGTGATTCGACTGCGCGAACAACAAAACATGAAATGGTACGAAATCACAGACGAATTAAATGGAAATCACACTCCTCAAGCGGTGCAAATGAGATATCTAAGACATTTGCGAAAGAGAAAAGAACGTGTAGTTTCTTCAGAGGAACAGAGCAGAATCATGGACATTATTCTCAATAATGACATGTACAGCATCAAACGCACAAAAAACCGAATTACATTTGTGCTCAAATAAGTACCAATGCCACTCTTCTAGCACTATTTATTTTTCCTTATTTATTTTGCATTCACCTTTATATAGCCATCCTCAGAAAATAGAAAATAAATACTCTGGTTTGAAATATATTTACAGATTACTTTGTAGATGCCCTGCCCTTTCCTCTAGCACTTTGTTTCGCCTTGGACGAAGAGCTCGTAGCCGATTTTTTCGCTCCTCTCTTGGCTGGTGCTTTAGGTTTTGACACTTTGATATATTTATCTTTACTCAAGTCATCGTCATCATCCTTCTTTTCGTCTTCTTCATCTGCTGCCGCTACTTCCTCTCCAATCGTCTCCTCCAAATCCGGCACCTCAGTTGACATACCAGAACTTGCCTTAACCGTAAGCGAACCAGCAGACTTCATAAATGGTACAGGATGAGAAGCTTTGTTGTAGTTTCTCGTGAAAGCAGATTTGACAGCAGTAGGAAGTCCTTTTGCTTTGGATTCATTACTTGTGGGGCCAACCCCAAGTTCCATGATGATGTCCCAATCTTCTTTAGTTAAATAGTAATTGTCCATTAGTTCAATGACATTTTCAATACCAGCTTCTTTTTCAACGAGTAATGGATTGATGAGCTTGGTACCCAGCAGAGGCAGGTATTGTAATCTCACTTCCTTCTTGTCCCCAGAAATCTTGAGTCTTGCATGAGACTGGATTTCTTGCAACATACGAAGATATTTATTCGACTTGGAGTTTTGCCCAAGATAGCTTGTGAAATTATATCTCCCTTTGCCTTGACCAGCAATATATGAACTAGGAAGAACTGAAGACATTACACCATG
Source organism: Geotrichum geniculatum (assembly GCA_030566045.1). Classification (NCBI taxonomy): domain Eukaryota; kingdom Fungi; phylum Ascomycota; class Dipodascomycetes; order Dipodascales; family Dipodascaceae; genus Geotrichum; species Geotrichum geniculatum. Next base: position 201,241 of record JAJMHM010000022.1, on the reverse strand, counting down.
GAATGGCATAAGACTCCATTGAGGTTGAGATCCATGAATTCTCCTATCAACCAAATCACCATCGGCAATAGCATCTGCAGCAGACACTACAGCATCCAAATGAGATTTAAATTTTCCATTGGTAACTGATGCTGGATGTGTGTTGAGATAGTTTTCTTGAATCATGAGAGGAGTAAAATCATGATCATCAAAATAATATCTAATCTTATCATCGAGACTGAGGCCATTGTTTGAATTGAAGGTAGCTCCAGAGAGTAATCTTGCAGTAATATCAAAAGGTTTCAAGGTAATAGCCTTTTCGAAAGATTTGCTAAATTCCTGGCTTGACTGGAAATCCATCTTTTTGTTCGTCCTTGAATATGTGAATAGCATATTGATGATCTGTCTCATGTCCGAGCCACTACTACTAACAAGCTGGTCAACAACCTGAGGAGTAATACGAATCCCTTCTTTATTCGCAATTCCCATAACTCGTACACGAAGGGCATTTGCGTCAGGTCTTCTAAATTGAAGATCAAGGGCAACTCTGTCAAACGGTCTCATTTTGGGTAACGAGCGTTCGTTGCAAATAAGAATAATCGGGACATTTGTAGTTCTACAAAATGCTGCCATTTGACCAACACCTCCACGATCACCGCCAGACATACCGTCAACTTCATCCATAATCAGACAAATGTTCTTGTTACTAGACTCTGCTTTGTGTCCAGATTTTGTGAAATATCCGTTTAATGAAGTATTTTTGGTTGTTCCAGTGATTTTCTCAATAAGCATATTTTTACTTCTTGTATCTGAAGCATTGGATTCAATAGCATCAAAGCCTTTGAGCTTAGCTACCAAATGCGCTGATGTAGTTTTCCCGATACCAGGCGGTCCACTAATAATAACAGCTCTATAAACACCACTTCCATCGGGACCAGGTGTTTTGAATCCATTTTTAGCATTTTTCCTCCAATTAGTTAACCATCTACCAAGTTTTTCAACCACGCCCTTGTTTCCGCAGATATGAGATAGTTCAGTAGGAGCATATTTGGTTGTCCAAAGTTCCTCGTTACTTTTTGAGTTGTCGTCTGCTGTCCTAGACATTTCTTTCACTGCCATTTCAATCTTTTTGACTTCTTCCTTCTGCTTAAGAACGGCTTTTTGAGCATTGACACCACTTCCACCGTCAGCAGGCATTTCACGAAGCAGCTGTAAAAATCCTTCTTCGTCAATTGTTTTGATACCAAGCTTCTTGATCTTTTGAATTTTACTAGGTCCAGCTTCTCCTCCTAGAACTACACAAGAAGTTTTACTTGAGGGAGCAGTCGTTACTTTACCGCCATATTGTTTGACCAGGTCTTGAGCTTGGTCTCTAGGTAAGTTTGGTAATGTTCCAGTGAAGACAAATACCAGACCTGCTAAACAATTGTCTCGAGCGATTGGGACTTGGATGGAGCCCGAAGGCTGGGGTCCTGATTCCTGAGCGGCTTTCAACGCATGATAATTGAACTTTTTTGAGGTATCAACGTCAGGCAAGATTGCGTCTGGAATTCTTTTCAATATTTCATCGCTACTAATAGTCTTTTTACTGGAGGTTGGTTGAGGTTTAGACTTGGGTTTTGCGAAAGTAGCATCAATCATTTCCAAATCTTCATCATTTAGTTCAAAATCATCATCAACATCCATGGCTGAAGCTTTCTTATGTTCTTTAACAGGAGCTTTCGTATTCTCTTTGGCAGGAGCCTTCGTATTCTCTTTGGCAGGAGCCTTCGTATTCTCTTTGGCATGCGATTTAGCAGGAGTCTTTGTATTCTCTTTAGCACGCGTCGATTGAGTTTTCTTGGGTTCATCGACAGCAGAAGATTTGGGTCTAGAAGTCTTTGGTCCTTCATCATCAGTAGCTTTGACGTTCTTAGCAGGTTTCTTCTTTGAATCAAAGAACGATGACACCTCCACGTTCTCCAAATCGTCGAATTTTTGGCGTTTTGGTTCGCGTTTTGCTGACTTTTTTGGCGAAGGCTTACTATTAACCACTTGACTCACTTCAATTTCATCATCAGACTCTTCTATAAAACATTATTAGCCAATGATAGTGGTAAATGCGCTAGACATACCGATGACTCTTCTCTTTGAATTGGGTTTACGAGTGGCAGGAACGTCTTTGGTTGATTCAGAGTCCACCTTTTTGGCGGCCTATATGAAGGCCGTTAGCAAGATACCGTTAAGTGAACCACTCCATACTCACCTTGTCGCTCTTTCGTACGAAAAACGATCGAATGTCGCTCATGTTTGTTCCAAACAGATTCTGATGGTGTTGTGGAAGAAGAGACTCAGGCTGGGAGAAAAAACACTGAAATATCTAACAAACTTAAAGCTGATAACCCATTTAGCCCATCTAGTACACGTTGACTAAAGCCTTTAGCAGAATTGAAGTTTTTTTCTAAAACTCTAGACAGACGGACAAGTTAGTAGATCATCGATGCCATCAGACCTGAATAGTCCTCAGATCGAGGCCACGCTGAATCCAAACTCAATTCAACCTCCGCCCGATACTCTTGAAAACACTTCGTCAGAATATATCTCAGTGAAAAACGACCTGGAAAAGGCTCTCGCTGATCTGGCAAAGCTGAGGAACCCGTCTAGCAGTGACAAACAGATGGAATCTTTGAAATCGCAACTTGAATCCCTCTTGCTGGAAAAAACAGCTATTGAGACTAAATATGAAGAATTAGTTAGCAAATTGCCTGGAATTCGAGCGCTAGGAGAACGGTTCAAAGCCCAGTCGATTGAACTGGCAGACTGCAAAGATAAACTGGCTAAAGCCCTGGATCAAAATAAACAAGCCAATAATTCAATTGAAAACTTGAAACTGGATGTGATTAGGTCTACAAAAGAATGTAATAATTCGTCCGTTAAACTAAAGTCTGAGGAAAAGAGAATAGCTACTCTGGAATCTAAACTATACGATTTCCAGTTTGAGCTGAAAAAAAAGGACCAGAAGATTGAAGAAAGTACTCTACTCGCTAAAGATTTGGAATATACTCTTATGGAAGAAAGAACTCTGAAGGCGAGCCTTGAAGTCAAACTTCAACAACTTCAAGAAGCAGGTGGAATGTCTGATGAGCTCAAAGCAGAGCGCGATGATTTTCAAGAGAAATTGATCAAAACTGAGTTACAATTGAAGCGAGAAAAGGACACTAGTAACTCGACTATTATCTTGCTAAAGGATCAGATTGAAGACTTGAAAAGCTTGCTTGCTGCTGAAAAGCTTGAAGCCGACTCTAGTTCACCTAAGAAGCCAATTGACTACGAAACAGAGCTAGAGTCTCTGAAAAAAGAATTGAAAGAAAAGCAGCTACAAATAGGCAAAATTCGTCATGAAAATATATCTCTCCAGGAAAACTTATCAAAAGCTAGAAAAATAATTCAGTCTTACTCTCTTGGTGATACTGTTGACCGTCCGGTTCTAAGTAATATGCTTCTTTCTTTCCTGAGCCTACCAAGATCAGACACCAAAAGGTTTGAAGTTCTCCAACTCATCTCACATATTTTGGAATGGGATGACGATGAACGAGTACAAGCAGGGCTTTCCAAAAGGCCTAATGACTTTGTTCCAAATCCCCCTTCCACTCCAGTCAGACGTTCTTTCACTGGAATTAGATTTTTTGGATCTGAAGACAGTCCAACCAGATAACCTCTGCTCGAAATACATTGCATCTCCAATATAACATCTACTTTCCAATACAAAAGCTACTGAACACAACTCCAAGAATTTCTTCTACACCAACACCTTGTCCCGTTATTTTGCCAATCCCTTCTGCTGCAAACCGCAGTTCTTCTGTTGCAATAACTACATCAGACTCATCTTCAATTTCCAAGAACCTTTCTAATCCCATCACGACATCGTTCTCCAAAATGTCCTTGGTCCTTTGCGAAACACCAATTGGGTGTTCTCCAGCATCTTGATTGAATGTCAAATCCTCAAAGTTAACCACTAGCTTTTCAATTAGAGAAGAGATACCTGCACCAGTCAAACAAGATATATCAACTATATCTTGTTCTGGTATCCCAAGAATCTTTGAATATTCTGACCTGAAACTCTTTAGCTCTTCAGCTGAACTAATAAGATCAGATTTGTTTAATACGACTATTATTCTTTTTCCCAAATTCTTAAGATCTGTGATTTCAGCCATAACATCGTTAGAAATCGTCAATCCAGTTGAAAGAGGCAATACTGTGAGAATAATATCGCTATTTTTAAATCTCTTCTTAGCTCTATTCATTCCCTCTAATTCAATTTTTTCATTGTGATGGCTTATATTATCGTTGGACGAAGAAACAGTTTTCAAACTTCTCAAGCCCGCAGTATCACCTAACACCACTTTGAAACCTGAAATATCCATTGCAAGCTCCAATATGTCCCGGGTAGTTCCAGGAACATCACTGACTATAGCAGCATCTCGTTCTGCTAATCTGTTGAGCAAAAACGATTTACCAGCATTCGGAGGTCCTAAAAAGTCAAGTCGAATTCCAGAAACCAGTAGCTCTGACCGCTTGATCTGGTTATAGTGATCTTTGATCTCCAGTAGCAACTCACTTACTTTTGATCGTGCTCCATTGAAGAGTTCTGTAGAAGATGTGATATCTGAGTCTTCCGAAAAGTCAATCAAGGCGGTGAGAAGTGCCATTGTATCAACAATTTGCTTTCTCCATTCATCGTAAGTGAGCTTCATTTTTCCACTCGCCGGAGCTATAGCAGCTTTTCTCTGAGTCTCAGTTTCTGCATCGATAGAATCTCGAATGCCTTCAATCTGGGTCAGGTCTAGCCTTCCATTTTGAAATGCCCTACGAGAAAATTCACCAGCTTCAGCATATCTAATGTTATGGCCATCATCTGGAGAGTGGAGTGATAACAATGCATTCAAAATTGACCTTACTATAGCATTTCCTCCGTGTAGCTGGAGTTCCAAGATATCATCACCAGTATATGATTTGGGAGACTCAAAGTATAAGATGAGGGCATGATCCAATATTGCAGTCGAGGATTTGGGCTTATTGGGATCGTATAATGCAGAGTACGTTATTGATCTTGGTTTCGGATCTTTATTCTTTTTTATTAACCGTCTATAGATGTATTTGCAGCTTGGCCCTGTTATTCTAACCACAGCTATAGCAGCTTTGCCTGGGTGAGTTGAAAGAGCATATATTGTAGGTAACTGAATACTAGGTGAAGAATACTGACGAAGCAAAGATATTGGACCAGAGGCCAGATTGCCATGGGGATTTCGTGATATCAGTTCCTGGAGCCTACGTCTGAACATATTCGTTGGATGGTTGGAAAATAATTTTTCATTCGTTCCCAAGATTTTTTCAACCACCTCCACTAAACTCGAAACTATGCTACGAACCGTGCTACGAAATGTCTCATTGGCTACTAAGCCATCTTATAGATTGTATGCCACTGGTGGGCAAGCGCCTATCATGTCTGAAATTCGCGAAGGACTCAAGCAAGCCATGAGATCCAAAAATGAAACAGAGAAACTTGTTTTGCGAGCCATCATCTCAGAAGTTAAAAACCGTGATATCAACGAAGCTGGCTCAGTTGGTACAAATTTGAAGTTTGTTGGAGTGGTCCGTTCCATGATTGCCTCTCGTGAAAAGTCTGTCGAGGAATATTCAGCTGCCAACCGCAGCGACTTGGTAGAGAAAGAGACTGCTGAAATTGCAGTTTTGAAGAAGTATGCTTCATTGGTTCCTGTTGCCAGTGATTCTGACCTTGATGCTAAGGTTCAAGCTATTGTCGATGCGCTCCCTGAAGCTGACAGAAAGAACATGAGCAAGATTATGGGCAAAATCCCATGGAAAGAAGTTGAAGAATCCTGGAACTCTACAAGAAACTCGGTTGCCGGTAGCGTTAAACGAGTCATTGGCATTCGATCATTCTCTACTTCTGCCAGAGTCGTCAATCATTCAAACCCTCTTGTAGGTAACTTTTGAACTGAATGCCGTTTTGTATATAGCTAATTGATGATAAACTTGTTTCAATTAGGGTCTACCGAAAAATACTGGAGCGCCCCGAATCCCCAAGCACCGACCAAGTATGGGTGTCACTCGTAGGTTCATTCCAGGAGTCAAAAAGGTCATAGCAGTGTCTTCAGCCAAGGGAGGAGTGGGAAAGTCAACTGTGTCTGCAAACATTGCACTGGCGCTATTCAATAAGGGACTAAACGTAGGAATTCTGGATACAGATATATTTGGTCCTTCAGTCCCCAAGCTGTTCAATTTGTCTGGGGAACCAGTCCTAAACGATGGTGAGTTGAAACGAGAGTCTACAAGACATAAAATACTAACTGATCAGACGGCAAACTGATACCATTGATCAACTACGGAGTGAAAACAATGTCAATGGGATATCTGGTTGATCCAAACAAAGCAGTAGCATGGAGAGGACTGTTGATTCAGAAAGCGCTGGAGCAGCTGCTTTTTGACGTTGAATGGGGCCAGCTTGATGTCTTGGTGCTGGACATGCCGCCAGGAACTGGCGATGTCCAATTGACAATAGCTCAACAGCTCCAGGTAGACGGTGCGGTGATTGTATCTACTCCACAAGATATGGCCCTCATTGATGCGGTTCGCGGTATTGAGCTCTACAATGTCGTCAAAGTGCCGGTAAGTGCCATGCTTCATTGACACTTTTGTTTACTAACTTCCACGATATAGGTGCTAGGAATGGTACAAAATATGAGTTTGTTTGTATGTCCCAACTGTAAACATGAAACTCATATATTTGGCACCGACGGAGCGATTCGAGAGGCAGAAAGAAGAAACCTCGATATTCTTGGAAGCATTCCTCTGTCGGAAGACATTTGTATGAGCTCTGACAGAGGAAAGCCGATAGTCGTGAGCCACCCAGAAGGATTTGCCACCAGCGTGTATCATGAAATTGCATCAAAATTGATGAGGAAATTGAAGCTGTCAACGGTGTAGCAGGATGCGAATCTTAATTTTATTTCCTAATTTGTACATATATTCAGCCCCAGATGTTTTCCATTTATCAAGAATCTCTTTATTTTATTTTGTTTCTTCTTGTCTACATCTACAATATAGAGCACAATGCTGAAAGCTTTGGGATTCGGTAAAGACTCGACTAGAGACTCATTGTCCAGCCATTTGAAAACAATTCATCTTCTGGACAATGCGATAGCAGTGGAAACCGCATTGAAGGCTATGGATCTGGTGATGGACGATAGAATGAACGAGTCTCTCGATCTGGTACACAAAGACACCAATGCCATCTTCAATTTGGCCCAAGGAGTTATCAACTTCATCGAGGCAACTTTAGGGTTTGAACCAGAGGCCATCAAACAGGCGTCTAATACGCTCTACGAAGCTGAACAAGCAGCGTACAAAGAGAGTCAAAGAGCTGTGAGTGCTGGTGTTTCAGCGTCTTCCCACTTCCCGCCTGGCCTGGAGTACTCTGTGGCCTACGCAGAGGCCCTGCTTTTGAGTGCGGTAACGCTATTTCTATCTGAGAGCGTAATCGATAGTGCCAAAGCTCTATTTAAGCTTCGAAAAGCCTATCAAACCATTGAGGATGTCAATCGGCAGATTGTCAGTAGAAATCTCTTCAACGTGGTGAAACATGGGTCAGTGGATTCTGGTGTGGGGGGCAAGTCGCTTCATCCAAAGGACTCGAAGAAGAAGGATAACGGTGTTGTTACTGCGGAAATCGCTGCTGACCCTGAAGTCAGAAGCAAGCTGGAGGAATACTACAGCTTACGATTGCAACGGCTGAAACTGGATTGCGACAAGCACACTATCAATCAATTGATAAATGACCTTTCCAACGATCCATTCAAGAAAGCTGGACAGGAAACGGTAGACGAATACATATTTTCAGCGGTGTACGCTTGTTACGGATTGTTGCAATTGATTCTGTCGATTATTCCATCTGGCATTGGAAAAGTGCTTTCGATAGTTGGGTTTCGGGGAAACGAGGTAGATGGACTTACTTTGCTGTGGAGATCTACGTCCAGTGTGAATATTCATGGCTCTATAGGGCTTTTAGCATTGTTGCAATTCTACGATGGGCCGACACAGGTGTCTGACATTGAGCTACCTGAGAAAGACTCCAACTCCGAGGGCAGCAGTAGTCAAACGCTAGCAGAGGATGAGGCTATTGTGCCGAATCTAGATGACGTTAAAGATGTCAAGCGGAAGCTTCGTTTTGCTCTGAGCAAGGCTTTGAAGCACTATCCAAGAGGAGCTCTATGGCAGCTGCAAGAAGGTAGGATGAAAGCGTCAGACGGTGATCTGGAGAAGGCTGTAGAAATAATGAATGATACGTCAAGAGGACCGATAAACCTACGACAGGTCGAAGGGTTGATGCTATTTGACAAGACCATTTTTATGTTGACTTTGCACGAATATGAAAATGCTTCTGCCAACTTTTTGAAATTGATGGAAGTCAATTCCTGGTCTCATACATTCTACACTTACCTAGCTGGAATATGTCAAGTGGAGATATACCGAGCCAACGCAGTATCCAATCCTGCCAAAGCAGAAGAAGCCAAAGAAAAGGCCAAAAAGCTTTTGGAGGAAGCACCATCTCATATGACGAAAAAGAAGTTCATGGCCAAACCAATGCCGTTTGACAGGTTTGTTTTGAGAAAGATGGATCAATGGAGAGATATAGCCAAACAAAAGAACATTCATTTAGTGGACGCTATTGGAACTTCGCCAGTCCATGAGATTGTGTACTTTTGGAATGGATATGGACGAATGCCGGCTCCACAGCTCGAGAGCTCATTGGAGCTATTGGGTTATACTGGGGCAGCAGAGACTCCGTACTCCAGTAACAAAAAGTTGGTTCTTGAAGAGACTGAAGACGAATCTCTGATCCGCTACCTTTTACAGGCTGTTACTTTGAGGGTATCGGGGAGACCTGAAGACGGGCTCCATCTTTTGGAGGCACAAGTGATTCCCAAAATATATCACGAAACACCGTCAAAGGGCCATTTCAAGTCTGGGCTTTCAAAGGTCACATTTTTGGACAAGAGCCGAGATCAATGGGTAGCTCCCAGTGCCATTTATGAGCTTGCAGTGATGCACTGGACCATTAATGGAATTGAGAGGATTCAACTAGTTAAGGACTATTTAGATCTTGCCTTTTCATGGGCTGAAGACTACGAGCTGAGCACACGAGTTGGACTCAAAATCAAAAGTGCATTGGCTAGAGTGAATAGAATAAAATAATAATAGACAAAGGGCTTATACCATTTCCCTGTCTTCAATCCTACAATTACTGCCTTCAATCCAATTAATGCCTTTCAAACCAATATAAGTATTTCGCGAATTGCACACGATCCTTTTAAAGCTCAAGCTGAAGCTATCTCAATATATATATATCACGTGACTATATTGATTTCGCTCCTTATTCTCCTTATGGTTCTATAGAAAACAGGAAACGAAAAAATAAAAAAATAAAAACTCTGTTTGATTGACTTTGGTGTTCTTTCTCTACACTGCAGCGTGGTGGTCAAAGAAGAATAATGCTTTCACATTTATCAAACAAGTTGGCTTCGACTGTGCAAGTGGAAATCACATTTGACAATCCAGTAGTCTTTGCTGGACAGTCCGTCAACGCCATAATCACCTTCAAAAACACCAATGATCCTCTACCCTCTCCGCTGGGGAGCAGCAACAGCAACAGCAACCAGAAGGACCAATATCAATCGGATGAGCTTCAGACCAGCAATAGAACTAGAGTCAATCGTGCCATGTCGGCAAGAGCTACTTCACCGCGATTGAATGCAATGGAGAAATCACCACCTGCACTGTCCAGAAAACAAGACCTTCCGTCGCTAATCATTCCTTCTCCTACAGACTCTGTTCGCAGCCCAATGGCCAGCCCGGCCGGTCTCAACTCAATACCGGTAATCAGAACAGTTGACACCCAGTTCACGAGTGAAGATGAGCCCAGTCCTATATCACCACAAGCAAACCCAACTTGGGGACTCTCCTCGCTATTGGCCAACTCGTTTCAAGATCTCTCCTGGACCAACTCTAGCCCGCCTAATCTTGAGTCCGAGCCCTCAGAAAAAGACTCTGCAAACTCCTCTCTGCTGTCGCCATACCGGAGTCTCAATGGCAAGCCCAACGGTTCTGGATCTAGATGGGGATCTCGCCTGTTGCAACATCAATTGACGAGATCTGGATCAACATTTCTACAGCCTCAGCGTGCATCACAAACTACACATGGACTTCTCATGGGATATGTCCAGCTACAGGGCTATTTTGTAGTGGACGAAAACATTATCGACAAGGACAATTTCTCTCACGTAAGGACGCAGGGAGTTGTCGTTGGCCCCAATGGTGGACTGGGCTACAAAGCTCAGAATAATGGTGGATTACTCCAGGGTTTGGCGTCGGGTTTAAACAGCTTGTTACAGATCAAAGATGGCGAGGGAAATAGCCCAGCTGAAGGTCTTACTCGAAGGATTTCGTATGGAAGAAGCAGTACCCGACCTGGAAGACCGACTAATAGACCTGGAACCGGCTCAGCTAAAAACGACGCAATTCCAATCTTCTCAACACCGCAAAGCCTGTTGTTTGTTGATCTGAAGCTGAGCCCTGGTGAGTCCAAATCATTCAGTTACAGACTGCAGCTGCCTAAATCTTTACCACCAAGCTGCCGGGCAAAATCTATTCGAATTCACTATAATCTCGTCGTTGGCATTCAAAAGTTAGACTCACGAGGCAGACCGCAGCCCAGGACTACGCTGGTACCTTTCAGAGTCTTCCCGCATGTTGGAGTCAACGGAGAGCAGTTTGAACACAATCTGGAGGCCCCAATAGTATTGCCGAAGGATGAAGCAACGGTTGTGCAGCTTGCGAGTGACCGATACATGACTATAGACAAAGTGTTCAAGAAACCCGAGCCGGGCAAAACCGAGCTGTTGGAGCAGGAAAAACAGATGGAGGAATTCATTAACGACTTGCTGAATGGCGAAGAAGCGTTGAAGTCACAATTACTTACCCAAGAGCTAGCCTCATTAGACACTAAATATACCAGCAAAGAGCCGACTTCACAAGAAAACATTGAATACTACTGCCGGTTTCAGCATATGATTCCTAATATAAAGCCTCTCCGAACGAGATTCGACATTGGAAGATCCGGCAAGCGAATTGCTACTGTCATTTTATCCAAACCTGTATACCGCGTTGGAGATAACATTGTTTTGACTGTGGATTATACTCAGGCTGCGCTCAAGTGTTTCCATATCACTGCGAGTCTTGAGACCGAGGAGAACATCACCAGAGAGCTCTTGAAAAAGCCGTCGATGCAGGACGAAATCAGCGAGGTGACAAGGCGAGTTTACTCGCAAAGCACTATGGCAGCGTACTCGCTGAACAGGAGCAGTTTTGAGTTTACGATTCCAGCTACCGCTACGCCGCAGTTTGCGACGTCTTCTATAACTCTGAACTGGATATTGAAGCTAGATTTCATCACTTCTCCGTCCGATATAGAGACGCCAGTTGCAGGGTCGACTGTGACCGATGACGCGGGCACGGTGTCGGCTAATTACTCCAAGCCTTCGGTGTTGAGCAATACGGGCAGCACAGAGAATCTTACCAGGAAGGAACGCCGGGCGTCCCATTATCGACACAAGTCGGTCTCGAGTATATCGAGCGCGTCCGTAGCATCACGGTTAGCTGAGTATCCAGAGGATCCTCGGTCTGCTTTGACGGTGATACATGTGAGTGACCAGGGAATGGTCAATGGAGCGAAAGAGACTATAGCGTGCGAGTCGTTCAACTGTAAGATTCCAATAAGTGTAATGCCGACGAATCTAGATATCGGGGCTTTACTTGAGCATACGGTATCAGCTACACGCATTTTGAATATGTAAATTAGACAATTTTAATAATGAAAGAAGCCGTTTTGGAGGCTTCAAAAGGAGCAAGAGACAAGTCTGATAGTCTCAGTGAACTAGTTTTTGAACTAGTTTCTGATTAGCTTTAGTCTTAGCACAGTGTCAACTAGATTAGCACAGTCTGAACCAGCCTTAGCACATTCTGAACTAGCCTTAGCACAGCCTTAACTAGCTTTAGCGCTGGAATAAGCTTCTGCGCCAGCTAGAAAAGACTGCAAACGGCTGTTTTTCTGTCTGAAATAGGCTTGAGCCACTGGAGTCATGAGCCACAAGAATGCACTGATAACAAGCCACACTGTTGCATGGAACCTTTTTGTAACGGCTTTTTCAACCTCTTTTTACAGAAATATGAAGGCTTTTCCTGGTTGATCACTCTTTCTACTGTTCATTTCTCCATAATGCCCCTCCACTTGAATCTAATACTATGGGACTCTCAGTAACTTCTACTTCTATTATTGTCTTCAGCATCGTAGCCATCCTACTGCTGGCTTGTCTGCGCCTGTTTTTCCTGTCAAGATCCCCGTTTCGTTCGGTTTTCTCTGACTTTCGAGCAAAGTTTGACAGGTCTTATAGAGAGAGACGGGACCGCCATCGCCAGCTCTATCCAGATCTTGAGTCTCCGTCGTTAGACTACTACAGAAACACTGAAGATGGACAAGTTATATGGTATGGGCATCATTTTGCGGAGCATCAAAGAACGTATTTACGAACCCAGCCCATTCAAAACCTTCCAAAGCTTGATATCAACTTGACCGATCGTGAAGTAGAGTTTTATTTCCCGGCATTACAGTTCAAATCCCAGCTCAAACAGCCCATTTTAATGGCAAATCCCAAATACTGTCGAGGAACTGAGAAACAAGAATCTGAACTTGTCAGTACTGACGATACTTGCATTATATGCCTTGAGCAGATGGAGGATGAAGATTTAACAAGAGTTCTAAGATGTTGTAAGAACGTTTTTCATGGTGATTGTATTAAACAGTGGCTTACCAGTCAAAAAGCTGTTTGTCCTTTATGTCGGCATGATTATGGTCCTCTTCATGATGATGATGGTTCATGATGAATAGCGGTTTTATGATGAATAGCGGTTTTCTTCATGATGAATAACGGTTTTATATTTATTTGCATTTCTGATATAAGTAGCATTTTGTGTCTGTTTTGTTTCCAGTTTGTTCAGTTTGTTCAGTTTGTCCAGTTTGTCCAGTTTGTCCAGTTTGTCCTTAATGTTCTTAATGTCCAGTTCGTTCGTCCTTTATGTCCTTATGTCCTGTTTGTTCATTGCCTGCCCTGTTTATGTCCAGATCTCCCAGCTCCCAGTGTAATTCCTCCCAACTGAAAAATAGTTCAAATTTTTTACTTCTCCATCACTAAAATGACCAACATTGAAGAATTATATACTAAAGGAAAGGAACTGTTAGACCACTCGTCGCCCCAAGAATGTATCGAACTTCTGGCGCCCGTGGTTCAAGAACAAAACGAAGTCAATCCTGACTTGCTCCATCTATATCAACTCCTAGGTGAAGCCTTCCTGGAAGCTGGCGATCCCCAAAACGCTTATGAACTGTTTAATACTTGCGCTCAGCTTGACCCTGAAGGCTCAGATGGAGGGTTTGAAAAGTTTCTATGGCTAGGCCAGCTCACCGGCGGCCGCGAAGGAGAAAACTGGTATCAAAAAGGTATCGAGCAACTACGAAACGACCTTTCAACGAACAAACACTCCGAGGAAGAATTGCATATTAAAAAGATCAAGTTTTGCGAAGCTCTATGTGGAATAATTGAAATCTGGATGACAGACTTGTGTATGGAACCTGAAGCTGAATCCAAGTGCGAAGCTCTCATCACTGAATCCCTCATGGTCAACGACAACCATCCTGAATCTTGGAGCGTCCTAGGTTCTATCCGTATTTCTCAACAGCGCGAAGATGAAGCACGAACTGCATTACAGAAATCTTGGGATCTATATCATGAATCAATCAGCTCGCAGTCCCCAGATCTCGACTACGCCCAACTATTACCTGCTCTGATCAGACTTGCCCAAAACATGTTTGAAATGGAACAGTTTGACCAAGTTATTCAAATCACGGCAGAAACTAATCGTATTGATGATGAGGTCCCCGAGCCTTATTATATTCATGGTCTGGCCCGATTTGAGCTGTACAAATGCTTTTTATCTCAAAACTTGCCTAGAAAAGCTGCTAGACAGGCTAAAGGTGCTCGCGAAGCTTGGGAGCATTTGTTAAAGCTGGCCCAGATGGGTGCTGAGATGGACGATGAGCTAGTTCCAGCCGTTACGGAAAATTTGAACGGTTTACCAACTGTTGCTGAAGATGATTATACTAGCAGTGAAGAAGAGCTTGATGATTTTGAACTGGACGACATTCAAACTCTGGAGGAATAATCAGCGATTTAGGCACTATATTAATATAAAGACTTTATTCTGTTTCTATTCTGTTTTTTATTCTGTTTCAATTCTGTTTTCTATTCTGTTTTTTATTCTATTATATTCTCTATTCTATTCTCTATTCTATCCATCTATTCTCTATTTTCTATTCTCGTTATATTGACTGAAAACCCCTAACCTAATATAAATTAATCCATCTCCCAATATTCTAACCTTCTCTTCTAATCATTCATCACGATACAATGACAACTGCTCATAGACCAACTTTTGAGCCTGCAAAGGGCAAAAACTCTCAATCAGCCGGTAGCATCTTACACACGAGAGCACTACCAGCACACACAATGTTGAAATACCGACAAAGAGGACAAGGAGGACTCGCTGATTGGGATGGCGAGAGAAACTTGAAAGATGAACTTTTAAAAAGAGAAGAAAATCATAATGAAAAGAGAATTGGGGAAAAGCGAAAATATATAAAGTCTGAATCAGAGCAGAATCAGGAAGATCATGAACAAGAAGAAGAAACACTGAGGAAACAAACAAAACTCGAAGATTTGCTGAATCAAAGTGGGAACGAAGATGATAGTAGTGATGAAGAGAGTGATAGTGGAGGTAGTGAAAGCGATAGTGATGATGAAGATGAGCTACAAAAGGAATTAGAAAAGATCAAAAGAGAACGAGCAGAGCAAAAGGCCAGAGATGAAGCTCGACAATCACAACGAGATCAGGAACAAAGAGAAAAGGAAATCGCCTTTGGAAATCCTCTATTGAACGGTTCAAGTCGACGTAAATGGAATGACGATGTCGTCTTCACAAACCAAGCAAAAGGTGTTGACGATAAAAAGAATCAAGGCTTCATCAACGACATGATTCGATCTGATTTTCACAGAAAGTTCATGAACAAATACATTAAATAGATTTTACATATTTCTAAATTGTTGCAGAGTTCGCTTCCATCTTAAGCCCATCTTTTGTTTCCACCTTAGGCTCATCCTCTGTTTTCATATTGGACTCTCCATCCTCGGTTTTCATCTTTTTAGATGCCTTGTTTGATCGATCTTCAGTAACTCTCTTGCCATTAGATTTAACTCCATCAACAGTTCTGAAATATGGTTGACATCTCCAGTATGGCACTTCTTTGTAACTTCCACCCCATTCCTCTACTACTTCATTCTCAATCAAGACATCTTCATGAGCTCTGGTTTTTAATACTTCTTCCACAACGTCCTCGACCCTCTTGACAATCTTCTCAAACTCTTCATCGTTGCCACCACGAATACTGCCTAGTTCAGCTCTAATATCTGTATGAATAGGTAGGAACGAATGAAGGATTTTGAAAAAATGGGACTTTCTTGCAACGGCTGAAGCATTACCAGGAGTAGTCTTTGTGATCTCAAAATACTCTCTCAAAAGCTTGTCAACTCTAGGGAACTTATCATCAAACTTGGTTTTACCAGTATTGAAAATAGCAGGATTGTAAAGATTACCCTCAGCAGACATGACTGCATCAGTAGCAGTTGCTTCAAGACTTCTACTAATATCCTCCTGGTAAAGTAAATTGCCATTAGCAATCATTACAGTGTCTGGCGGTAGATTGTCTCGAAGATATTTGATTATAGACCAGTCTGCTAAGCCTGTCTTTTGTCCCTTCATCTCTCTCGTCCGGCCATGTACCGTTAGAAACTGAGCACCGGCGCTCAAAACATGCTTTGCATATCGTAAAGTCTTTTCCCTATCATCATAGACTCTGATCTTTGCAGTCACTGGAATCTTGAGATTCTTATGCAAAATATTAATCAAGTTCCAAATCAAATCCCAGTCCTCCATCAAGAATGCTCCATACTTTCCTCTCCTCGCAATGCCTTGAGGGCATCCCAAGTTCAAATCAACAGCATCACAACGATCTTCCACCAGCTTGGCTGCTGCCAAAAGCTCTTCAGGCTTGTTGGCACAAAACTGAACAACCAGCGGCCTATCAACCTTCTCATCTCCGTCCAAAGGACTAAACATGTCATTTCTGTATGGCTCGTTCGTTGCAAAAAGTCGAGCATGATACATTGGAGTGTAGCACAAATCAGCTCCATATCTTCTGGAAAGAATACGCCAGGCCAGTTCACTCTGATCTACCATAGGAGCAACAACTGTTTTTGGCCTACCAATACTCTCAAAAAGCTCTCTTCCACTAGGCTTTTGGTGAACAGTATCGAGAGGATTAGCCGCAGTTTCACTCATCTTGACCAATCTTTTAAAGCTGCTCAGTGGAAATCTCGTAGAAGATTTTAATATCTTGGAAATAAATGCAGACACGGTGAATATAGATGGCAATCCATAAAGATCTGATCCCATACAATTGAAATTTTCTCTTGAAAAATAATAACCCAAACCCTATCTCCCAATGGGCACCTATCGGTCATTGTAACCGGGACCGAAACGAAAACAAAGGCTTCAGTGTTGGGTGACACGAACTCGGACTCGGTACCTTTCAGCGTGAGACCCGACAGTCATTCGGCCCACATGGTTATAGTACTACATTTTTTTCAGTTTCGGCCGCTTGAGCCAGGCTCACGGAGGCCTAAAACCAATGATCGGTACGTCTACAGTATAACTGGGAACGAGTAAAGGCTGGAACGATTAGCGAAACTTTTCTATTCGTCTTGGAAACCTTTTATTTTTTTTCACTGTTAATAACATCTAGATCACCATGATTCGTACTAGAATAGCCAAATTTGCTGCCTCAGGAGTCCGACACAGCTCGACTTCTTCAAAGGTTGCATCCTCAGTCTCCAGCACTGTTTCTAAAACCACAGGTAAGAGCTTGGTATCCAGGCCGTGATCGTGAACTAACCAATCACAGGAGCTGTTTCTGGAGTTGTTAGTAAAACCGTATACTGGTCAAAGGTAGCCGGCTATCTAGGAAAGGAAATCTATGTTAAAGAGAAACTGGCACCTCCAACGGTACCTGAGCTCAAAGCCGTTTATGAAACTTTAAGTTCTTTAACAATGGATTTGGCTAAACGTCCAAGATTCTACTTGGACCAAATATTCCAAAATAAAAGCACTTACGGACTCTGGTTGTTAGTTGGAGGTGTTCAAGTCGCAGGAGCTTTTGCTTTGGGTGAAATTATTGGCAGACTCAATATCTACGGTTACAAGAAACATCACTAATTTCATATATATGTCTATACTAAATGCTATTCAGGCTTACTGCCTTGAGCCTTTCGTTTCTTTGAAGACTCAATCATTTCGATTCTGTTCTTGCGCTTCTGTCTAACAACCGATGGAACAGAAGTGATCTTTTGACGCTCAGCAGGCTTTCTTTTCAGGGCCTTCTTTTCATTCGAAGTAGCTTTTCCAAGTTTCGTTAACCACTCGTCTACTTCGCAGCCTGATTGCTTCATAACGTTCACAACAGCCTTAACAGCAACTGTATCCTCCTTGGTGAAAAATGTTATACTCTTTCCCTGTCTACCGGCACGTCCAGTTCTACCAATACGATGGACGTAGGATTGAGCTGACTGCGGAACGTCGTAGTTCAAGACAACGTTAACGCCAACAAAATCAATACCTCTCGATAGCACATCGGTACAAATCAACACCCAAATATCGCCTTTTCTGAATCTCTCAATCACTTGGTCTCGCTGGTTTTGTGTGCGTTCACCATGGATAACATCAACATTGATTTTATCATATACCAGTTCTTGAAATAGCGCCTTTGCACGTTCAATCGATTGCACAAAAATGACTGCAGGTGGAGGAAGTTCACCATTTGCAAACATTTGTCGGATACCAATAAGCTTTCCCTGTTCGTTGCCTGCGTACACAAGTTTTTGATCAATAGTGGTACTGGCACCTTCTTTTTTACCAATGATGATACGAACTGGCGAGATCATAATATTGTTGGCGATCTCTTCGACACCAGAAGGCAAAGTAGCAGAAAATAGAGCTCTTTGAAGTTTTGGATTCGTACACTGTTCTAAAATTCCGTCTGTCTGCTCAATAAATCCTTCTTCAAACAGCTTATCGGCTTCATCCAACACAATGTGTTGAATCCTTGATAGATCAATAGTTCCAGCCTTTGTCAAACTCAGCAGTCTTAAAGGAGTTGAAATTATGATATCGTACTTTCTCTTGTTTTCGTAGTTGGGGTTGCTAATCTTAGCGGCTTGAGATTTTGATAAAACACAAACACGCAGGTCCCTTCCTCGAGAAAGCTTCATGATTTCATTATAAATTTGGGTAGCCAGTTCTTTGGTAGGTGTGACAATTAAGCACCTTATACCTTCGTTTGAATGCTCTTTCAGTGACTGAACTATAGGAATAGAGAATGCAAGCGTTTTACCACTACCAGTAGGGGCACATGCAAGAACATCTCTGTTCATCAGCATCAACGGAATAGCTTCAGATTGAATTGGCGTGGGTCTGTCAAAGTTTTGCTGAAGAAGATTTCTCAGTAAATGCTTGTGCAAGTCGAATCTAGTTCTAATATCTTCAAACGAACCGACCGGCAGTGGAATATCTTCACCTTTGATGTTGATCTTGAGCTGCTTTCTTTGAGTATCAGCTAGTTCTTGAGTTGAAATCACCAATGGCAACTCTTCATCCTCGCTATCTTCTTCTGTTGGTTCAGTTACCTTCTTCTTCTTCTTCTTTTCGCTCTTTGCCGGTTGTACTGATCTGAAAAAGTCGATTTCACGCTCCAGATCTACCTTGTTTTTGTTTTCAGCAGCGACATTGATAGTAGCGGCTTTTCCACTAAGAATATCCAACTCCTTCTTGTGTTTACCTCTCCTGTCAATCTTGATTCCTTTAGACAGTAAGTTGAAAATGTCCATGATTGTGGTATATATATATATTGGCAAGATGGAGTAAAAAAATTCTTACCAATATATATAAATTTTTTTTTTTTTCAATCTCCCAATTGTCAGCTGACCACTCGAGAATACACACGTGACTAGAATAAATTTGGACAAAAGTTTCTACTGAAATTTTTTTCTTCCAGCTCCTCCTCCTCCTACATCCAATTAACTTCGTGACTCTCAGAGTATCGCCAAACGTCTGACCATACGCTACAATGTATATACAACAAAGTGCCAGAAGCTGTGCAACTAGAGCGCTTAGGTTGTCTTTTCATATTACTCACAGATCACTCGTTCACGTCGCCAAAACACCGTCTTCAGGCAGCAGATCAAGCTTACCATTAAGGTCCAATGCCGGTTTAAAGAAGGACCCAAAGGACTACCTATCTGTTAATGGAACTCTCTATCCAGGCAATGAGGAGACACTTAAACCTGCCAAAGCGCTTTTGGGAGAAGAATTCGCCCTTTCTGATGATCTGATATTGCAATCCATCACTCACAAGAGCTTTGCTCATGGCTTGAAGCCTTATAACGAGAACTTGGCCATCATTGGAAAACACCTGCTGAGATTAGAATCAACCTCTCATGCCGTAGCGCAAAAGTCTGAGAACCCAACTGCTTTGAACGGAATTAACTTTGACGTTTGTTTGTCCAAGATTTCAAACCTGTTGAGTGCTACAGCCGCGACTAGTCAGCTCAGTCGTGAAACCGGTATTGCTCAAAACATTTTCTGGAAATCACCTAAAGAAAACGCTTCATCGCCTACTGTTGATGCCACTGCTATTAATGCGCTAATTGGTGCTGTTTTGATGAAGCATGGCCAGCAAAAGGCAAAGTCTTTCATTCACTCAAAGCTACTGAACGGTAAGAACTCATTAATCGAAATTGCCTCTAGAATTTACAAATAGGCTCATCTCATGAACTCACAACCGCTTGTGTAGCTATGCTACATGTTGTATATATATATATATCATCGTTTAGATGAATAAAGTCAATAAATTTGTTTTTATGTAATATAAAAACGATTTGCTAAAAATGGTCATGAAGAAGCCGTCTTTTTGAACTGTTTGAACTTGAATATTGAGCTGTACCATTTTTTGAAGCGTTGTGGTTTAGTCTGTGGTCTATTGGTTTCAACTGTTCGTGATTTAAGGCCAAAGCGAAAGTATTCTTTAAATGATTTTTTTTGACAACTAGGAGTAGAAACGGTAGTAGGAAGACTTTCTGAAGGGGACGAAAACGGTGAATGGTATTCAGTTGAAGATGATTCTGAGTATGTTAGTATATCAGAGCTGATTGTGCCAGAAGACTTACCCTGTGATATATTCATAGTACTTAGTAAAGCACTTTCTACGTCTGAAGCTTTAGGTGATATTTTTTGGCTATTCTTGAATGTATCTTGTTGATAGCCGTTTGTATTATCTGGCTGATGGTTTGACGAATCTTGACAGTCGTTTGTATCTCGACAATCGTTTGTATCTCGACAATCATTTGTATCTTGACAATCGTTTGTATATTGACAATCGTTGGACTGTTTTGTCTGGCCATTACTTTCATTATTGACTGGTTTATTTCCCCAGGCAAAAGTAAATGGCTTGATATCGCTCGATATTAACGAGTATCGTAATTCGTCCAGAGGTGAATACTGAAAAGCTAGAGGAGTGAGTTCTTGAATCTGATCCATAGGATCATTCGGCGTTTTCGAATCAAGTTTCACGAGTCTTAATGCATATTTACTAGGACTATCCGACTCCTTTGGTTTCTGGATTGAAAGTTTGGGTTTTGTTGAAGCAGTGAGGAATGTATCGAAAGAAGCTGAATCTGAAGTAACATTGGATGACTGAGTATTGCTGCCGGAGGTGTGTCGTTCTTCGCTAAATGGTGAATCAAGATACGTTATATACTCATTTTGCCATGGTTCTCGACAGCCAGGCTCCAAGATACTGTGTAAACTTTTACGAGAGTGAAGTGGAATCTTTGGAACAGAGCTTTCAGAAGTTACCTGGTTTGAGTCTTCCATAGTTGTGATCAGTGTTTATATCAAAATTGTTTGTATAAAGTATTGGTCGAACAATATTTTGTGAAAATATCAACTGGCTGCTCATATTGTAGAAATATGACAATAAGTTCGAGATATGCTAATAACAAACACAAGCTCGAGATAGAAACAAAGTAGAATATAAACAAACATCAGTCAGTGCCATGATGGTTGAATATCTGGTAAAACATTTCCTTCTCTTTACTTGCTACACCTTTTTTTTTGGATCACAAACAGGAATTTTTTTTGGTCACAAATAAGAATCAGATAATACTTTTGCTTAAATCTCCATGAGTCTCGTTCATCCTAGTACCCACTTTGGCAATGATCAAGACCCATTTGATCAAGAAATTCTCAATCATTCCGGAACCAGTAAGTATTTACATTATTCATAGAGCATGAAGATTTACTCATCTTATAGGTACAAAATTTATCCAAGATCATGATAATTTGATCCAGGAAAAGGTTAACGGATTCCAGAGACAATCTAAACTTTCTAAATTGAAGAAGCTTGTAGTTGCTTTCCCATGGTCGTCGAAAGCAACGAACCCATTCTCAGATATGAATCAATCGTCCTGCGCTGTCAATTCGCCTGGATTTGATGCTTTGAGCAGCCCTGAGCTGCTTTCTCCGGCCACGCAGGCTTCCTCGCCTCCGGTAAGCTCTTCCTCGTTAGGAAGACAGCATAAAGTCAACCCATTCCACACGGATATTCTTAAGCAGCAACAGCCTTACACTTCTGGCAATGGATTTAATTTTGCAGCCATGTGTGAAAAAGCATTGAGCAATGCGACAAGTCCATTTCTTGTTAGTAATGAAGACCAAAGACAAGAAGCTAGGTCCCGATTTACTGAGAGTGAGCAGGACTCGACTGTTAGTGATAACACTTCTGAAACAATGCACCAAAAGCAGTTCCCGACTGAAGAAACAGATATTGAAGTTCACGAAAGTGGGAAACGATCAATTTCAAGAATAAAACGATTTTTCAAACTCAGATAGGTTGAAGTATAGGAAGCCTGAATCATTGACAAATAAATTTTATAAAAGAACAATTTTTCTATTAATGGCAGTCTTTTAAGTCTTATTCAATCATTGCATGGCAGTTTTATTCAGTCTTTATGACTCTCATATTTATGACTCTCCTGTAAATCTGACATGGTCGTAAATTGTTTGAGTTTTTGTAAAAGAAGCTAACAGTTTACTGCTTTCAGACGAAACAAGATTATCAGTACCTTTTTTGACAAATGCGAGAGTCAACACCGTATTCCAATTCGAATGACCTCAGACCTTTTGAAATTATTCCACTATTAAGAATACGCCTATTTTTGCAGTGAGAATGAGAAATATGAAGAGAGTTAAGGTTTAATGATAATGACATGCTGAAAATAAAATGGACTATTGTACAGATTTGAACCCTTTTGTCTGGGAAATCGAGGAACGACGATCGGACAATATGGAATTTGATACATGATATGAATCAGCAAGTTTACTATATTCGCGGTGGAGAATTTACTATTGGAAATTTATTCACGGTAGATTAATACATATATAAATAAGACTAAACAGAAGAACGTCTATAGTGAGAACCCGTCAAGTAAAAATACTTGTCAAGTTTACTCAAAGTCTGGAGGAGGAACATAGTCTGGAGGAGCATCTTTACCCCAAGGAAATTCTGGCCTTGGAGGACGTGGAGGAGGCTCTTTTGACTTGAGAGTTGGATGTGATATTGAGCAAGGCATGACTTTTGATTTTTGTTTTTGAAGCTTTATTCAAAGTTGAGAAAATGGGCTGCTGCTTGGGTCTTTATAAAGCTGAGAGTTAAACAAATTGTCGGCGGGATCTGCAGGGGCGACGTTGAGCAAACAGGAAGAAATATGTGGAAAAGAAATAAAACAAAGATAAAATCCAGAAACAAAGTTGGTAAGAGATGTAACTGGATTGTAAAGGATGAAAGACAAAGATGATGGAAAATATCTGGTATTTAAACGGTCGTCAAAATCATTTCGCCAGCATCATCTCAATTCCATGTATTTTATTATTCATGCTCAGTAGACATAAATGACTAAATTCAGTTCTCTTTTCATGGAACTGAGCCGAGCATAGACCAAGACATTGAAGGTTAAAAAGTTGCATGAAACAAAGCTGGAATAAACTCTGAAATGAAGTACAAATGGATATTAAATGAGCTTATAACGATGTGACTGGACTGATTCACTATATATCTTGATCAGAAACAAATCTTCAGCACCGTATATTTTGAGCATTTCATCTCATGTAAAGAAACATTCAAGAAATGTTGATATATATACATGATCCAATTAACTTGAATAATCTCCATAATTGATGCTTTTCGTGCATTTATGCCTCTACTGTGATTGGATCAATGGTGCTTGGAATTGTGCCTGGAGAATTGTGCTTGTGCCTGGATCAATGGTGCTTGGAGAATTTGCCATCGAGTATAATGGCTTTCAAGTATATATTGTTTTCAGTGTTTTCAATTGAATAAAAAAAATACCCACGGTGGGAGTCGAACCCACAATCTTCAGATTTCAACTGAAAGACTTAGAAGTCTGACGCGTTAACCATTGCGCTACGCGGGCGGTTGTTTAAATTTGTAATTCCTGACTTTACATGTCTCCTTTAAAAGGATTACATAATATCTTTACAATCATATTTAAAGTTTGAAACTAACTTTAAGTAGCAATTAATCCTTTTTCTGGTAATACTTTAGACGTGCATCCTTTGGTCACGCGAGGCTAGAAGCTGTCAAAAAAATATCATGACGGATACTTGTGAAAATTAGGTACGAAAAATCAGGAGAGATCACCAACAAGAGAAAAAATTAAAAAATAATGGAATTGAAAACAAAATCTAAAATCATAAAGTCCTTCAGTCAATCACCAAAATTAGTTAATTGAGCTTATCCAGACGTAGTTCCAGCTGCTGCCGCAGCTGCTGCTGCGACGGCAGCATCTTGGAATTTTTGTAAATCAGTCATGACCATACCAGCAACAGCAGCACTCAACAAAGTGGAGATACAGCCAGTGACAAGTGAAGACATGACAAGACTGGCAATATCACCAGCTTTTGTAGGAGCAAGCTGCGAAAGCACACCAATAGTAGTACCGACAGACCCCAGATTGGCAAATCCACAAAGAGCATAAGTAGCCAACATTCGTCCACGAATACTGAGGCCAGCGTACTCATCAGAAGACAAGGCAGCGTAGGCAACGAACTCGTTCTGAATGACCTTGATACCAATCAACTTGGCGACATCATACAACTCGTTTCTGGGAACACCAATAAGGAAAGCGACTGGATAAAAGATATAACCAAAGATCATCTCCAAAGTCAAGTTGGAAATGTTCCAGAATCCAGCAAACCAAGTCAAAAGAGCATTGATGAGGGCAACGAGAGCAATAATACACAAGAGATTGGCCAGAATGGTTCCAGCTATGACGATACCAAGCCAAGCACCGTTGGAAAAGGCGTGGAGGACATTGTGGGCCTCGTCAGTATCGTCATCAGGAATGACACAAGTACCATCGGTCAAGGTGGCCTCGGTTTCGGGGTATCGAAGCTTGGAAGTAGCTAAAGAGGCGGGAATAGACATGACACAGGAGGAGATGAGGGCCTGGGGCGAGACACCCATGGAAATGTAGGCGACGAGGACTGAGCCTGCAATAGTTGCAAAGCCAGAAGTCATGACTTGGTGGTACTCGGCCCTGGTAAGATGGGGAGCAAAGGGCTTGATCAAAATAGCAGACTCACCTTGACCAATGAAGGGAGAAGCAGCAGCGACAACAGCCTCAGCACCAGAGACCTGCATGGACCAGTGGAAGAAGTAGGCAAACTTGACGACGAACCACTGGATGATGCCAAAGTAGTAAAAGATGTGAACAATGGCAATGAAGAAGACAATGGCGGGCAAGACGGTGAAGAAGAACATGCCGAGCTGGGAGACAGTAGAAGAAGTGATGAAGGCAGTACCGTCCTTAGCAAAGGAAAGCAGCTTTCTGCACAAGAAAGAGATAAAGTCAAAGATATCGTAGCCAGCCTTGGTACGCAGGACAAAGAGGGCGACAATGAACTGAATGAGCATACCGGAGATGACGGTGTGCCAGTTGATTTTGGAGCGGTTGTGGGAGGTAGCCCAGAGACCAAAGAGGGCGACGCAGCAGCCAAAGAACGAGATGGCTCTTTCGCTTCGGGGAGTACCATTAGCAATCTCAGGCGAGGCAAAGGTGCCGACGAGAATGACGGCGATACAGCCAGCAGCGGCGGCGAGAAGCCGCCATTTCTTGGGGATCAAGTCTACGGCCTTGACTACCGTGCGCTGCCAGACCCAGTTGGCCCATATTAGAATGTATCTAGAAGGGACGTGGAAGGTGATGAGTCTGGCCATGAGGAAGATCCAGATGAGAGTAGGGATAAGCCATTTAGAACGGTGCTGGTCCTGGGCAACGATGGAGATCCACCAGGCGGTGAAGAAGCATCCCCAGAAGATATGGATGGCCCAAATGTACTTCTTGTACCAGTATTTCCAGGTGTTGAAAGTGATAAACTTCTTGAATCCCTGAGGCGATGAGGGTTCTACCTCTCCAGCGTCCAGCTGGTCGGGCTGTTTGGCCTTTTCGTCGCTGCTGGAGGATTCGTCGAGAATCTGTTTTTCAGTGTGTTTTGGGTGGTCGTTGATGGACGAGATGGAGGTTCTTGGGAGGATGTTTGCGTCTGCGTGGACGGTTGGTTGGACTTGAGAATGGGCATCGTGATGTAGATGGCCATGGAGATGCTGGTGCTTTGGGTCCAAAGCTTCGTCTGGGAACTGGTTTGACATGATGCCGATATTAAGGATCACGAAGGATGAAGAGAAATTTTCTTGAACAAAGTTTGGTGCAGAGTCCTTCTATATATACTGATGAAAACTTTTTTTTTTTTTTTTTTTTTTTCAGAATTTTTTTTTAATTTTTATTTTTCTTTGACTATTTCAACGGCGCTATTTGGTCAACCACCGGCATGTTATCTTGAGAATTGCTGCTGCAGGCCAAACCTCTGCTTTTTGTCGGCTGGAGACGGTCACGTTTGTGGGTTCACCGACGGTTCATCAGACCAGATCCGATGGTCTCAGACGATAAAGAAGCAGGGCGATAGGGCGGTTTTTAAGGACGCCGTAGAGTAGAAGACCGCGGAGTGGGATTTGGGTGGTAATCGTGGAGATTAGCTTGTGCTTTAGGTTGAGCTTATGGGATTAGGCTGGGATTAAGTAGGGATGAGCTGGGATTAAGCTGGGATGAGCTGGGATAGGTTGGGATAGGTTGGGATAGGCAGGAATTAGGCTGACATTAGGTTCAAATGGTTATCATCTGCCAAGGCGTCTTATCGTCAAAATTATTTAATAATTTAATAATAATTTAATATTTTATTGATATTTTAATATTTTAGTATCTTTATCTTGATATAATAAAATAATACTAAAATAGTGTAATCATGATCATAATCTTATTTTATGATTACCTTATTCTTATGTTATGATTATTTTATTCTTATTTTATGATTATTTTATTCTTATTTTATAATTACCTTATTCTTATTTTATGATTACCTTATCATTTATATCGTATTACTTAATTCTTATTTTATTTTATTAACATATTACTTTATTATTATTTTATGATTACTTTATGATGACCTTATCTTTTTTATCATTATCTCATTATTACTTCATTACCTCATTATTACTTCATTACCTCATTACCTCATCATTACCTCATCATCATCTCATCATTTTATTCTCATTCTCATCCATATTGGTTAAACTCATAACTAGACGCTCTAGAAAACCTCTTATATAAATACTCTCGAAAAAAAATATAAATTAAAAAAAAAAAAAAAAAAAAAAGAACTTCTACATTACATTCAATCAAGCAGAAACATTTCGAACAGCTACCGCTTCAGGTATCTCTAAACTTGGAGGTACAAACTCCCGAATCGCAGTCTCAATTTTGGCCATAATCTCTTCACTAGATTCATTCATCTTAACAATCCCTCCTTCTCCAGTACCTCCTCCTCCCATAGACACTACCGCCCCAGATGATGTCGGCGATGATGGATCGGACTGTGCTATCACTTGATTCATCACCTCAATTATTCGTTCAGGCACCTTTGCAAACAGCCCGCTCTCCTTAATAAGCGCTTCAACTACCAATATGCCAGTAAAAAACTCTTCGCTCTCTCCGCCCTTTCCAAAAATTACGTTCGGTGCTATAACTGTCGCTAGATTCTTGATGTCCATCTTGGATCCCGTCTGCCCTTCCTCCTCTTCATTCTCAAGCCCGGAAAACGTCGCTACCCAATTCAAAAAGTTAAATAGTACCTCCATCACATCGCGATGCGCTATCGGCACCAAACAATTCAGATACCTCAAAATATCCAGCCGCGTCTGCTGCTGCTGCTGAGGTGTCAGCGACGCCTGCTCTATCTGTAAACTGGGCGGCTGCTCAATGAAAAGAGTCTGAGACCGAAGCCAGTACTTCTGCAGCTTCACCGTCAACAACGAGTCCGGCAGCTCTCGCAAATACCTCTTTAGCAGTGCTGCCAACTGAATCGGCGGCTCATCAATCAGCAACCCAGTGTGATCGGGCTTCTTGTCAACCTTATCCGCCAGCTCCTTAGCCTTTCGAATATTTCCGTTCTTCCTAAATATACCTTCAACTGACATATCCATCTGTCTCATTGAAGATATGCATTCATCAACAAACGCAGGAATTTTCAATGGCTTGGCCCCTAGTCCAAACGACGAATCTACCCCATACTTTTCAACTTGCGTCTCTAACGAAACTCCAAATACTCCAACATTGCCGCCCTTCTTCTTGTCCCCACTGGCATTTCCTCCACCGCTCCCGCCTCCGCTCAAGTTAAACGCTTTGCCAAACTTCTCCCAAATAGTCGTGGTCTGCTTTCTCGTTTCAATCAACTCTATCAGCTCGTCTCCCCACTCTGGAATAAGCTTTCTAATCAAGTACACTGCAATATGGCGCACATAAAACAGCTCTGTAGATTTCAAGTCCGACATAAACACTTCCTTCTTTGACTGCGACTGTTTCTCTGCTGCGACAATCCTTTGAATGTCGTCAAGAATTAACGACGACTTTTCATTCTTGATCAAATCCGTAGTATGCCCATACTTGTTCTTCTTGGGCCGCTTCTGGCTGCTAATTCTCTTGATAAACCCTGGCTTTTCTCGCTTCCGCTCTGTGCCATCACCTTTGCGATCCTGCGGAGCCGGCGGCGGCGATTTCACTGGAGATGGAGTATCAGGTAATTTCTTCTCCACGGCGTCAGGCTCGCTCGGAAGCTGCTTTTCAACTGATGTGTTAACAGCTGTCCGAATCGTACTATCTGATGCATTGTTTGTCGTGTTGCTGGTGATGGTTGAAGAAGTTGACTTTTCAAATGATGTAGTGGTGCTTCGCTCAGTGTCGTGCTTATTTTCGACTGTCAGCTCTTTAGGCAAATCGGCAGACTCGCGCTTGGGTCCAGTCGACCGTCGAGCTTCTGATAGTTGTTTACTTAGCCTCGTGGATCTGTTCTTTCGTATATCAACCAATGTACTCATATATACCTGATCCGTTCCATTCTGCTTGTCTCGCGAGTCGTAAGTGTCTAGCACCAGCTTCAACCGGGCCAGTGCAATCTTAACCAGGTAAATAAACTGTGTCAGTTTGGAAACAAGTCGCAAATCATCCCGAATCTCATCCTCGGGCAAAACGCAGCTTTTGCAAATGATCACCTTCTTTTTGACTTGATAAACAGCTTCCTTGACACAGTTCCCCAGCATGTTGTCGCACCGACTACACTGTAGACAGTCCAAGTGCCATCTCTTGTCTCCCAGAGCTATGCAGTCGTCCTCCATGCTCGAATTGCACTGGACACAGCGATCATTGGCCTTCCCAGACACCCCCAGGTTTTCCAACGGGTTTTCAGGAATCTTTTCGTGAACTGAGACCTGATCCAAAAACTTATCAACAATGTTCCCACTCGCAAACGTCCTGTCGTAGCGCAGAGAATTTGACAAGCCATATCTGATCAACAGCTTTAAATAGTGTGCCATGCTCGTGACAGTGTCGAGAAGCTCTTGCGAAGGACCTAGTTTCGTGTTACTCCTGTTTTTTGACAAAATTAACATAAAGCTGACAATCTTTTTGCACAGAGTCTTGGGCTCTTTATACAGCTGGGTCAAGCCAGAAGCCCTCACGACTTCAATCAGATTTTTGAAATCATCAGCCTCCTCCTCCTGCTCGTCCTCCGGGAGCTTTTCGAAATCAACCATCGCGTTGATGAGCGGATCAATGTTCGTGACCAAGATATCCAGCGCGGCCAGCAGTATTTCGACCTTGCAAACCAGCTTCGAAGTAGCCAACAGAGCATCATTGTATCTATTGTTGGAGGCATACTGGAGCATGTCAGAAATAAGAGCAGCCGTCGCCTCTTCGTAGCCACATAGAATCGACCATATGTTGAACGACTTCTCCTCCACCTTCTGCTCGACAGCCAAAAGCTGATCCCTCACCTCGTTCGAGGGCTCTGCAATCAGTTTGGCCTTTCCCCCATCGGCCTCATCATCAGCGTTTTCAGGGGATATCATAACGTTCCAAAATTTATTGATCATGTAACATTCTGGATGCCATTGTTGTTCTCGTCCGCCTCTAAATATTTCAACAAACTGTTTTAAAATCGCAGTGCTGCACCCTTCACATTTTGCTGCATACAGAGTTGAGTAGTGATACCTACAGTAAATGTTGTTCTCATGTTCGTAGTAACTGTCTTCCGAGCCAAACACTACAGAGCATAGCGAGCAGGTAAAATGGTCCACATGATACTTTTTTCCCAGCGCAGTTATGTAGGAGCCGCGCAAAGCGTTGTCGCATTTATAGCAGAGCAGGTCCTGTCGCTTGAAGTAGCAGTGTTCGCAGAGCGGGATGGTGTGGCCATTGTCGATTTCAAACGGAAAGTACTTGGTAGGGCATGGATTTTGGCAGTCGTAGCAGGTAAAGCAGTTCGTGTGGTAAACATTGTCCAGAGCCCTTACAAAGTGGCCGGAAATGGGATTCTGGCAATTGACACAGATGTTTTTAGGTGATCCACTGCCACTGCTAGCACTGTTGGTATCTTTGGCAGTGGCAGCGACGTCTGCCGCGATGTCAGAGAGCGGCGGGCTTATCGTGTTGTTGTTGTTGTTGTTGCTGGAAGCCGGCACGTCGGTCGCGGGCGCATTGACGAAAGACTGCCAGTTTGGCTTCGACGAGGTGTCTGACATTGAGAATATTGAGAAATTGAGTTAGTGGCTAAAAGAGGTTTTCATGTTAACAAAAGGTAAACAAAAATCTATCAAAACAAAGCCAAAAAGGAAACCAAAAAAAATAAAGTCAAAACAGTGTTGGTTCCTGGGCTCATCATCATTGCAATGATTTCATCTGACACGTACCGAACCGTCGCCTCATGAACAATACTGGAATCAACGAAGAATCGCGATCAATTGGAGAAAAGGCCGAGCACGCTGTAGTTTGGGGTCTTTGAAACTCCTGTGAGATGGAGGAAGAAAGAAAGAAAAAAGGTGTAAACGTAGAAATTAAATGAAATTCCATGGGCGGGTGAAGATTACCCTGCTTTGTATCTGATTTAAACATAATAGATTGAAACAGCTTTAAAACAGGGCTCCTTATAAACAGTCAATAAAGTCAATCTTGTACTATTGACCTTCAAATGCTATATGATCTCTGCCTCGTTTATCTGTTTGGTTCACATACCTTTCGCACCGTTTGGGTCATACTCTACAGTCACGAATCTTAAAGTTTCAACATTCCCGCACCATTTATCCTTTGTATTCTGCAAGAATACGGTTCTACCGTTCGGTCTCAAACGACTATGTTGGACATTTATCTAGCAGTTTACGTTATTTCTTCTTCTTGGTCGAGTTTGCAATCATCTTCTTCTTGACATGCTTTTTGATCTTCTTTTGCCTCTTTTCTCTGGCTGCTTGTTTCAGTAGTTTCTTTCGTTCTTTATTCAGAGATCTATCCGTAAACTTTCTGTTATTTTCCGATTCTTGTTCGTTTTCAGAGTCGTTTTCAGAGTCGTTTTCAGAGTCGTTCTCAGAGTCATTCTCAGAGTCGTTCTCAGAGTCGTTCTCAGAGTCGTTCTCAGAGTCGTTCTCAGAGTCGTTCTTAGATTCTTCCTTTCCACCCTTCGTAACTACCATCTCACCGTAAATCAACTCAGCTGCCTCGCCTCTCTTGATTCTTTCAACATCTCTTTCAACATCGTAAACTTGCTCCAGATTCTGCGGAATATACACAGATCTGAAAACTGCATCGTCAGCCGCACTCTCTTCAGTGACTATTTCCTGGGGTAAACCTTCCAACACCTGAACTAGATAGTCCGACTTTTCTGGATACGAGACTTCCAAGCCTTCGACTGAAGGAAAGTTTTCCACATCCAGGACTGACGAAGTGATGAATCTGAAGATGCGGCGTTCGGTGAAGATATCAACACCCTGTCGACGGAAATAGTCGTTGACATTTTTGATATCCATTCGCAGGAATTCTAGAGAACTTGGGTGATCATGTTCTACCGACTGTGAAACGTCAATCATCCAAAGTTTCTTCTTATGATATAGTATATTGTATTCTGAAAGATCCGCATGGACCAGCCGGCATTGTTGGTACAGAATACGCATATATGAGAGCAGCTGTCTGTATAGGCTTGGATACTGCTCAGGTTCAATTTCCGCGTCTCTGAGTCGCGGTGAAGCCCAGCCCTTTTTGTCTCCCAGGAACTCCATTACAAGAACGTGCAAGTGCAAGTGTAGAGGCTTCGGAACAGGAATGTCTGATTGATAAATACGTTTGAGATTTCTAAACTCTTTCTCTGCCCACAGCTTAACCATCTTTCTCGGGTTGTGCTTGGAGTAGCCATTCCTGAATCTAAACTCGCCCGTCACATATCTGTCTCGATCTTTGAATACCAAAATTGATGTCTTGTAGATTTTGATTGCTCGATGAGCTCCTTCCTCAGTCTGTGCATGGTAGACGTTTGCTTCTTTTCCCGTCGAAATACAGCCATTGATTTCGTACACTACCCCCCGGTTGATCATTTTAAACAGAATCATTCGAGTTCTGGGATCCAAAACCTGCTCGTTAGTCGCTCGATTTGCTCGATCCGTTGTAGCTGTGTGTCGAGTTTTGGTCTTGGTTCCAGGCATGAATTTTTCTTCGTCTCTTCCGCCGAGATTGATTCTGGAAGCGTATTTTGCTAAATCCGTCGCATAGTCATTCTGGGAAACTTTTGGCTGTTGAGGATTGATTCTCGGAGCTTTTGAAGCTTTTGTCAGCTCGTCTTCTTCCTCCTCTTCAGTAGGTACAACTAGCTCAGTCTCCTTTGGCTCTGGAACTACGGCTGAGCTGCCAGGGACGTAGTGGTTTTGCGCTGAACCATGAATACTATTGACCGTGCCTAAAGCTTCAACCAGCTTCTTCTGTCTATTGTACTGCTGAGTGATATTGCCAGAACCGTAGTTACCCAAGTCGTAAGATCTTGATTCCAAGTCTCGATCAAATTCTTCACTGGAATCATAGTATTCGCCTTCATAGTTCTCGTCATAGTACCTTTCCTCGTCTGAAAAGTCCGACTCATCATATATCAAAAGAGTCTTTGTCCCTTTAACAACTACTTCTTCCACCATTGTTTTCACAAGTTGGAAAGTTCGTTTTACAAAAAATTTTATTTTACCATTGGGACAATTTTGAAATGGGAGCTTATCCCCTAACCACGTTAAATTCAATATAAAGACTAACGCTTCAAGAATCAAGGACTGATATATAGAGTTAACCTAAAAGTGCCTGTTTTGAAGAGTTAGTGGACGGTACAAGAGGGCGTGAATCAACTTACTGCTAAGATAATGACAGCCAGAATGACAAGCAAAAGCACCAAGAAGCAGAACATTCTACTTCGTGAGTTTCGCTGGTAAATTGCAGCCTTCGTTAATTCTGAAGCTGCTTCTCTTGTGCTTCCAGCGATATTGTAGATATTAGCTTCAATGTTGTCAACAATTGTGCCTTGTTCGTTGACAATAGCGCCCAAATCTGTAAAGATTTCGTTTAGTTCCTGGATTCCGTGCTCGATTCCTTCAATCTCTGCTTCTCTTTCCAGAATCAAGTTCTGCTGGTAATCAAGGTCGTTTTGATCAAGTAGCTGCTGCTGTTCCTGAGTCTGTATCAAAGCTTCGTTGGCAGTAGATTCATCCTGTTCGTCAACGTCTAGTAGATGCTGCTGCTGTTGTTGTTGTTTACTATGCTGTTCTTTGGCCTTAGTTACAGATATTCTCTGTCGCTCTGCTAGTCTGCGCTGAACGTTCTGGAACTCCTTCAGCACACCTGAAAACTCTCTCTCTAGTTTGTTCTGAGTGAACCGTTGTGCCGCCACCGTTTCTTCTTTCCAGCCCTTCAGTTCTTTAACCTGTTCGCTCAGATACTTTATTTCTTCCCTCGCTGAATCTGCTAGGTTCACTGCTCTATCTTCAATGTTCTGGCTGGCGTTTGGTTTGGCCAAAGCTTTGAGATGGCTTTGTAGAGTTCCAAGTTTTGTATTGACTTCAAAGAGCCCATTGGAGATACGTTCGCTCAATGCGTCGAATTCAGGGGAGTCAGAGTAAGGAGCCTGAGACTCCAAGTCAACATTATCTGCAAATGACATTGTAAAGCTTCAAAAATCTAGCAAAGTGTTCTCACGTATTGGCTGGTAGAAAGAAGCTTACTGAGATGGAGGAGAAAAGCTTAGCAGTCCCAAAACCAAAATTTAATTATGCAACCAGCGATACAAAATTGAGACCTCACGTGGATATTGGAATTCAGGCTTAGAACAGCCAGCTCAGCTGCAGAAATAGAATACTTGAGAAATAGAGAAAAGCTCTTAAGCTGTTTATTTTGATTTTATTGATTCAAAAAAAAAATTGTACTCCCACGCAGGGGCTCGAACCCTGGACATTTTGATGTCCTACACAAAGTGTTTAAAAGTCAAACGCTCTACCAACTGAGCTACGCGGGATTTCAATAGTTTAATTTAGAAATATTCAAACTCTAATTTATTTATTAGATCTTGTCTTTTTGATGAATTTCTTTAAGCAAGAATTACCAAGATTAAACAATCTACAGAATTATCAAGATTAAAATATCTACAGTGTTTAAAGTATGAATTATCAAGATTAAATATCTAGTATTTATCACAGATTTGTTATGGAAAATATTTTGAACGATTATCAGGTTAGAGTTTGCAATATATTCAACCCATCTATCATCCTAAATTAGGGATCATTTAAAGACAATTTAGTTTGTCAAATTCTCTGATAAAACCACATTAAATTAAATTCATAAAGATACACCGAACGAAAATTACTAAATAGACATAAATATTGGGATTAAGCACCAGATCTGAATATCTGCTGTCTTTGATTTCTGAATTGAATCGTCTCTCTTCGCTCTAGGACTAACAGACAACGGTCCAACGCATGCTGAGAATACTTTTTGGATCCAACAAATTCCGTTACAAGTCGCTGATAAGATGTATTCCATCCCAGTGGCAGCCTTCGCTTGATCTCGTTCTCAATCTTATTGACTTCATCAATTAATTCCTTTCTTAAAGTATTTCCTTGTCCTACTGCATCCATTGTTGACGCAAAGAATAATCGAATTGCTTCATCGACATGCTCTACCGTGACAATTGTACTTAGATGAAGTTTAGCAATTGACTCTGATATACGAACAATGGCTTCAAGTTGACGAATGGTGATTGGAATTGTTGATCTTTCATTAGCATCTTGTTCAGCTTGTTTGACATCACGCCTGATACTAACAAACTGGCTGGCAAGTTTTTCAGATGCCTCTGGAGATAGTCGAGGTGCACATTTAGCCTTGCAATATGTAATGTATCGCTTCATCTTGTCAATAGGGATCTCACCGACTTCCTCCTTTGTAGACTTGTTGATATGGATATTCATGACATGGCTGGCTATATTTAAATCTCTTGCCTCGTTGTGATCGTCTTTGACAATAAAAATCATATCAAAACGAGATAGAATCGTGGTTTGAAAATCAATGTTTTCTCCGGGACTTTTCATATCATCATAACGTCCAAAAATTGGATTTGCAGCTGCTAAAACACTGGTTCTAGAATTCAAAATAGTGGTGATACCAGCTTTAGCAATTGAAATTGTTTGTTGTTCCATAGCTTCATGAATTGCTACACGATCCTCATCCCTCATCTTGTCAAACTCATCAATACACACGACACCTCCATCAGCAAGAACCATTGCACCACCTTCAAGATAAAATTCTCTAGTCTGAGTATCTCTTTGTACTGAAGCTGTCAAACCAGCAGCAGAAGAACCTTTACCAGATGTATAAATAGCAATAGGCGATACCTTTTCCACAAACTTTAGTAGCTGTGATTTGGCAGTACCGGGATCACCAAGCATCAGAACGTTGATATCACCACGCAATCTCATGCCATCTGGTAGAATCTTTTTTGAACCACCCATTAATAGGCATGCAATGGCCTTTTTAATATCTGAATTACCGTAAATTGATGGGGCAATACTGTTTGAAAAAGACTCGTACAGATTAGGAGTTTTCGACAATGCAATGAATTCTTCTTCCTCCTCTTCAGTAAAAACAGCACCACGCTGGGCATCAAGCTCTGATTCCTGCTGAATGCCAACAACACGTACATAAGGATGTCTAACAGCGACGGCATTCGCTCCTTTGACTTTTCCGTTCTGGAAAATGGAATACACGCCCATGATTGTGCATCTTGTACCTGGGATGACTTTATTAGTCAAGTTACGATCTGCTGCCAAAAGTATATGTCGAGGCATTTCGCCCACTGGAATCATATCAGGAGCCTCTTGCAGCTTGAGAGTTTGTTGATTAATGAACTCCGAGTTCTCATGGTGTACAACATAAGGATTTGGCGGACATTTTCTATCGCCAGATTTTGCGTCGCTTGTACTTAAACAGTGTTTAGGCATTTGAAGGCCTGAGAACCCAGAGCCAACTTCAATACGATACATATGGCGACAGTTTCGGCATACTAATTGCAAGACTGTAGCTTTTGAACTGAGAGTAGAAGCGCCGATAACAATACCTGGGACCCTCACCAGTCGTGAAATATATTGGGCATTTAAATCACGGATCAGTACTGGATTAGCATCTGATTTTAAAATCAGTTGGCATAATGGGATTGTAGGGATGCTTGACTGGTTTTCTTCTTCACTTTGAATCTCTGATGGATACACAATCTTCATGGCAGCTTCTCTGATGGCTCTCTCAAACAGCGGGATCAGCTCTGTTGGTTCCTCAGCTAGTCGATTACCCAGAATTGGACTTCGTGCAATCAAGTGGGCCATATCGACGGTAAGTGAATAGTTTCGGACCAAGACATTTTCGCGTAATTGGTCTCTATACAAGTATCTATTGTCATCGTAAAACTCCAGAATAAAAGATCTAAATTCTTTTTCAATTTCGGAGAAAGTGGTATCAACGGTGGATTCACCGGGAAGTACGCTAGTTGAGTATACTCTAGCTTTATCGAAAGACATTGTATTCAACAGAATGAAGATGTAGAACGAAGAAGGGAGAAAAAGTTGGTAGGAGTACGATAGAAAAGTAAACAGAAAAAATTTGAGAAAAATTAATTATATAACCCTTTTGGGAAAGACGTGTTAAATTTCGCGTTTTAGGCCGTAAATTCAATTTATATTGAAACGCGAAAATATATTACCACGCAAAACGAGGAACACCAGACACTTTTTTTTTTCTTGTCAAGGACAATTGCAACGCGTATTAATCATTATTTTGAAGCAGAGAAATTCTTTTTGCAATTGTCAAGCTTGAATAATGAGCCTGGAGACTGTTTTTGTCTATCATTCTCTGTTTTTCTGTTTTTCTGTCATAGTCTGTTGTTCTCTAGCTTTCTCTGGTTTGAAAACGGCTTGAATAGATTAAAAGATCTGATGGAAATAGATCTTGATATGCGAGCAAAGTTTAGTACAAAGCTGCATCTCAGTTCTTTCCACAGAGAAATACAATCATCCATCTTCAGCAGCTGAAAACCCCATTCAAATACTGTTTTCTGTCCATTCTTTTGTTATTTGTACCAACGTTTAATTTTGGGACTTAAATTTCGGGCAAAAACCTTAATCCTTCTTTCCTTCTACATCTTTGTTTCATCGTCTCTATACAGCAATAAAACCTTTCGGAGTCTCTTGATGAAATGGCCTTTGAGGTGAAGCCATGATCCAACATAACAGTGTGTCGAAACCCCTGAGACTTCTCCAAGTCATATGTGCAATAATCTGGTGTTTTCTTGTTGCCGGACCAGCTTTTGGATTTGCTGCGCTGAAGCCCATTTTGGTGTCTGAAGGAGTGTATAGGAATTGCTGTACAAAAGATGAGCTCAAACATGCTATTGAAGTATGTGAAATGCAGGATTTAAAGTTGAATATGATATTCACGGTAGCTGCTGCTGCTGCTAATGTCTCGGGCTTAGTTGTAGGGCCCATCCTCGACAATTATGGGCCCAAAGTATCTGGTTTAATCGGTGCTGTTTTGATTGCCACTTCTTGTTTCCTTCTGCGATCAGCTAAAGAAATAGCTATAATTGATGGATTCATTACGGGCTATTCTTTACTGGCAATTGGAGGTCCATTTGTATTCATATCCTCCTTTCAGCTCTCAAATACTTTTCCTCAATATTCTGGTCTTATCACAGCATTGCTAACCGGATCCTTTGATGCTTCTTCTGCAGTCTTCCTTTTCTACAGAATCGCTTACGAAAAAACAGACGGATCTATTCCTATATACGACTTTTTCACAGCGTTCCTAGCAGCTCCTATATTCATCATCATTGTCCAAATATTTCTCATGCCCTCCGACTCTTATGATACTACGAAGGCCTCTGCTCTGAGCATTTTCGATGCTTACGAGAACCATCAAGAATGCAATGAAGAATGCAATGAAGAGACAGCTCTGCTTTCAGCTTCAAATCCCAACTATCAATCAACGTTCTTTGACCATAATTGTTCTGACGAAGAAAATCCAAGTAAGCATGCACACGTTGATAAGATTGAAAGCAATTCAGGAATATGGGGAGTATTACACGGTTTTCCAGCTCTTGAACAGATAGCTACGCCTTGGTTCTGGTTTATGGTCCTTTTTGCAGGCATTCATACGATTCGAATCAATTACTTCATGGCGACGATTCTGTCTCAATATAACTACTTGTTGGGCTCACTGGATAAATCTGAGATTCTCAATAAATTTTTTGATGCTGCTTTACCACTTGGTGGCATAATATCGGTTCCTCTAATAGGAACGATTCTCGACCATTTCTCCATGTTAAAAGTTCTACTTTTACTTACATTCATTTCGATTTCTATGGGAGTCTTGGGAATTATAAAAGATTCCATGCTAGCTGGCTACGCCAACATATTGTTACTAGTTGTGTTCCGTCCGTTTTTCTATACAGTTGTGTTGGACTATTCTGCAAAAGTATTTGGTTTTGAGACCTTTGGTCGAGTTTATGGCCTCTTGATGTCAATGTCAGGAGTACTTAATTTCTTACAGGCTTATTTGGACCATTCTACTCATGAATATTTTAAGAATGATCCAATTCCTGTTAATTTCTTTCTGGTATCTTCTTCTGCTGTGATTGGATTCATGTTACTTGGATATATCAGATCTCAGGTAAGGCACATCAAAAGGGTTCAATTAGAATTTGAAGCTAGACGCGCTCCGGTATTGTTGATGCCATGATATCTCTGGCCAACAATTAGTTTTATTTTGTTTTATTGTAATGATGAATAACTTAGAATGTATTATTGTAATGATATATGAACTTCTACTTATTGATATTTGAACTTCTATTTATTGACAAATGAACTTCTATTTATTGTAATATGAACAAGAACTTTATAAACTTCTAATTAGAATATATTTATAACTACTTCGAAGCTACACAAAAACTTTACAAAAACGCGAATATGAGCAGTCTCAACACATTTCTTGTACATCATTGATCTCAATATCTAGATCCAGGTCATACTTTTTCGTCCATTTCCAATAATAATATAGTATATATAGTTTGAGTGCCCTCAATATAATTCCGAGAGTTACTTTTGGTTGTGGTTTAGGCTTGTTTGGAACAATAACAGCCTCGATAAATCCATTTTCATCCCTATGATCTACTGGTTTTGAACTGAAAAAGTCTGAAAAAAACCACTTTACTCGCTCTGTTAGAGGTGGTGAAGATACTTGTAGAATATATTCGACATGCTGCTTGACAGGAGCAGAACATGAAGATTGCAAAATTCTAGGTAACTGTGAATTGTCAATATTCGACAAGTCACTGTAAGCTTTTTGAATCATTCTCCAATTAAACCTGAATCCAGAGTTTTGAACTGGCTTGAAACTCAAGTTTCGAGATAAAGGTGATTGTTCATTTGAGCTCTGCTTTTTGAAGCTGTTCAAGTCTGACTCTGAGCACACTTTTCTTCTATCAATCAACCCGAAAAAATCATTCAATTGTTCTCTGCTTTTTGTCTGTACTAGTGCTGTGCAAAACTCAGTTTCGTCAATTGAACTATCGCTAGAAGCTGACTGAGTTGAAAAGATATGATAGCCCCTGCTGCTAATATCTGTTGCAGCAACCTCAATATCTAATTCCAAGTCGGCGGTTTCTGCTAGTTCATATCCAAAACTGTCCATTATAAGCTATTCATTCTGTTCTAACTGATGAACAAGAAAAACAAATGGATAGCTTGTGATTTTTCAATTTGACACTATCTGTTAACAGCTTGTGACAAAATAGTAGAAATACCATTGAGTTTTGATACTAGCTATCCAATATAGAGTTGTTTAGTTTCTGAGAGTAAAATTTCACAAGAAATCAATCAAATAATGAAAGTGGAATGTTTAAATCATGTCTAAAGTATTTTGACATAGATTACCAGTAGTGAAAGAAAATATATATTGTGTTTATAAGATATACTGGTTTATTAGAGTGAACTTCATCAACTAAAATTAACAACAAATGAACTTGAATGTTTCTAAAGAGCTTCGTATATATAGTAATTTAAAAGATACATTTGACTACAGTTTTCAATGTCCAATATACGCTTTCTAAAGCGAGCCTTAGAAGCGGCCCGATGGTTTAGTGGTATAATTCTCGCTTAGGGTTTTCTAAGCACATTTGCGAGAGGTCCCGGGTTCAATTCCCGGTTGGGCCCCTTTTTTTCAATGAAATTTGAAATCACGTGATTGTAATACCCCACATGAAAATAAGCGAGGCATATCTTTCCTACTTGCCAGTATCACCGAAAATGCATTGCGAGTTCTGCAAACTCGTTAAAGATCCTCCAAGTAAGTCAATCTATCTAGAGACTGACCATGTTTTGGGATTCTTTGATATCCAGCCTTTGATTTCAGCAGCTAGCAACGGTGCTCATTTGCTGCTGATTCCAAAACAACATGCTCCAACGATTGACTTGGTTGATCCAGAATCAGCAAAAGAACTGGGCTTGTGGATATCTAGAGTAGTGAAGGGCCTGAGGAAAGCAGTAGCAGCCATGTCTGGCGTCAATGAAGTGAACGTAAATGTGATTCAGAACAACGGTGCTGGAGCAGGTCAAGTCGTGAACCACGTCCACTTCCATATCGTGCTGAGACAGAACGCTGACAAGCAGACACAATTTCTCTCTGATGCGCTGACAGGAGCTCGCACCGACTGGACAAAACTTCACAACCGTCTGTCCTACTACGCCCAAGTCTATGGCCGAGGCCCTCGCACCGACCTGGAAGAAGACTCGTTATGGAACAAAGAGCTACTGCAAAAGCTTCGAGAAAACTTGAATTATTCATTAAAAAAACAACACGACTTGAAATCAACTATATAATTTATCAACGTTGGCTTTTGCCCATTGACGGACAACAATTGATGCTTTGAAAAATTTCCTGCTCGCGTACTTCTTGTAAAGAGCTTCGCACTCAATAGGCTTCACCAAATAACTAATCAACTTCTGTGCAATGCCCAACACAGTTTCTTCAGTATAATCGCCAGAGTAGTGAATCAAATTTGTAGTCCATCCTTCCGACTTGTCAAGAATCATTCTGGATAGGTACATGGAAGCAGCTGCACTCAATGATGGTGGATATGCCAATAGATTGTGGTCTACCATGGCAATCTCTAATAAATACTTGCCCAGCGCACGCGTCTGGACATCATAATCATCTGCTTTAGATAATCTTCGTAGAAAATTTAGTGGATTAGGATAAGACAGCTCAAAATCCAGCACTTGTAACAAGAACTTTTCAGCGCCCAATATGTCAGCTTCATCAAAAGTTCCAGCTGTCAAATATGCATAGTGATTGAGTACTGGAGGAAAGACTTCTTCATATTTGGCCGCTACCAGTAACGCGGTGATTCCGACCAACTGGAGCTTGTCCAAAGTGACGACTCGCACGGTCATGAATCTATCCACGAGATTACCAGCGAGAAACAGCGTTTCTGGTAGCAGATGCAATTTAGTATGAACCTCAATGAGCCAATCCATAAGCATTGCTCGGTTGCTCCAGCTGAGGTCTTTCTGGTCCAGAATGTATTTGGGATTGGGTAGATATTTGTTTTCGAGCTCGTAGAGATATTCAAAGATATCGTCAGAGTATTCAGCCACCATCAACGGGTCGTCGACATCTTCAGCATCCAAATCATCCCAGGGCTGCTTTACGCGTGCCTTTTTCGGCGCGGGTTTTGATTCTACTTCAATGAAGAAGTCTTCTTTTTCCAGTTGGTTCTCTTCGTTTGCTAGAGGTTGTAGTGGTCGCTTAAGCGTCTTGCGGGTAATCTTGGATGTGGTGCTGCTCTTCTTTGACGCGTTTGTCAAAAGGGAATTTGCGGTACTGCCGGTCTTGAAGCTTGGAGGTTGTGATTTGGAGACATTTGAGAGGTCTTCTAACGCTGCGCGTTTTCTGGAGACGGGCTGAATCTTTGCTCTGAGGACAATGTTTTCATTGCTTTGGGGTCGTGAGTTCTACAACAGACACGTCAGTTAGCGATTGTGACCACGATGACCGCCAGAAATGGGGTCTTGGACAGAGGAGTAGCATACCTGTATACTGCTCATTATGAGTTCGCGTGTTTCTCTGGATAAGGACGCGTAATAATCAATAGACTGCCGGATGATACTAGCAAAACTGTAGGATGGAATAGAATCTGGGTTCTAATGGATTCATACAAGATGTGAAGAGAAGAAGCCTGGTGAGAGCGTGTTTATAGACCTAGAGAGAGTGAAGTAGGAGTAAACGAGAGAAAGTTGGAAAAAAAAATTAAAAAATAAGAGGTGGGAAATAATGTGGACCATACAAGAACCAGTTAAAGCTGCCTACCAAAAAAAATCAATATATAAAAACACCATGTAATTTTGCGTGTTTACTTTTTTCCGTTTTGGGATAGCAGCGAGATCAATACTCCAATGAAATGTAAACAAACCGCGTGAAGAAAGATGATGGGGAGCGACAGGAGAGTAAACAACAACTTCTGATTTATTATATATTGGTACTGTTATCATGGTTAGTGATTTCTTACGAAATCTTGACAATAACACGAAGTTTTTCCAGTGTGATTACTGTTGTTGTTATTTGTGATTTATTCTGAGGATTGAGAGAGTATTAAGATAATTATTTGAAATATTGATTGATTGATTGATTGATTGTTCAATTGTTCAAGATATTTTACTTGGTATATTGTTGAAGAAATTGTAATATATTGTTTAAGTTATTGTTAGTTATTGTTTAGTTATTGTTTAGTTATTGTACTTGGGATAATGTTCAATTGTTCAAGATATTATTCAAGATATTATTCAAGATATTATTCAAGTTATTATTCAAGTTATTATTCAAGTTATTATTCAAGTTATTGTAATTGAGTTATTGTTCAAGTTATTCCAATTCTTCAAACTATTATTCAACTTCTTATTTAAATTCTTGTTCAATTCTTGTTCAATTCTTGTTCTATTCTTGCTGTTCTCGCTGTTCTCGCTCAATTCTTCAAATCCTTCACTCTACTCTCTACAATCGGTTGCCAACCAAACGTCACCCAAAGTCATCTATCAATACTGCTAACAGGGTCCAATCGCCATATTCTCAAAGTTGAAATCATCGTGTTGCTTCTCCACTAATCCAGAGAAGAGTTATGTATATAATTACTTAGATATTTGATTGGAAAATGTTGTCTCAACTAGAACCAAATGCTTACTCTCACGAGTAGTCATTAATAAATAGATAAATGCTAGAAAATGGAGCGAGCTGTGACCGTTTCCATCACTCCTCGAGAATAAAAAAACTATCGCCATCATATCAATACAATACAATGAACCATGCAAAATTTCCTCCCCACAATTGATCAATTCAGCCAATTCCTCAGTCTCGTCCAATTCCCATTCCCAATGATTCGAGCAGTATTATCATTATTTCCCAAAAACTGCGTAATATGATCCACTAACCTCGTGTCTCTCCCTTCATCATCACCCCAAGTCTCATCCAGATAGCATCGCAGCCTGGTGATACCTTCGCCGCTAAAAACACAAAATATCTGGCGCTGCTGCTCATTGAATTCTGGAGGTGCATCTCGACAAAACCGTAACAAGTCTTCTCGCAAAAATGCTGGAACTCCAGTAAGAGACAAGTGTGTCAGCCTTTGCGCATTTTTAACAAGCTGGGCTATCGAGTTTAACGAGAGATTGGGACAGTAGGATAAATGGATTCGCTCAATTAAATACGAAGGATCATCAGCAGAGCGCTGGGCTATTGCCATGATGCCATAGTCAGTGATATTCGGGCATTTCACCAGCCCAACTCTCTTCAATCGAGATAAAGAGGCGATATGGAACAAGGCGGTATCAGTCAACTGCCCACAACATGCTAAGTCAATGTATTGTATTCTCGGACAACCCTGAGTAAGAACAGCTACTCCTCTGTTGGTGATATGAATGCAGTGTGCTAGATGGACATAATGTAGATTCTTCCCCAGCTTAGCCAGATGAGTAAGTGCTACATCAGTAAGATCAAAGCACTTTGCAAGGACGATGTTTTTTAGCTTTGGCGCTATCGTAACAATCTTATTTATGCTCGAATCAGAAATCATGGAGCATCCAGCCAGATCTAAAATTCGCAGCTTTTCGTGGTTATTCACTCGAGTTAGGTTTTGAAACGTCGAGTCGGAT
Organism: Geotrichum geniculatum; assembly: GCA_030566045.1. Taxonomy (NCBI): domain Eukaryota; kingdom Fungi; phylum Ascomycota; class Dipodascomycetes; order Dipodascales; family Dipodascaceae; genus Geotrichum; species Geotrichum geniculatum. The sequence continues at coordinate 156,708 of JAJMHM010000022.1, read as the reverse complement.
ATGTTTACATTCATTGCAAACCGGAACTCTCGCAAATGGTGAAGATTTTCAAGACAGAAGGTTCCAGTGTCTGAAGTGACATTGAGACAGCCACTCATGTCAAACTCCACCAGATAGGCACAGGAAACAACAAACGCTTGAGCAGAAAAGTCAGTGAGCAGCGGACAGTTGTTGACCTTAATTCGCTTGAGATGGCCGCATTTCCGTGCGAGCTGAACCACGCTCTGGTCAGAGATGTCTTTGCAAGCAGATGCATAGAGTCCTTGCAGCTGGGAACAGCTATTCGCAATCGCCAGTATCGTTAGATCCGTGATATTAGATACGTTGGATATATCAATACTCAGAAGGTTTCGATTCTGCTGGATGAGAGGAACAAGGGATTTGTCAGTTAAGTTTATACTGTTGGTCAAAGTTAATCTTTCGAGGCTCTGGCAGCTGAGCATCTTCAATAACAGAGTATCATCTAGCGCAAGGGAGACCCCAGAAAGGTTGAGTCTCTTGATGAGCAGGCTGTACGGAATGGTGAGTCTTGGAGACACCAGCACATTCGTGAGAACCTCGAGACAGTCAATGCTGTTAATGTTTGGCCTGAACCAGATGGCGTCAATGTTAACCGAAAACCAAGCTTTGCAAACGTACGAAACGCTGTATTGAGAAGGCAAATAGGACAGGACCTGGAGGAGGATTTCTGGAGGTAGTGCATGAATGCCTCGTTTGGCCCCCGCTGCCTCAGAGATCAATGAATTGGAAGGCATCGTCATTGGAGGGTATTCCGTGATCCTCTGTGGAAGTGAGTGGTTGGAGGAAGTGAGAGGCAAGAGTTAGAAGTTTAATTAATATCTGTTTTTTCTTGGGGTGTTTGTAGGCACGCTACTTTTTCCTGACGCTCTCTTACGTGAAGCTGAACTATTAGGGAAGTCACATGACAGTGAATGAGTGATAGGGAACTTTTCTGTCGAGACTATGGGAAACACTTTTCTTCCTTCTTTACAAACATCGTGGAACCAAGGCACAAAGTCTCTACAGCAGCATATCAGTAAAGAACATCTGGGGATCATTGATGGCAGACTCAAACCCCCAACTACCTCCCACGCCAAACTCACCAGCCAGGAAACGTCTCAAGTATGGCGACAGATACATTCCTAATAGAAACAGCACCAACTTCCAGGCTGCTTTTAGTCTCACGGATCCTGAGCCCGTTGTCTATGCGACCGAGCTGAACGCTCGGAGGGCCCAGGAGGCCAACTCTACGTTTGGCCAGCTGCTGAAGGGCGAGATCTTTGGAGACACTGTTCCTCCATCGACCCCGAAGCGTAAATCTAACATATTTAGGTACTACACACCGGACTCGGAGGACTGTAGGCGGAGTCTCTCTAATAACAGCGACTTTCTGGTCACAAAGAAGAAAGAAGAACGGGTTTTCCCCAAAATTCCATACAAAATACTAGATGCTCCAGACTTGGTGGACGATTTTTATCTGAACCTGTTGGACTGGGGCAGCAAAGATTACCTAGCCGTTGCGCTCGGCACCTGTGTTTACCTGTGGAACGCCCATACCAGCAGCGTTGAGAAGCTTTGTGATTTAGGGGTTGACGAGATGGTCACCTCTCTGTCTTGGTTGAAGCGAGGAACCCATCTAGCGGTGGGCACCAAGAAGGGTCTGGTACAAATTTGGGATGCTGAGAGCGCAAAGCGTATCCGCACCATGACTGGACATGAGAGCAGAGCGGTCTCGTTGGCCTGGAACGAGCATATATTGACTTCTGCGGGCAAGGACAGATCGTTAATTCACCGAGATGTCAGAATCCCGGAGCACTATGTCAAAAGAATTGAGAATGCGCATCGGCAGGAAATTTGTGGGCTTAAATGGAACACTCAAGAAAATAAGTTAGCGAGCGGAGGAAATGACAACAAAATGAAGATTTGGGATGGCTTGAACGAGACTCCGCTGTTTAGATTCAACGAGCATAGGGCTGCTGTCAAAGCATTGTCGTGGAGCCCTCACTCTCGGGGTATTCTTGCCTCGGGCGCTGGAACGTCTGATCGTTGTATTCGCATTTGGAATACAATGAACGGAGCTTGTTTACAGACAGTCGACACTGGAAGTCAAGTTTGTAACTTGCAATGGAGTCTCACTACAAACGAGCTTGTTTCAACTCATGGATATTCGAAAAACACCATTTCTATCTGGAAATATCCCTCCTTGAGACAGTGTGCTGTGTTAACAGGACATACCAGTAGAGTGGTTTACATGACAATGAGCACTGATGGAAGTACAATTGTTACTGGAGCTGGAGATGAAACTCTACGGTTTTGGAAAGTCTTTGATAAATATAAAAAGAAGCAGGAAGGAAGCTTGTTGGATGTGTTCCCAAAGCTACGATGATGATCACCATGATGATATTAATGATTACGATTCTTGTATGTTGTTCCTATTTATTTATTTATGTCTGCTCAATTTCATAATTTCTCTTCTCAACTAGACCAAAATATAGTAAAACGGCTGGATTCTATCAAATTGTGGATCTCGGACCTGCCTTTATATATATATACGGTGCACGTGATTGTGCTTGATATAAAAGAGTTGAGAATGGCGAGACTTGAATATTTAAACTATATTGTTAAAATGAGATACGTGAGTATTATGGTAAAAGCGTATGAATGAGGGCTAATGTTGAACAGATATCTGCCTTGAAAGCAGCTGCTATTGACAAAGAGTTAATGTCGTCCAAAGGGGCCTTTTCTCTTGATCAATTGGTGAGTGCCAATATGATTTTTGCTAGCAACGACTCTAAGACATGAATGATATAGATGGAATTGGCTGGTTTGAGTGTTGCTCAAGCAGTTCGTAAAGTGACTCCTGGTAAGGAGATTCTAATACTGGCAGGTCCTGGTAATAATGGTAAGTTGTTTCTGAAAGCATGCTGAAATTTGTATTCACAATATATCTAGGCGGTGATGGTCTTGTTGCTGCTCGCCACTTACATCTTTGGGGGTATAAAGTATCGGTGTTTTATCCTAAAAAATCTAGCCATCCCCATCTTTTACGATTGGAAAACCAGCTATCGAATTTTGCAGTTCCGTTCGTTGACCTGTCTACTCTGTCTCAGCAATTCTCGTCAAGCGATCATATAATTGATGCCATATTCGGATTTTCGTTTAAACCGCCGATTCGCAAGCCCTTTGATGAGGTTATTGATATTCTCAAGTCAGATGGAGCGAAGGTTTCAGCAGTAGATATTCCTTCTGGCTGGGATGTGGACCTGGGACCTGGAGACAATGGGTATAACCCGAGTGTGCTTATATCATTGACAGCACCCAAGCCTGCTGCCAAATTTTTCAAGGGAAGACACTTTGTTGGAGGACGATTCATTGATCAAGAGTTTGCGAAAAGATGGGACTTTGATGTCCCAGATTATAAAGGAGATGATCAAGTAGTAGAGATCGTTGGAAAATAACGTATATACAAATCTATATTCAAAGTTTAGCAGTTTCTACCAACCTGCTAACATGAGTCTCCTCCAGCTTCCAGAGAGAGGTCACTCTAGGACTAATTTTTTTAGTGATACCTTTCTTAACCAATGCCAATCCATATTCCAAGATATTACCAGGAATGCTAAATGCCATTGTTACTATAACTTCACCAGTCTCATTAACCCGGCCATTGCTAGTCATCATCCCGACCAGCTTTCCACTTTCCGAGTCAAATAGTGCACCGCCAGAAGACCCGTTCCAACAAGAAGCAGAAGAAACAACCATTACTGGGACTTGGTCTATTTCCTCGCCTACCATTGTGGAGAGGGTCGCAAGGTCCAAATGACGATAAAGATCCATTGAAATCGATTTTGAAATCACTCCTTGAGAAGATAATGGCTGGAAGGGAAGATTGCCGGTTCTATGTGGATAGATCAACCCATATCCCAATGATCTGACTGACTGTCCAACTTTGTACGAAGACTTGTATATCGATACGGGCCTAACTTTGGCAACGGGTTGCGAAAGCTTGAAATAAGCAATGTCGAGTCCATCTAGAGGCGAACCTAGGAGTTCTAATGGAACAGGCTGAGATTCTGATACCCAAGCTGTGACGTTTCGGTAGTCTTCTCCTAATAAATGGTTATTGGTAACGATGGTATCTTGATCTAATAAAATACCAGATCCCCAGCCTTTCCTACCAGCAGCATAGGAAACTTCAATCATCAGAACACCATTGAAGACCAGCCAAGGAAACAACAAGTCATTTTCACTCATAGATGAGATAGTTTGTAATCCAGAGGGTAGATGTTTTTCTAAGATACCCCAGGGAACAATCACTGTTAAATCTCCTTCACCAGACTCTTTTTTCAAGTTTCCTGCTACCAAGCCTACACATTGATGAGAGTCGCTCAAAAAGGCTGGAGCACCGTCCATTCCGTCCAAATATCGAACATCGCTCAGTAGAAAGGTTTTAGTAACATAGGAAACATTTCCAGTACTATGATAATCTACAAACAGAGCAGGGTTGACCAAAGCGAATGGGCTGCTTTTAACCTGTAGCGTACTTGATTTTGCCAATGACTTGGAGCCAAACTGGATATCGTTTCGAGAGTTTAGTTTATTGAGGAAGCCTTTTGGAGGTTTTAAAACAGATAAATGTAAATTTTGGCGTGAATGAGACTTTGGTCCGGCCGGTTGTAGCGCATAGCTAGAACTTGTGAAAGGTCGGAGGGCAGATGAAACCATGTCCAGGGGTTCAATTCGCAAGACCTGCAACTCATACCAATCTACGGTATCTAGAACAGATTAGACACTGAAGAGACGGGAGCTCCAAAGAAGCAAAACTTACCTGTGCTTACAGTATCTTGAGCAGCTCCCATGATCTTGGAATGATGTTTGCTAAGAACTGGAATAACTGGAGAACTAAAGAGAGTTAGAAGAAGCAATGCCTGAGGTGCTGGTCCTACTTACAGAGACAAGACGTAACTCTCGCTTGAGTTCTGTACCAGTAAGCCCGAGGATCCGTAAGTACGAGATTCCTTTATATCACCAGTATCTTCTTCGTCAATACGAATGGCAATAGCCGAGTATTTCCAAGTCATATTCTTACAAGCGCAGAATAAGAAATAATTCACAAACTGGCAAGCTGCAGGTTTATAGGCTGGAGTTTGAACCGAAGCGCCCGGGGCTGGTATAGTCAGAACAATATGGGGAAATTATGTCTACACCAAAGTCACATGATAGTATCATGTGATTATAGGTCCTGTCAACTGGGTATAGTCGGGGTTACTTGATACGGTTAGACTAAGTTGCACTGTCAATTTTTGTGTTTCTTCAGTAGGGAACCTCAAACGGCTAAAAAATTTTCAATAGAAAAGCTGTTTGACAGCTTTTTTTTTCCTTTTCTTCTCCTTCTTCTTTACCGTTTCCTGGTATCATTATCATAACACGACTGGCCTTGGAGGGTTCTACTTTCGTGTTTCCTGAATCTCGAGAACTCCGTTCAAATCTAACTTTGACTCTACTTACTTTAGCTTTCAGACACTTTTCACCAGCTTTACTACAAGAATATCATAGAGAAAGATGACGAAAGAAACTATCTTGCAAGGACAAAATGTGCCTGTTACGCAGGCTCCAATTGTCGACTCAGTAGACGCCATTGAGAAGAGCAGCGCAACTGAAGAAGTTCAAGACACTGAATCTGGCCTGCCCAAGAAGAAATTGAGACTCTTTTCTTATTTCTTCACCAAGCATTTTTGGATCATCTTTGTTCTGGGTCAAATTTTGTCTCTCTGTATTACTTCTACTAATACTTTGACATCTTTTCTGGCTAACGGAGGTAACTCCATGCCTGCATTTCAAAGTTTGTTCAATTATGTGCTTCTCGCCCTCATCTTTGTGCCCTACACTGTCTACCGCTACGGTTGGAAGGGCTACTGGAATATGCTGGTCAAGAAAGGTTGGAAATACTTTATTCTTTCGTTTTTGGATGTTCAAGGCAATTACTTTATTGTGAAGGCCTACAACTATACAAACATGTTGAGTGCTGCACTGCTTGATAATTTGTCGGTTGTTTGGGTCGTCATATTGTCTTTTACTTTGCTAAAGGTTCGATATCATTGGACTCAGATCTTGGGTATTCTTGTTTGTATTGCTGGTGTTATTGTGATTATTATTTCTGATTTACGAACAGGAAAAGACTATTCTGCTGTTGATCCTGTTAAGGGTGATTTGTTTGTTATTTTGGCTACATTTTGTTATGGTTCGTCCAATACTTTGGAAGAGTTTTTGATCTCTAATAGCCCTTATTATGAGGTTTTAAGTCAAATGGGATTTTTTGGCACTGTTATTATTGGTGTTCAAGCTGCCATTTTTGAAAGAGAATCCATTCAAAATGCTGAGTGGAGTCCTGCTGTTGGAGGATACTTTGCTGGATACACTCTTTCTTTGTTGATCATGTATCTTCTTGCTCCCATGATGTTCAGAATGTCTTCCAGTGCCTTTTACAACTTGTCTCTTTTGACCAGTGACTTCTGGGCACTGCTTATTGGAACTCAAGTGTTTGGATATTATGTTTACTTCATGTATCCTATTGGATTTGTTATGACCATTATTGGTGTCGTTATTTACTATGTTGTTCAGACCAATCCTTTAGGAGAGTCAGTTAAGCCCTGGCTTGGAGAAAACCAAGAAAAGGGTATTGTCGGTGTTGGAACTGCTAAGAAGGATACTAACACTATCGAGACTACAACTTCAGCTTCTACAAACTTTTTTTAAAAAAAACAATCAAATACAATTTCGTATAATAATCAAATTTGTCTACAATTTCATTATTTTTTTTAATTTATATATATTTTATTTTATATATTTTTATATATATTTCTTCCATTTTGAATTTGTGATCTTTTATCCAGCTTTGTGTATTAATCACGTGATAATAATGACTCTATTGTCTCAACCCTAGCCCTCGAGCGAAATCGGCTCGTAATTATTGACAATTTGTATATATAGAGACAAAAGCTTCTGTATTCCTTTAAACCTTTTTTTCAACACTTCCCAGCTGCTTCAGCAATTAACTTACCTAGATACTTTGCAATTGATAAACATGTCTGTCAAGAAAATCGTCGTTCTCTCTGGTGACCACGTTGGCCCCGAAGTCACAGCTGAAGCTATCAAAGTTTTGAGCGTCATCTCTGACGTTCGTCCCTCAGTCAAGTTTGACTTCCAACAGCACCTGATTGGAGGAGCTGCCATTGATGCCACTGGAGTTCCTCTCCCTGATGAAGCTTTGGAAGCCTCCAAGAAGGCCGACGCTGTTCTTCTCGGTGCTGTCGGTGGTCCTAAATGGGGTACTGGTGCTGTTCGACCAGAACAAGGCCTGCTCAAGATTAGAAAAGAACTTAATCTCTATGCCAATCTCAGACCTTGCAATTTCCTTTCTGATTCTTTGCTGGATTTGTCTCCTCTGAAGAGCAATGTCGTCAAAGGTACTGATTTTGTCATTGTCAGAGAACTTGTCGGAGGCATTTACTTTGGTGAGAGAGAAGAAGACAATGGATCTGGTAAAGCCTGGGATACCGAAGCCTACTCTGTTCCTGAAGTCCAAAGATTGACCAGAATGGCCGCCTTTTTGGCTCTCCAAAGCAACCCTCCTCTTCCCGTCTGGAGTTTAGATAAAGCCAATGTTTTGGCTTCTTCAAGACTCTGGAGAAAGACTGTTACCGAAACAATTGAGAAGGAATTCCCCCAACTCACTTTAAATCACCAATTGATTGACTCCGCTGCCATGATCATGGTCAAGAACCCTTCATCTCTTAATGGTGTTTTGCTCACCACTAACATGTTTGGTGATATTCTTTCTGATGAAGCCTCCGTTATTCCTGGCTCTCTCGGTCTTTTACCCTCTGCATCTCTGGCCTCTTTGCCTGATACTAATTCTGCATTTGGTCTCTACGAGCCTTGTCATGGTACCGCTCCTGACTTGCCCAAAAACCGTGTCAACCCCATTGCCACTATTCTCTCCTGTGCAATGATGCTGAAGCTTTCCTTGAATTTGAAGGAGGAATCTCAGCTGCTTGAGCAAGCCGTCAAGACTGTTTTGGATAAGGGAATCAAGACTGGAGACTTGGGTGGTTCTAATAGCACTTCTGAAGTTGGAGATGCTATTGCCGAAGAGTTCAAGAAACTTTTATAAGTTTCACTATATATGTATGACCATTTAATGAACATCATGTAAATTTATTAATAAAATATTTATTTCTTTTCAAATTTTCGCGTACAATTTCAATATGTCCAACGTACAATTTCAAAATGGGACTATTTGGGAAAACGAAATCACAAACTATGGCTTCATCATAGCAAACGATTCTTGTGCAATCAATTTTCTCAACCGTCTGATATCAATAGTAACAATCCCTTCATAGCGGCTTGCCTTTCGTTTTTGAATGCTGCTCGATTCTCCAGCAAAATTGCAAAATAGGGATTCAGGGAATTCATCATTCCCTGCAATAATAGACTCCACCAGTTCATCGGCGGTTCTGGAATGAACATTTAAATATACACTGGCGCCAACATCATCATGGTCACCGAGGCCGTTTTCTTTAGCATACAATCTGGAATAATAAAATTTGTCAATTCTCGGCCAGCTGCAATGCACATAGATCTTATCCAAATGCCGTGAACGAACTGCAATATAACGAAGTACAGAATATGATATTAGTTCGTGCGGGCTGATATAACAAACGACAGTTTCGAGATTTCCATAAATTCGTAAAAGTTTGTTGATGGGAAGCTTGTGAATTCGTGATTCATCTACCGGTCCAGTAAGCCCGGTGCCTGTTTGAGTCAAAATCGGTTTTGTGATGTAGAGTTTCTGAAAATTTGCTAGAGCAGAATGGCAAGTTCTTAGGTTTGTGACCGAAAAGTAATCTATTTGAAAAACCTTCAATGTCCCTAAAGATCGCAGGAATTCACATAACCATGATACCGGTACACGGTCATTAGGATTGTACTGAATGATTGAAAGCTTCTCCAATCCAGGAAAGCTTAGACGATGCGCACCAAATATTCCATGCCAACAGTGAATCGTTAGATTTTTGAGACTTGCAAACTTGGATTTCGTGAGATAGGGATCTCTTTCATCATAAGTAACAAAATGATGTCGGCATATTAAGGTTTCCAAAGTATTTGGAACCCAAATATAAGTATTAATTGGATCTTTACATCCAGATATATCAATCCATCTCAAAGTTTGTAAAGTGTTGGACATTGAAGCTAATCTGTCTTTCGTGAGCTCATTTGTCCATGGGCCTGGACAAGTATCATCCCAAATCTTGAGCTTTTTGATTTTTGTGAGCTTTTCATCAAAGCCTGGAGAGTTGAAAGGTGAAACAGGGCCAATTTCAACAATCAGCTCGTCTACCAATTCTAGCAATTTTGAATCATTAAACGGTGCCTCTGGATCTAACAAAAAGTCAATAAAGCCTGTCACATATAGATCTACTGGATATAGTTCAATTCCCAAGATCAAAATAGAGGCTTGCTGTTTTGTAACTGTGCGTAAATCAATATGAAGTCTCTCCAAGTTTGGCATTTTGAGTGGGTTTATCAAAGTCGCAATTCGATAATTGTTCAACTTTTTCTTTTCCATGATTGTGACTTGTTGCGTATATATTTCCAATGAGTGAATCCAGCCCAGTATATCTGCACTAAAAGGAGCGTCGATAAGAATTCCTGTCCTGTGAATAGTTAGTAATTGAACCATTCTATATAGACACCTGCTACTTACAAGTCATTGTTGGCCCGTCCCCAAATATCTTGTGCTTTTCCCACTGCGACATCTGCCCAAACCAAATGTCCTAACTTGGCTCTCAATTCTTTTGAGACACAGCACAGAGAATATACTTCACGTAAATATGTAGATCTGGTTTCCCATGATTCATAATAATGTTTACCCCAATTCCAATCCGCTAATGCAGAAGGTTCCCATAAATAAGATATAATTCTTTCAAGAACAGGTGTTGGTAAGTTTTTTAAGCTATATGTGCTTTTATCTCCCATGTTTTCTGAGTGAGCGTCGTCTTCATTTACTTTCAATGAAAAGTAAGAGAAAGAAAGTGCACTAGCAAGATATTATTGGCTACCTGAAAGCAATTTCATGTAGTACTCAAATTAAAAGTGGTCAATGCCATATATGTTGGTAAATATAATGCGATTCTATATCATTATAGCCAGCCGTGTTGGAGTAATTTTGACCATATATCAATCAGAGAATTCATTTTACTCAAGATACTAATGGTATTAAAGATCTTCACATAAATTTTCAGTTTATGCGATGGATACTATTTTTGAAGATTGGTCCTTTTCATGATTCAGAGAGTGAAATATTTGGATGTTTCTAATGTTTGCATTCCAGTTCTTGTTTGTATGCCAACTATTGCTCTAGAGTTTCTTATTTTTCAAAGTTTTATGGTCACAAGTAAAGTAGATACCCGATCAACTTCACCCAGCCATATCAAGATTAAGTATTCTTCGCCCAACTTGATCGTTCACAATTAAACTTTATAAGAACATGAGTAGACCAACTATAAATTCATCATTCGAGCTGGCAGACCCATACTAGAATTCGGATTCCTTCTATAACTCTATCGATAATTATTGAGCCTGAAGACAAAGAATTCAGTATGCATTGCACTGGCTGAGTCTGGCAAAAGTGTCCTCCAGGCAGTCATTCTTTCAACCTACAAATGCATCCTCATTCAAAGTGTCTCATATTCAAAGTTCGTGTGTATACCATACTAGCCAGTCGTATATCATCAACGCCCTGATGAAACGAGACATTGACGGGATGTCAGTTTAGAATATAGAGAATTTTTTTTGGATTCTTTAGTTAATCCCTTACAGAGAGATGTTTGAAGGAGAACTGCATAAATGATGAATTTATATTATGAATATTATGAATGAATTATATATGCCAGAAATATCAATAGAAGGTGAGCCTAAAGTTCGTAGGCTTTAGCGCTCATAATAAACTGATGATTTTGTAACCCAAATGCAAAGGAAATGATGGGTTTGGACTTGTGAAAGGATATAAAGTTCATATGGATCAAGTTGTTAGTCCAACTGCGAGGCCAATGATCAGTCCAGCTATAGCTAGCAAGAAGAATATTCCTGCGAGCACAAATGCCAGGTACTTTGTTCGTTGTGAAACCCCTCCACTTTCGCTCAATAGACTGTCGAAACATCCTGCTCCAAGAAGAAGCCATAATGGAGGGAATATTATAAATAAAATGAGTAAAAAGCGCTCAGGGCCTTTTGTATTAGTTTGTTCGGATGTCATTACTTCATAAGTTGGTTTGGAAGGGTCTTGAGAGGACTTGACTGGTCGGGTACTATGAGAGCGGTTGTAGGATTTCACAAAACTAGGCATGATTGAGGTAGGATCTACGTTGGGATTTGACGGTGAGTTCCACGATGTAGGCCCATTTTCGTCTTCGATGATAGCTCTTGCGACGGCCGCTGTTGCAGTAAGCTCTCTATCAGTATTTCTCAGAGACTTTTGGGTCTTTTTAACGCGTTCTGCAAATTTTTTATTGGCGAGACGCTCTTGTTCGCGTTCTTGTTCGAATTCAAACTCGTGAAGCTCATCTTGAGCAACAAGATTGGGATTACTTATCAGCTCTGGTGTGTCGGGAGTTGTCAAGGGTAAATTGACAGGTAAAGAGGTAGACAGCTGAGTAGCGCTTCCGTCTGCAAAGATATTTGTTGGAGGTAACGAAGGTGCCAACTTACCAGCGTCGGTGTCGGTCGAGATATCATCACCATCGCTGGATGGTAGTTCGTGAATCGGCTCTGGCATGATTTTGCACTTATCTGCTGGTAATTTGCTGGGTTTCTTTGGTGAAACGGGACGTAGCTTGCCAGCTGAGGTAGGAAGCTGCCTGATTCTAGTTGAAAAAATATTAATATTATCAAGTGAGAATAAGGAAGAAAGAGAACTCGAAGGTTTATGGACAAAAACATTTTTGTTCTTCATTCCTTCGGTATCAAACATGGATTGATCAGAAACATGAGACATAGAATCTACCACCTCTGGTAGATGAGGTGTTTTGTTGGCGGTCGCATAATTCACAATGTCTGGCTGTTCTGGAGTTGGCACAACTTGAGATGAATTTAAAGCATTCCGTAGAGGGAAGTTAACTAAGGGACTATAGCTCGCATATGGAGGAAATGCCAAAGTGTATCTATTTGACGCAATAGAGTTTGGATGTTGGTTGGTATTAACTTGAAGCTGATTCACTTTGTAAAATTGACCTATTGACGAAGTTAAATTCAGCCCATCAGCATTATCTCGTACAGTGTACAAGAAATCATGCTGGCTGATATTAGTAGTGATTGATGAGTGGGTCGAACTGTATATATTAGAGTTCAAGACCTCTGAGCTTAATCGAAATCCCTCTGATATACTACTGGATCTATCAACGTCTTTTTCAGATGGATGAGATTCTGTGGGTAACACGAACGGCTGATCACTGATGTTTGGAGGGAGCAGAGGGCTAACAGGGTGGAACTGGGAGTTGAGAATGCTGCTATCGTAGGAGTCGTCCAAGACCTCATTGCCATAGGAAAGTCGGTGTTTGGCGGTTGGTTGGAGGATGGCTGGAGGATTATCGACACACTGGATAGTAGCGCAGGAATGGGTAGGATTGAAGTCAAATTCTGGATCTGGGCTCAAATCTTCGCGGGAGATGACAGTTCGCAGATATGATTTTGTAGAGTTTGGGGAGGAGGAGTTGAGCGCATCTCCAGGGCTAGTTTGCTGGCTGTTTGGGGATGATGAAGAGGTGTTGATTTGGCTGGAGTAGGGAGAGGCAGGTAGAGTGTAGAGACTGTCATTAGTCGCGATGCTGTTGGCGGAGAGTTTTTTTGTTGGCGGACGGTAGTTTAGATCGAGCGACGGGAAGTCGTCAAAGACCAGCGGAGGCGCCAGCGAAGAGCTGGTTGAAGGAGCATGTTTGTGGCATTTGCTTGGGGGACTTGGGATAGGAGAGTGATTTAGGACGCGATCTGAGTACTCTGAGTAGTAAGAAGTCTGGGACAAGGAGCTTAGTTGACGTTGGTGATGGAGTATTGGAAGGTCTGCCAGTTCATTTTTAAGGTCTGGAAGTTCAATTTTCAGATCTGAAAGTTCGTTTTTCAAGTCTGGAAGTTCGTTTTTAAGGTCTGGAAGTTCGTTTTTCAGGTCTGAAAGATCTGTTGATGGAAGATCTGTTGATTGAAGTTTGAGAGGTTTGGCAGAGTCAAGAGATTTCGAGGTATCAATGGGTGTTTGTAGAGCAGAGCTGGAAGCAAACAGCTTTTCAACAGAAGACTCTCTATGGAACCCGCGATCATCAGTCATTGATGAGGAGTGTCATTTATGAGCTACAAAAAAAAAAAAAAAAGAAGGAGAAGAGATCTCTTTCTTATTCGATTTTATGTTCCCCCTGATGTAGTTTCCTGTTAGGTAACCGGGAAACTAAAAATACTGAGAAAAACAAGGTTCTCGAGAAGACCTGAGGACTTTGGTGATGGAGCTTGGAGTAGCAGTTGCACAAGTTTGTTGGAGGTTGTCGATGCTGTTGAACAGGTACCGGCGTTCAGGGATTGAAGATTGTCAACGACAGATTTAGACCGTCTCTAGGCTCTTTCGTATCAAAATATAAACAAACAACGGATTAAGGTTTCACTTTGGGATGTTTATATTCTGAATTGGAAGATATAAATATGTAGCCACAAGAGGTGGAGCTGAGGAGTGGTGGAGCGGTTGGAGCAGTTGGAGCGTTTGGAGCGGTTGGAGCGGTATTAGAAATAGAAATAGAAATAGAAATAGAAATAGTAGAAATAATAGCAATAAGCTGTACTACGGTAGAATTTAGAGAGTGCATAGTTTAGCACTAGATTATACTGGTATCGGTGGTTTAGTGTTCAGCTCCTTTGAGTACAAGTCTTGTAATTGATTTTGCCCACTCTGATCCGGTTTGACAGGAACCTTTTCAATATGTGGTGAACCGTTTATGCTCGCTTAATCCTTTGGTACTATTTAGGTTTGGTGATTGCATTCCATCTTTATTTATTCGTTCATAATGGGACGTTTGTGATGCAAAGGAGTTCTTAACGTACAAAAAGGTTGATTCAATCAGATTTCCAATTTTAATAAATGCAATTAATTCTATAAGCGTAGTCTCAGTAGAACTGAGTTCTAAGTTTGAATCATATAACGGGTCCGAGAATGAATGGCAAAAATAGGAGTTGCTAAAGATTGAACGGTTCTTAATTTCAATTGATGAAAAAATTAATCTCCCACGCAGGGGCTCGAACCCTGGACATTTTGATGTCCTACACTAAAGTGTTTAAAAGTCAAACGCTCTACCAACTGAGCTACGCGGGACTTTAATGAAATTACGAATAGAAAAATTATAGATGAACAATATTGTTAATTGTTAAAAATAATAATAAAACAAAAATAAATTTTTTTAAAGGTTATTCAATTCTTATATAAATACTTTATTCAATTTTTTAACTTTTATATAATATAAGACGGAAATACTCAACTCAAACCAGAATTGTATCTGTTAAAAGTCCATATTAAGAAAATGATTGGCTATAATCTTGATACGTGAAATATCACTGACAGCCAAATAGTTTACGGTATATTCGCGGTAAAAACGCAAGAACAATATAAAATTGATTACTTGAAAAGTGAATTATACTTCTCTAACCTGAGACCAATAAACAAAATCATGTTCCATGTAATTGATACATGAATACAAAAATAATAAGGTAAAACCAACAGAAGGATCTCTAATGAAGAGCCTGATCCTATTAAAAAGCCAAGTCTTGAGAAAGAACATGATCATAATAAAAAACCAAATCTTGAGAAAAAAGCATGATCATAATAAAAAACCAAATCTTGGAAAAAAGAGCATGATCCTAACCAAATCTTGAGAAAAGATGATCCTATTAAAGAGCCAAATCTTAAGAACATGATTATTATAAAGAGCCAAATCTTAAGAAAAAAACCCAATCCTTTTGTCATTTAATTGCACCATTCCATTCTGCTACTTTCATACTCTTTCCATCTTTTCTTCAATACTCTCTTCATTAACCGATCCCTAATCCAATCAAACAAATGATAATGATGATAATGATGGTTTTGTTTTGCAGATTCCTCTTGTAATCTAGAACACATTAAATCAATGCTATTTGAAGTAGGATATGAATAAGGAGACGACATTTTTTCAACTCCTCTGTTGATTTCCGCAACTGGCTGGTAGACTCAAAATATTTGAAGGAAAAGTGATGCAAAATGAAAGAAAAAAATTATTGCAAATGACTGTCAGTGAGTAAATTGGAGGTTTATTAGTTGAAAAAACACATGTATTATTAAGAAACCGAAATGATTAAAACACAAGTAATAGTTAAAGCAAGAAACAAGTTAAGAAACAGATAATTTGAGTCTACCATATACTGAAAGTGTCAATAGTATTTTGTCTATCCAAGGATTTCTATAGAAATCAAATGGAAACCCAAAAATTTATCTGAGCAAGTCTATAAAAATTACTCCATGGAAAATTTATTAATATATATATCTGACATCTTTCCTTCCTCGCATAGATTCACGTTATACGTGTTTTACATATAGTTGTTGTTATTTCCGGATTTCACCATCAATATCACAAACACGCAAGTCATGTGATCAAGCGGTATTAAATATTGGGTCTTGAATTTTTCAACTGGCAAGAACTTTGTCGAGTCAACATGTTTATTAGACAAGCAATTGGCAGCATCAAGCCTTCGCTTACTGCTAGATATTTGAGTATTTCAAGGGTAGTGAGCTCCGGGCATAACAAGTGGTCGACGATTAAGCATGACAAGGCGAAAAACGACGCAGCTAGAAACAAGATTCAGTTGAAATTGTCGAACCAGATATTGCTTGCGGTGAAGCTGAATGGTGGACAGACGGATCCAGCATTGAACTTTCGATTGAGTTCAGCTATTGAGATGGCGAATCGCAACAGTGTTCCGAAGAAAGTTATTGAGTCTGCGATTCGACGAGGAGCTGGGCTTGGAGGGTCAAGTGAAGAGATGGTTGAGACCATTACTTATGAAGCCATGGGGCCCGGTGGAGTAGCTTTTGTCGTTGAAACGGTTACTGGAAACAAGAATCGAACTGTTGGAGTTGTGAAGAGTGCTTTTACCAAGGTTGGAGGAATGCTAGCACCTACGAAATATCTATTTACAAAGCGCGGATGGCTGGAGCTTAGCGGATTGCCCGAAAAGTATCAAGTACTGGATGATGCTTTTGAAGAGTTGGTTGATATTGGAGCAGAGGATATGGAGGAGGTCGAGAACGCTGAGGGTGAAAAGATCGTGGTAGTTTATACGGATCCTCAAGAAACTGGGCGAGTTGGCTTAGAGTTGAAGGCGAATGGGTATAAGATGAAGGATATGGGCATTGAGTATTCAGCTAACGAGGATACGATGGTTGAATCGTTGGATGATTCACAACGGGCTTCCTTTGATAAACTGTGCAATGCACTAGATGATATAGACGATGTTGTCGAGGTATATACCAATTTGAAGGACTAATTAGAGGAAATAAAGACCAAGACTGAATATAAGACTAAATATTAAGACTGAAAATAAAACTAAATAAAAATATCAAGACTGAAAATAATTTAAATATTAAGATTATGACCAAGTTAGATAGTACCAAAAAAGATATAAACACAGATGTCAATAAAGAAAAATTCATGAAAAAAAAAAGTGTCTGGTAAATCAAAACAACCAGTTGCTGATTAGTACCACTCCTGACCTGGATCTTCCACATACTCTGGCTCTCCATATTCTTCAGCATAACCATATAACGCATCATCACCTTCTGCAAACCTGCCATCTACTACCATCCTCTGTTTGGGCGTATATCCTATTGTTCCCATCATTGGCACTCGTCTCGCAAAGCCTGCATTGCCCAGATACGGAGATTCAGAAACCAAGTCAGAAGAACCAGACTCGCTTGGAGTGGGCATGAAGTAAGTGTGATCAGCCGAAGCATTTGGATGGTACTGCTGGTAGTAAGTTTGGACTTGTAGCTTGGGAGGTATCATCCTCAACCCTGTGTGTGCGGAGGGATGCTTTAAAGACGGTTTCGAAATTTTAGATTTCAGAGAACGGGCTTGCAGAGATCTTTGGGTTGAATTAGGACCATAGGACAAGTTTGATAAATCCGAGGCGCTGTGAATGGAGTTTTGAGGTAAGCCAGAAGTGGTTTGAGTTGAAGCAGCAGATTCCAAGTGGTATTCTTGATCAATAATACCAGAGTAATAAGATTTTTGAGAATAAGCGTTTGGGTCGATAAATACAGTGGATTGATCATCATAATAGCCCATAGTTGTTGCAGCCGGTTGGGAGTAGGACTGTGGAATATAGGAAGAAATTTCTTGTTCCGGAACAGGAGTTGTTGAAGGAAGAACATAGTCTAAAGGGAAATCAGATTGTTCGGGAAGATTGCGATCAAAAGACTCTTCGTTAGATTGCTGTTCAAGATTTTGATTTTGAGGTTGGTCTACGGAAGTGTCAAGAGGAGCAGAAGGAGAGAGGTTTGACTGGGAAAGGTCGTTTTGGTCAGCATTATCCACAGTGTCAGATTGATCAGGATGGTTGGATTGCGCAGACTGATCAGAATTGGGGATTGTTTGTGAGACAGGCTGGTCGACAGATTGGTCGGTTTGATCGGTTTGGGCAGTTTGGTCGACGGTTTGGTCGACGGTTTGGTCGACGGTTTGGTCAATGGTTTGATCGACGGTTTGGTCGACAGTTTGGTCGACAGTTTGGGAGATTTGCTGTTCAATTTCTTGGGCTACAGGTTGATCTATTGATTGTGACTGAATGGGATCTAAATGTTGATTATGATGCTCGGGATGAATGGAATGCTGGTGTGATTGGTCCAATTCTAGAGGTTGATCGGGCATTTGAATTGGATGGGGTTGGTAAACCATGATTGGGGGTTGAATAGAAGATTGGATCTGTAAGGGAGGCTGCATCGCCGTCGGGATTGAGTACTGCATGAAGTGTTGGTGATGTTGTTGGTGCTGCTGCTGGTGATGCTGGGCCATCATATGGTACGGGACGAGATTCTGGTACTGGGCGCCGGACATGATGGGGACGTTGGTCATGACGCTGCTGGCATCTGCGAGATCAGCCAGGTGACGCGGGAACTTTTGAATAATGTCGGGGAGCTGTTCGTGAAGGGTTCTGTTACCGTCATACTGAAAAGAGATGGCTGGGTCTCTGACGGGGGTTGTTGAGCTTTCTTTTCTTGCGAGTTCTTTTTTCAAGTCTCGTTCGAGGGCATCCTGAAAAAGCCGGTCGTGGTTGACGCTGAACCAGTAGAAGATTTTTTGTTTTTTTTGAGTTCTGACGCAGTTGTTTCTGTAGAGATAGTCGAGAAACTCAGATTTAGGCTGTTCTAGCACAGCGTCGGTATCGCATTTTAGGTTTCGGAGGTCAGAGAAGATGCCTTCTTCGAACTTTTTGCGGTTGGAGATATGGCGGCCAAAGGCCTCAAAACGAAAGGAGACGCAGCGGACAATGTCAGTGCCGGTGATGAAGTAGACGTTATTCCAGACGACGCAGCTGATTTGGTCTTTTGTGGGCAGGGAGTGGCGGATGAGGCCAGAGGAGAGACGGAGATGGGTTGGAGCAGTTAGGAGGAAGTATTTGAGCTGGATGAGCTCTTGTAGTATGTGGGTGAGGGGGGTTATGGAGGAATCTGGCGAGGGCGATAAGGTTTGCATGATTTGAGAGCAGGATGGCTGGTGATGGTGTGGCGGGCTGGATGGGTAGTTGTTGGAGGTGTTGGAGGACGTGTATGGAGGTGTATGGAGGTGTATGGAGGTGTATGGAGGTGTATGGAGGAGGATCGTTGGGTGTGACGTTTGGCGACGGGACGGTGAAAACTTTTGAGAGCGAAGAGAATGAGTGGCAGAACGCTCTTAGAGAAGGAGGAGCGATTGAAGACAGTCAATTCTTGTGATGGTGGTAAGAGGGTGGTGATGTGGATGGAAGGAGAGAAGGAAGAAATATCAGGAACAAACGTTTTTTTTTTTTTTGTATTGTGATTTTTCTCCTGGTGCTGGTTTTTTCCACAAACTGTTTGCTAGTGTTGTCATTTATATAGTGATATTTTGTGTGGTGTGTATTGTTATAAAAAGGTCGCGAGTGTCCCTGAAATGAGGCAAATGTTTCATCCAGTGTAGGTTGTGGGAGGATGAATAATGCTGATTGGTGATATTATGTAATGTTTTATGGGCAGGAATGGGGGAGAGGTGGGAATGGGGAGGCTGTTGGAATGGGTTGAATTGGGTTGGGTTAGATGGAATGGGTTGGGTTGGATGGATGGATGGATGGATTGGGTTGGATGGATGAGGAGGGTTTAGGTAGGAATAGGAGGGTTTGGTTGTAATGAATGGTAAGTCGGTGAATGAATTGGGATTTTGTTAAGGTTTGAGTCAAGGTGGAAGGAATGGAAATGATGTTTATATGGAGTTTGTATTATGTATTTATCTCAACTATTTTAGTTAATTTAGTTGATTTAGTTATATTTATCTTAAATTTATATCATGTTTATTTTATATTTATCTTAAGTTTATATTAGATTTTATCTTGAATATTATATTATATTTATGTTATAATTAACTCATGTTTATATCATGATTCTCATTTTTATATTATATTTATATTATATTTATATTATATTTAACTTATGTTTATTTTATTTATATTATATTTATATTATATTTAACTCATGTTTATTTTATTTATTTTATATTTATATTATATTTATATTATATTTAACTCATGTTTATTTTATTTATTTTATATTTAACTTATGCTTATATTGTACCATATTTTATATTGTATTCATGTTCATTTCATGTTTATATTGTACCATATTTCATATTATATTCATGTTATATTCATGTTTATATCCATCATTTTAAATTTACTATTTATCGTGGAGACTCTAATTCATACACTTCATCCTTCACCTCTTCCTTCACTCATCCTTCACTCATCCTTCACTTATCCTCACCTCTTTCTCTCCTCACCCTCACCTCACCCTTCATCTCTTTCTCTCTCTAAATTCATTCAATCATCTCATCAACCATCTCATCAACCATCTCATCAACCATCATCCACCCCCATAACTTCCCCTTTCGTACTTGTGACACCCTAACCCTCAAATCAACTTTAACGCGCTTGGACATCGCTTCCACAGAATATCCAAATTAATAATCACGTGAATATATCACATGACCTCAATCACCATCCTTGTGATTTCAGTTACCCTCCTCTGCTTAAGCTTACGTACCTGCCTACCCACCTATGAAAGTAACCCACCTCTCCAAAGTATCACACACTTCGGTTGTAACTCATCTGTCAACTAGCCTGCTCTGGTTGACGCAGGATGGCCTCGCTGGCCTGGCTCTCCATACCACCAGTGAAAAGTGGTGGTACCGAAATGAAAATTAATTAAGCCCGTAAAAAGGAATTTTTACCGCTTTCACTGCCACCTTAGCCTAGTAGCGATGTCGTCAGAACCTGATCCCGGTCAACTGCTCACCATGCAATTTGGTAAGCTCGGACCAGCAGTCGGGCTGCGCTGGAGACCCGCTGTCCCGCCTGCTGCTGCACGCCCCACGCCACTGTCGAAGCACCGCCGGTGCGTGCGCTCGTCTCGCCGGCAGTCTCCGGTGCTCCTTGTTCATCTCCACGTCCCGCCTGACTCATCTCACTAACGTCTGGTCGGTATTATCCCTTTTTCTGCCCATGCCGCTTCTGGTAACAGACGTTCCAGCTGTTTTCCTATGACGCAACAGTACGTCAATCTGGAAATACACCACAATATACCTGTGCATATACGCACATCTCCCAGATACCCAGCAGCAGCACAAGAAAAAATTCACAAAAAGAAATGGGACCCTCTTTTTTCACCAACATATAAAACTGTTCGATTTCGGCTTTAATTTTATCTTTCAAAATTATTTATTTTAATTTTTTTTTTTCTGCATCCACCTCGTATAATTGCATCTTTTCACAAATGTTTCCCCCATAATGATTTACTCCAGTAATACTCTTCTCTACTCATTACTTGTTTTAACGTCGCTCGCAAATGCCCTGAAAGCCTGCGTCGAAGACGGCTTGTTCAGCTGGTTGTCCGTAGGCTCCTCGCAATTGATGGCCAGCTTCGACTCAACAATGAATAATATCATCATTGACGGCAACTACTCGTCCCAAACCTACTACAATACCACCGCGCTCTTTAACATCTCCGACATCTTGGACAACTACGCACTGGGCTCGTACGCCACGGACCTGTTTGACCTGGACGACAGCTCCGTCTCGCTCACCTTTGCAAACAGTGAAGAGGGCACCCTCTTCTCGACCGACAGACTGGCTCCCAACGTCATTAGAAACTCGGACATCATGCTTGCCAAAAACTCGTCGTCCAGCTCATACAATACCATCTTTGGCTTCAACAACCTCCCGCAATCCTCTTACTCGTCCGTCAGCCAGCTCATCGACCTCGGCCTGTCCCCTTCCAACCTCGTCTCCCTCGTCACCGACTACGACGGGACCCTCGCTGACATTGCCTTTGGCCAAATCAACACCGCATACTTCAACGGCTCCATCACCTTGATCCCCATACTCCAGACCAGCCACGAGTCTCTCGCCAGCCTCACTTCCTACCACTACCCGTTCATTCAAATGACCGGAATCACGCTTAAAAACAACGAGCACTCCACCTCCGTCAACGTGAGCGACTATCTGCTAAGCATACCCGTCCTCCTAGATACCTCGAGTCTCATGTCCTATCTCCCGTACACGCTCATTGTAGAAATCGCCGCCCAGTTCAACGCGGTCTACTCCCAACAGTACTCCCTCTGGATCCAATCGTGCGAGTTCCAGCAGCTCAACGGCTCGGTGAACTTTTACTTTATGGACTCCATCTCCATCAGCGTCCCTCTAAAGGACATTTTTATTCCTCTGCTCAGCACGGAAACGGGCGACAATTTGTATCTGCCCAGCGGCGAGCTTGCTTGTGCTCTGGCCTTCACCAGCAACTCGCTCCAGGGCTTTTCTTCTCTGGGCCTTTCGTTTCTGCAGAGCACCTATACCATCTTTGACTATGCCAATCTGCAGATTGGCTTTGCTCAGAAGAGCACGGACCTCTCCCTCGACGATTCTGCGCAAGACACTGTTGTCAATGTCACTGCGAACGTAGGTGATGTTTATGACAGTGTTTATACGCTGACATTCGACCCAGCATCTTTCACTCCCACGGCCGTCATCATGAGTCCCAGAGATTTTACTGCTTATTCCGTCACCCCAGATAACAATTACGAGCTGTTGACTGCTTCTCCCACTACCGCTACTACTGGGAGGGCTTCTCGGACTGGTTCAAATTCTGATATCATGACTGAAAGTTTCAATACTGACGGTGACGTCACAGCTATCCCAACTAATTACATGGGCTCTCCCAAGACCACTTCTACCACTGATGGAGGTATCAATGTAGTTTCTGTCACTTCTGGCTTCAGCTTTGAGAGCTCTGCTGTCAAAATCTCTCTTGCCTCATGGACTCTTGGAGCTTGGATCGTTCTTTTGCATGTTTGTTTTTAATTGTTTTTATAGATTTTGTTTATATAAATTTATTTTTATTTTTCGCTTTTGAATATATTTACATAATCACGAACCCTTAACCTAATCTCCCAACGAGGGCGAGACTTGATAATTTTTTTCTACAAGAAAGAGAGATTCTTGGACAACATTGAGAAGAAACAGAATAAAGATGGCGAAATCGTTGAGATCCAAGTCTAAGCTAAAGTTCCGTAAGATCAAAAGGACTACTGGTGCGTTTGGTAAAGCTGCCGATGAGAGGGCGAAACGGTTAGCAGAGAAGCTTGGAACTTTGAAGCCAGAAGAGCTTGAAGAGCTTAAAGGTAAGAATAGTGTATGATGAGAAGGGATGGGGGTGAGGATGGAGGGTGGGATGGAGTACTTCTGGACTCTGGAATAGTGGAATAGTGGAATACTCTGAGTCCTGGACCTCTGAGTCCTGAACCTCTGAATCCATATCCAGATCCAGATCCTCCACCCTCCATCCCATCCTCATCTCCATTCCATCCTCATCTCCATCCCATCCTCCACCCTCAATCCTACCCTCCAGCCTCCATCCCATCCCCATTAACTAACGCTCTTAAGATTCTCAAAATGAAATGGACGTCGAAATCAAAGAAACTGAAGAAACTGAAGAAACCGAAGAAAAGAAAAAGATTAGTACTGGAGGTTGGAAAGGCTCAAGAAACGACGCTTACAAGAAGAAACAAGCTCGATTGAACAAACGCACAATTGCTTTCAAGAAAAGAAAGTAGTCATAGCAGTCTGTTAATTATATTTACATTTGTCATTATGTTCATAAGCTTCATTTATCTAGAAATGAACTATCTGGAGTCAACGAAATCATCACAGATGGATCAAATTCCATAAAATCAATAGGTGGAAACAAACTAGTTGATGAGGAAAATGGCGGCGAGTCTGTTGGCGAAGGACTCGTCTTTGTTTTAGTAGATGCTAATGCTGTTGTTGTCGTACTGTTAGCCGTTGCAACTGATAGTCTGCCAGGCTTCTTGCCCCGTTTTCCCTTGTAGTCTTCTTCTCCAACACTCTCCATCTCGTCCGGCCCTTCACCATCGCCATGGTGTCGACGGTGATGCCGGTGGTGTCGATGGTGCTGATTGTGATCATGACTAGACCCTTCTCCCTCATTAGGCATATTCCCACCAACAACTGCAAACGTATCTTGTCCAGCATAGTAATTAGCGTATGCACTATATATCTCAGATGTATCCGGACATTCGACCAATGACCTTAAAAACATTTCTTCCTCTCCAGACTTGTTGATCAGTATATCGAATGACAGGTCGTCTATCTGCGGTGGCAGCGGTGTCGTTCTCAGTTCTGTCGACTCTGAAAGGCCTCTGGGAACCGCGGGAATCTCCATATTGAAGCTTGGAAACATTCCAGAGCCATCTGCAGCTTCTGAACCTGTTCCTGAACCCGCTCCTACCTCTGCTCCTGCCCGGCCGTGGTCGTATAGTGTTAAAGATGCTTCCAAGTCACAGAGATCTTCAATCTCTGAATCCCAATCGGAATCTGAGTCTGAGTCCGAGTCCAGTCCTGGCGATAAATCTCCCTCCTGTCTTGCAAAAGGTTCGGTTTCTGGCCTACAATGCATTGTGTATTCAACTGAGGTGTTCTAGTGAGGTGGTGAAGAGGTGGTGTTCTTGTGAGGTGGTGAAGAGGTGGTGTTCTGGTGAGGTGATGAAGAGGTGGTGTTCTTGTGAGCTGGTGAGCTGAAGAGATGGTGTTCTGGTGAGGTGGTGAGGTGGTGAGCTGGTGTTGAGCTAAGGTTAAACTGAAGTGTTCTGAAGTTGAACTGAAGCGTTCTGAGGTTGAACTGGTGTTGAACTAAGGTTGAACTGAGGTATTCTAATGTCTTCCAAGGTATTCTGATGTCTTCTGAGAGTACTGAGAAAAGGCTCTGCTATCTTCTAAGCTCTTCTTCCGTTCTACTTCTTCTACTGAGTTCTTCTGCTAAGCTCTTCTGCTCAGTTCTAGTTCTTCTGCTAAAGTCTTGAATCCACGACCAATAAGAAAAAAAAAAAAAAAAAAAAAAATAAGAGAAAAAACTAGAAAACCTCCAAGAATATAGATGCCGTTGTCTTTTAACATTGTGCAGCAGCCGCCTACAAAACTTTCTCCAAAATCGCCGTTCTGTACTCGAGCCCAATTTTGTCTCAGAGTCGCTCAACCGGTATAAAGGCCAGGTACCTCAAACCGTCCTTTCTCGCTCAAATTCACTCCGACCGCCAGCCAAATTCCTCTCTGTTTCCATACGGCAGCACCGTAAAACCTTACGCCCGTCCATTGCCTTGCCTTTCGTTGTAATACGGCATGGCACCGTATAATCCACGTGACTCAAGAGGGACGCCGTTTAGAGCAGTTGGCCAAGGGGCAGCGGGTCGTTGACGTAGGCCAGTAGATGAGGTAGATGCGTATTTTTAGGTGAGAGCGCAGCGAACGGTACAGCAGAGCGGTGTTCTGTGCTGTTCTGCAGAGTTTCAGTGTGGAGGGAATCGTGACTGTTAGGACTGTGTTAAGACTATGACATCAGGACATTGGCACGTTTGAGTGAGTGAATTGGTAGGTGCAGTAGCTGGGCGTAGTCATGTTGGTAGGAGAGTGCAGTAGTTAAACGGTTGGTCCGAACGTGGCCAGTATGGTGCACGCGGTTCCGACAGTTGTAGTTGTAGTAGCAGTTGTAGTTGTGGTTGTGGTAGTGGTAGTGGTAGTAGTAGTAGCAGTTGCAGTTGCTGTTGTAGCAGTTGCAGTTGCTGTTGTAGTAGCTGTTGTAGCCAGTTGGACAGTAACCAGCTCAACCAGTTGGACAGTAACTAGCTCAACCATCGTAACCAGTTGGACAGCCGTAGCTCAATTGCATTCTGACGCAAACACTAATCCATCACCTGGAACCACCATTCCTCGCGTTGAGACCACCATTCATCGCGCTGACACCACCATTCATCGCGCCACCACTCCTCGCGTTAACCACCACTCCTCACGTTAAACTACCTGGAATATGATCGCTTCTGAGTAGTAACAATCATCCTGCTCTTAACATCCAACTCCTTTGACCACTCATTCATCTCCTTCACAACCAGCTCCAGCTCCTTAATCATCTCCAGAACTTGATCCAGATCTTTCTTATTGGACTCAATGATCTCATCTATTTGGCATGTTAGTCCAGTCCTCTACAAAAAGGCTTCACTCACTCTTCTCCTTGATCACCACAGGCTGTTGCTGTAACACTTGGTGAAATTCTCCCTCAGGATCGTTAAAAGACTTGTATCGCTGGAGATTGGCATGCGTAGCCCGCTCAAGAACATCAAGCTTGGATATAGTAATGTCCGAATCGAACTCAATCGTTCGCGACAGAGTCGCAAAGGCTGTTTCTATTTGAGATTGCGGTGTTGGTGTTTCTTCGTTGTTCATTGTGGTGTGGCTGGTAGAATGATGGGAGGTTTGGTTCTATATTTTCTATATACATTTTCCATTTTATACTATTTGGGCTTTTTGTGATTACCATGTTTCCTGAATGAATCTTCCTTCATTCTCCATAGCAATCAACACCTTTGCAGCTTTTGATTCTACGTCTGACCTTTCTTCTATTGACTTCTCTGACTTCTCTGACTTCTCTGACTTCTCTGACTTCTCTGACTTCTCTAATCCCTCCTCCAACACTGTTCTCAACGTGATCCGAACTAGCTTGGGCATACTGCCTGCAGACCCGCAAAGATAAATCACCGGCTTTTTGCTCTCTTCGTCACCAAGAAGCAGAGAAGCAAGCAACTCCTTTTGCTCATACAGTAAATGCTGAATGTGAACTCCATTCGTATACTTGTACAACCTCGTAGGCCCTTCTAAAGAGTCTCTTGAAAAAGCAACACTCAGCTCAAGAAGATCTGGATACTTCTCAAGTAAGGCCTCCCACTCGTCTTTGTAGTAGAAATCAAGATTCACCCCACGACATCCAAAATATACCCGTATCTTTGACTGGCGCTGGCTCTCTCCGGTCAGCGGCAGCAGCGTTCGCACCAGACTCATAACAGGCGCAACTCCAGTGCCCGTAGCAATCAAGATCAGCGGCCTCTCGTGTTCTTCCAACAAGTGTCGCTTGCCCAGTTTAAACAGTCCGTTTCGCTCCACAGACACTGGAATCTTCCTTCCAACCTCCAGAGACTCCAGATATTGCGTACAGACTCCTCTTCGCACCCTCTTAATGACCGTCTTGTACTTGACAATGGCCACGTTAAGCTCAATCTCCTTATTGTTCTTTCGCGACGCTATCGAATACATTCGAGGTCTCATCAAAGGGAATACGTCCAACACATACTCAAACGGAATCTTCAAAGAACTGAACTCCAAAATAACCTCCAGAACAGACCGTCTGGGCCGCGTAGCATAGTCAAACAGCTCGTCTGCCAACTCCGCCGTACTCAACTCCTCCAGCTTCTCCCGCTCCATCTCAGACCCTTCGCTGAACCTCCAAGCGTTGGCAAAGAAGGTCCGTCGGGGAACAGCAAATATATCAAGATGGTGAGTGAGCAAAGATCGCAGAGTTAACGGAGAAACAGCTCCTCCTGGGATTGCATCGCGATACTCTGAAGGAATTGACACTTTGTAGTCTGCAACTGACGACCAGCCCTGATCGTCTAACAGCTCTTGCACATCTTTATCATTGTTCCGAGGATACAGTGAAAGAGTATCACCAGACTCATACTCTTGTTCATTTTCAAGCTTCACAACGAAGCTTCGAGCGTCTTGAAAGTGCTTCTGTGCCGTCAATCGCTGGTTCCTTAAAACACAAGCTATCTGGACATGCTCGTCTTTGGCACTGCTTGCTCTTGAGACCTCAATGCCTTTAGTAGTATCCCGTTTCATTCCCTCACGCTCCACGACGAGCTTGTAGACTGGAGGAAGCACTAGCTCGTTCTCAATCGCGCTGACATTCTCAGGGAACCTGAAGTGCTTCTTCAAGCCTTCCACCACCGTCCTACACCACTTTTCAAACATTTCATCAATGCCAACCGACTCATCTCCTTCACCTCTGGGAACCACCTCCTGAGCTCCCAAGTTCATCAGTCTCGCGTGCATCTTTCTCACCGCCCAGTTGTATCTTTCATACCCACTATCGCCAACTCCAAACGTGCCCACGCCCGTGTGTTCCAGCCAGCTGTCGCCCAGTTTCTTCTTTAGCAGCTGTTTCCAGAACTTGCGAGCGTGACGGGGAAACTCGCCTTGTCCAGTGGTCGAGACTATGAACAGTACAATAGGCGTTATTGGAAGCTGCGAAACGGGAAACAAATGAAATGGATGCAGAGAAGACGGGATCTTGTTACGGCGTAGCTGGAGATGAAGAAGAAACGCCAAATCTTGAGACGTGCCCGACTCTGTCGCATAGAGAATTGGTACTGGCTGACAAGCCGTTGTTGTAGCTGTTGGACTCATTGTGCTTGACAGATGGAAGATTGAAATCAGACTGATATGGAAATCCAAATTCCAAGTTACCCTGTCCAGGATTTTTTCACCTCCGCAAAAAAAAAAAAAAATCAACTAATTTTTTCTTCTTCTTCTCACCAATCCTCTCCATAATGCTAAGAAGACTTGTCCAAACTACCAGACCAGCTCCTGTTCTTGTCAGGTCTGTTGCCAGATGTGCTGCTAGACCTGCTGCTAGACCGCTCCGTTTCTACTCAGAAACTAAACAGACTACTGAATCTGAGCCAGCCGCCGCTGAAGAATCTGAACCCTCCGAACAACTTTCGCCAGAACAACAGCAGTTAGCCGACCTCCAAGCAAAGTACGAGAAGAAAGACAAAGAAGCCGCCAATTTCAAAGATCAGCTTCTTCGTTCCATTGCTGACTTCCGTAATCTCCAAGAAACCACTAAGCGCGAAGTCACCAAAGCCAAAGACTTTGCCCTCCAAAAGTTTGCCAAAGACCTTTTGGACTCTGTCGATAACTTTGATCGTGCCCTGTCTGTCGTCGATCCCAAGAACCATGGGAATAACAAAGAATTGTCTGATTTGTACGAAGGTATCAAAATGACACAGTCGGTCTTTGAAAAGACTTTGGCAAAGCATGGCTTGAAGAAGGTGAATCCTGAAGACGGTGAAAAGTTTGATCCAAACCAGCACGAAGCTACTTTCGAGGCACCACAACCTGGAAAAGAGCCCGGCACTGTTTTCTTTGTCCAACAAGCTGGATTTGTATATAATGACCGTGTCTTGAGAGCTGCCAAAGTTGGTGTCGTTAAGGGCGAGTAATCATTTGGTACTCAGTCTTCAGGTCTTTAGTTCTTTAGTTCTTTAGTTCTTTAGTTCTTTAGTTCTTTAGTTCTTCAGTTCTTCAGTTCTTCAGTTCTTCAGTTCTTCAGTTCTTCAGCTCTTCAGCTCTTCAGCTCTTCAGTTTTTCAGCTCTTCAGTTCTAATTGTCTCATGGTGAACAATGTTTGTAAATAATATACTACAGTTATATAATTCTATCGCAGCTCCAGCTCATATTCTTCCACAAGACGCTCGCGAACTTGATTCTGCAAATCGTTAATCTCAGCATTGGTCAATGAACGGTCCATGGACTGGAAATTGATTCTGTAGCATTGACTCTTTCTGCCAGTCTTGGGGTGCACAAACTCGTCAATTAACGAGACATTTTCCACCAGGTCTCCAGCAATATCGCGAACAATAGACATCAAATCGTTCTCATGAACTGGCTTGTCGTCGTTGACCCAGAAGGCAACGTCTCTCAGAGTGCCAGGGTACTTGGAGTATGGCTTGAACGTGCTAACAGTGTTTTCTTTGAATTGACTGAGGAACCGAGCATCTTGAGACCAAAACAATCGAATATCAGGAATGCCAAATAGCAGCATGGCCATTCTCTCCAAACCAATACCAAAAGCCCAACTTATCTTGTCGGTGATTCCTACATTGTGCAAAACATGCTGGCGTTCAACACCGCACCCGCACATCTCCAGCCATTCTCCTTTCCACCAAATCTCAATCTCGTACGACGGAGCAGTCCAAGGGAAATAGGCTTCAATCCATCTGGCCTTCAAGGGAGCATCCAAGTCAGGATCTTTGGATCCAGCAGCAAGAGCAGCTTTACGAGCATTATCGAAAACATTGGCCAGCAGCAGCTCAATCGTTCTCTTCAAGTGCTGAGACACAAGTTCAACCTCCAAATCACTCATGCTCTGCTCTTTGGGATTGGTTTCAGGATGGTAAGCGGGATTGGGGTCTTGTACAATGATGTTTGGCTTGGGCAGAGCGTCCAAATCACGACGTATGGCGTCGGTTATAGACTCGCCATGTTCAGTCCTGGACCAGGTGAATGCTCCTTCCATTTGGTGGAACGCAGGATAGTGAGTTCTGTCGATAGTATCTCTTCTGTAGACATCAGCCGAAATCAAATAGCCAGGCGTAGGACAGTTCTTGTAGCACTCGCTTTCGTGAGCAGATGTGTGTGTTCGCAAGAGTGTCTCTTTGTTTATATAGAAAGTATCTGTTTTGCTTCTTCCAACATGGTCTTCAGGGAATCCTAAGACGTCAAAGTTCTCATATTTCGACACAACTGGCTCAAAATTGTTGTAGAATGTGTAGCCTCCTAGGCCAGAAAGCTGGTGCTCAAACATCTGTCTCAAGATTCCAATAGGATGGCTCGAATTGAGGTGGAGCTTTCTCGTCGTCAGGCCAATGATTGAAGGTGTTACATTTGTCCATTCGTCGGTCGGGTGTGTTTTGTTCAAGATCTCGACTTCTCTAGGTCCTGCTACCGTAGAACTGTACCGTCTTGCCAGCACCGACTGGCGAGATACACTCAAAGCCAGTCTCAGAACCGAGCGACTGCTAATACACTTGGCCATCTCTTGTTGTTGAAAGTCTCCAAGGTGAAAAAATAAAAATAAAAAGAAAAATAGAATAAAATAAAATAAAATAAAACATGGAGTATTTTTCAGTCACGTGATTCATAACCAATCAATGTAATTGAAGAGAATTTTTTCCTACTACACCCATCTTTTCTTTACTACGAGATCATGATGTTTTCGTCAATCAGATCAAGTTTGTTCTCAGTGTTTAGAGCAGGTAAGTAATGGTTTTGATACTGGAGACTTTGCGACTAACCAGGACGATAGCACCTGCTCAGACACCCAAGACCACAGTCAGATTCAAGCACGAGTATTCACCAAGATTTGTGCACCCCGGAAAGCGTCATAAAGGACGAGTTCCAATTCGTACTGGAGGATCAATTAAAGGTTCAACTCTTGAATTTGGTCAGTATGGGCTCCGTCTCACATCCGACGGTATTCGACTTGCTGCCATCCAGCTGAAGGAGGCCGACAACTGGCTGATGAAGACGGTGCGTCCTTCTGGAGGAAAGTTGATCAAGCGTTTTCAAACCAACATTGCAGTATGTACAAAGGGTAACGAGACTCGTATGGGTAAAGGTAAAGGTCCTTTTGACTACTGGGCCGTGCGTATTCCAACTGGTAAGATTCTGTTTGAAATCAATGCTCCTGGGTTGCACGAGAAGGTAGCTAGAGATGCTTTCAGAGTTGCAGCAGATAAACTTCCTGGAATTTACGAGTTTGTGACTTTGAACGACAAGCCCAGAGCTGGATTCCGCGAGGTTTCTGTGGGGGAAAAGGACATGACTGTTTGCGAGCTAAAGCTGGCTAATCCTACAAAGAAAATGGCCAATATTCTCAAATCGAAAGAGAAATTTTACAAAACTTATGGTAAACTGTGATGGATTGTATATATTTGAAGATGATGGTATATCTCTGGATAGATAATGGATTGAACTTTTAGAATTATCTCTGGGTTCTCTGGTTTGATTCTTTGGGTTCTTTGGTTCTTTGGGTTCTTTGGTTCTTTGGCTCTTTGGCTCTTGGGATCTCTGGGTTTCTACATTCTCTGGATTCTCTGAATCTTTGGATTCTCCGGATTCTCTGAACACTGAACACCCTGAACATTGAACTCTCTAAACACTGAACTCTCTAAACATTGAACTCTCTAAACACCACTCTAATTACTGAAATTTTCAATAACTTGCATGTAGTTCGCAATCATGGCTTCAAGATGAAAAATAGCTTTGCTTCCTTGTCTCAGGCGATGGTCGTAATAAGCGCTTTTTTCAATGATTTGAGGGCCTATTTCAGGAGAAAGCTTTGAGATCAGGCTGAAGGTTAATGTTTTTAGGATTACGGTAGGAGGAATGCAGTGAGAAATCAAGTCGTAGAGCACAGTTCTGATGGACATTAAGGTCTCAACGGTGCGAGATTTGACAATATCGTCAGCTATTTTATTAATGACCATTTCCCAGTCCGGTGGAGGAACTGGAGTTGATTTAGAGATTGACGAGCTTTGGGCATACATGGCTTCAAAGATGAGCAGTGCTTTTCTAAGGTTTCTGTCTGAAGCAACGGCGATTTTCGCAAAGATGGCAGACTGTTCAGCTTCGTCTTTGGGCAGGCTGATTCGCTCCTTTTTGGCAACCGAGTCTAAAACCTTTGTGATTTCCGAGATGGAAGGAGCACCTACGCGGATCAAGAGAGTTCTTGATTTAATGGGCCCAATGATGTTGGAGGTGGAGTTAGCTAGCAAAACGAGGCGTAAATTGCTCGAGTACTTTTCCATGGTTCTTCTCAAGGCTGATTGAGCGTCGCGCGAAAGCGATTCAGCTTCGTTGATGACGACGGTTTTGAACTTTTGCTTTGAGCCGACATTGACCTGCTGAGTTTGGGCAATTTCTTTCAAAAGATCTTGAATCACGACTCTGTCATTATTACCCATATCCGAAGGAGTGACTTCAATGTGATAAACGCTTGAGACGATGGTGAATTCTACTTTCTTGGAGCTTGAAACTTGAAAGACGCGTGAATTGATTTTGATTTTTTCTGCTCCAGGTCCGTATAGCTCTCGTAGGATTGACATGACTCGAGTTTTCTTTCCAGCTCCAGACGGGCCGTACATTAAGATGTGTGGAAAGTCTGATGAGGCCGTCAAAGACTTTAGCTGTGAAGACAAATCATCGTGAAAGCTTAGCTGATCTAGCGACTTTGGTCTGTATTTATCAACCCAAAGAGACATTGTGATGTTGGTAGATGGAAGAAGGTTAAATTTGGAGGTCGCGACTAGAAAAAAAAAACGCCAAAATTATTCAGGGTTAGGTGTTCCCTAAAAGGAAATACTCGTGTCTTGAAAAAGTTTAATTAACTTTTCAATTATCAAATTTAATTTCCTAATGTTCTTACGATCGAGCTTTTTATTCTTACTATCAAGCAGGTTCTTACGATCAAGCAGACTCTTATGATTCTTACTTATTGACAATGTTCATAATTCCTCCAACTCAAAAGTATCCACCGCAATACCACGCACCGGTTAATGGAGTGGTAACTGGTATTGGCAGTGGGATAGCTGGTCCAATTCCTACTGCTTCAATGCTGAACTCTGGCTCACCATCTGCCTACCATCAACTTCATCACCATAAAGCCGAATCTCAGGTAAACATTGACGCGGTAAACCCGACTTTCTCGCCATCAGCCAGCTTCATGGCTCCAGAAGGTCTATATTTGAGTAACAGTAAATGTATTAGTATAGCTATTCCTACCAGGTCTGTAGGAGGAGAAGGAGACGTGAAATTATCAATATTGCAGCATCAACATAGTTCAGATATCAATAGTAATTCCACGTCAAGTCATCGCAAATCATGGTTTTTTGGAAGTTCAGCGGCAGCACCAAAGACCGACAAGCAGAAAAAGCCTAAAAACAGTTTAACAAAGAACAATTCATCATTTATATCAAAAGCCATTGTACATGAAAAGAAACAGCAGCAATATCAGCAGCAGCAATATCAACAGCAGCAACTCCAACTCCAACCCCATCACCAACTCCATCACCAACTCCATCACCAACTCCATCACCATCAACAACAAGAACCAAAAGACTATATCGTATGGGCAAACTGCGGCAGATCAATTAGCTGGTATGATTGGAATGATAGCAGCTTTTCACCCGGATCAGATATCAAGGACTATATGTGTAAAGTCTTGTTTGCAAAACACACGCCATTATGTCACGACGTGAACCGTTCAACTTCTGGAATGGATATAGTAATAGGCCTGGATTCTGGAGATCTGATGTGGGTAGACGCAGCATCAAACCGATATCACCGAATCAACAAGAATGGCGAGGTATTGGGGAAATCTAGTGCAGATTCAGCGTCAACAGCAGTTTTGGACGTCAAATGGGTTCCTGAATCACCAAGCACCTTCATTTCAGTACATGCAAACGGCCTGATAGCAGTTATGGATAAGGATAGAGAAGATGAAGCGTTTGTTGCCAACGGTGGGATGGGCCATATTGACGCCGAAAGGTCTACGGAAAGAATGCAAGTGATCAAGTCTTGTAGCACAGTATCAGATCAGCACAAGACAAATCCTGTGGCAGTATATAAAGTGTCAAACGAGTCGCTAACTTCGCTTACATTCTCGCCTACGGACAAGTCATTGATGGTAATCACTGGCTCAGATGGGTATTTGCGCTTCATTAATACGCAATGTGAAGTGATAACGGACATTTTTCCGTCATACTACGATGGAATTCTTACATGCGCATTCAGTCCAGATGGAAAGTATCTGGCTACAGGAGGAAAAGATGACTTGGTAACAATATGGTCTGTTTCAAGTAAAAATATTGTTGCGAGAGGATATGGGCATCAATCGTGGGTCAAAAAGGTAGAATTTGACCCTGTGAACTGTGATGGAGCATCTCATTGTTATAGGATAGGATCAGTGGGAGGTGATGGATCCCTAATGCTTTGGGATTTCAGTCCAAAGACACTTCGAAGAAAGAAAGAAGCAATGCAAAATCCTAAATCAAACAGTGCGTATAACAAACGGAAATCACAAATGAATAATCACGATGAAATGAGTGCTTATATCTACAGCAGCCAGCATGAGAGACAAGATTCGAATATAAGTGAAACCAACACTATTGATCTTAACTTGAACTTTGATTTTGCTCAAAGAACTACCACGATACATGAAGTTGTGGGAGTTAACCAAGTCCCATGTATCCCGCCAGTCGTGTCGATAAAACTGGTTGATCTTGTTGATTTGGACGAGAATTCAATGAAAAATGGTAGTGCAGTCAACATTAATGCTGGAATGGAAGAAGGAACTGGTTACTTTTCTTGTACAGATTTGAAGTTTCTACAAGATGAAATTGTAATATCTGGCGGAGGATGCAAAATTTGGACATTTAAAAGACCTCCAATTGAGTTTATAAATCAAGAGATTTAAGAACTTGAACTATAAATCAGATTTAAACGAAATCAAGACTGAAAAAGATTCAAACGAAATCAAGATTTAAAAAGATTTAAACGAAAATAAGAAATTAATACTGAAAGCTTTTGAAAAAAATTAAATATATCATTTCTACAGTACAAACCTTTACAAGCAAGTTCTAAAAAAAATAAAAGAATCCATGAAATTTTAAAAAATAATAATAATTCTTGTCTCTATGCCGTAACAGGCTCACAAGATCCAGCCTTGATCATCATGTCTGCTTCTTCTTGTAACTTTCTCAGCGACACCCATCCTCTGCCAGGAATAAATACTCTTCGGTAATTTTTTTGTACACTTTCCTCCAACTTTGCCTTGATTTCTTCATAAGACAAAACGACAACAGCTGGCTGTTCACGGTCCATTTCTAACTCAATTGTTGTGCTCTTGGTTCCATTTGTATTCAAGGTGACTTTGTTTGTAGAATCGGATTCGGCCTCAGTTTCAGGGTCGGTTTCTGTAGTTAAAGTGTTTGAATTAGGACTGCTAGCAGTAGTTGCACTATTGGACAAAGCAGGCTTTTCACGATTCTCAAGTTTGGGAATGATGAACTCAATCTTTGCGCTTTCTAAAGTGTCAGGACTGCTTTCAGACTCTTTATTTTTTTCGTTCATAGCCTTGATCCATTGCTGTCTACCTTCGCTAGTAGAAATATCAAAAGTACCAAATTCAGTTTTCAAGAGATTAGCCTTTTTAATAGGAGAAGTAGGAGCGTGCTGCAAAAGAGGCTTGTTGTACGTTCTTGGGGTGAAAGGCTTGCTGCTAGAGTTGTGGGTTCTGGGAACAAGAACTCTATTAGCAGAGGAAGTAGTAGCAGTGGAGGTGGAGTATTCAGCGATAGCTGAGGAAGCTTGATCGTTCTTTAATCTATAAACTTCAGACCAAAGTTGTGAAATTCCCATGACGCTCTTGTCAGTTTCACTCTTTTGGTATTTTTTGATGCTGAGAAGGTCGGTTCTCAAATGTTCAATTTCTTGTCTCATATCACCGTAAATTTTTGCGAATTGAGACTTGTAGCCCTTGTGCAAGTCTAAAATTTCTCTTTTTTGCTGTTCCTTCATTCTTGCAATGTAGTAAGTAGCCAGCGAAAAGATGAAGGAGGTGAAGATGACGGATAGTAGTGTAGAAAAGCCGGAGCCAGATGAAGATTGCAAGGGAGCAGAAGCAGAGATTTCCAATGGAGAAGATGCTACAGCAGCTTCATGACTTCCATTTTTCTCTAGGGTTTGAATGAGTTGGCCTATTAAGGGACCTAGATCATTTTCAAGAGCGACTGGAGCGGGTGGAGATAAAGAGGCGGCCTTGTTATAACTCAAGAGTTTAGCAAAGACAATGAGGGAGACGAAGGTGAATGCAATGACTTTATATCTGACAAGATCAAAGGAGCCAGTCATGATAACCAAAGGATGAGAAATATGTACGTATTATTAATTTTTAGGATTGCAAACAAATGTAATTTTTTTTTAAAAAAAAAGATTCTATAGCGATTCAAGAAAAGGAGTAAGGTATATAAGTGAAGGAAGAAGAAGAAGGAGCCAGGACGGAGAATTGTTTTTCAAGTGAGTTTTCGCGCATAACAACTGGAAATGAGTGGTGAATACATTTAGGAGGTTGGAGGGTGCTGACAACAAGAGTTGAAGAGTGTTACAAGAGCAGGAGAGCAGGGCACAAGAAAAGCTGAAGGAAAGCTGAAGAAAACACAAAAGCTAATGCTGAAGAGCTGAAGAGCTGAAGAAATTACAAAATCTAATGCTGAAATTCTATAAAACAGATTAAGAACTAGACTGAAGGAACTTTAGATCATGAACTGGATTCAAATGAAAAATTAGACTTTGGCTCTATTTCACAATTTACTATTGGCTATATTCACAAATCATCTTAGTGTTGAGTTTGTGTTTGTGATACAAGATATTCTTCAAGTATCCAACATGCTGCTTGAATATCGTGAACAATTGAGATCACGATACAATACATACGATGGAATGTAAACTTATATAGAGTTTAATATAATTCTCTACTTTCCTTTTTGAACTTGTGATATTTCTTCTCCTTTTTGTACTACTTTCCTTTTTGAACTTGTGATATTTCCTCTCCTTTTTTGTACTACTTTCCTCTTTAAACTACTTTCCGTTTTGAACTTGTAATATGATCATGTGACCTGTGACATCATTTGTCACGTGAATTAATTTGTAGCAAGTTTGAGAAACGAAGGTTTGCTATGAACCTTACCCTTAACCAAAGATATTAACCCATGAATCTAAAAGGGTCTTTGAATGCATGCTAGTGGAGAAAGGCTATACTCTTTTTAGAATAGTCAGACCAACCCTTTCCCATTTTCTTTTCTAGGACAACAAATAGAATGAAATGAAACTTTACTTGGAGAAGTGAAAATATAAATGGATAAAAACGGGTAACTTTTTCAATGAGTGGTTAGAGACCAGTTACCCTGAAGACGAGATACTTTCATATGCGACAGTTGCTGAGCCTTGATTAAAAAGTGGAGCTAGTTCCGTTTAGGCAAGTCCCGACAGTGCCGGGTCGCGTAGGCAAAGAAGTTCCGTCGGGACATTTCTCCTCAGTAGGCGCTTAGTACTCAACGACCAATAATATCAGTTTTATATTTGTTTACGATATATGTATTGTGAGGTTTTTTCTAGTTGTTTTTGTTTTATTGTGATTTTGTTGTAGTTTTGTTGTAGTTTTGTTGTAGTTTTGTTGTAGTTTTGTTGTAGTTCTATTGTAGTTCTGTTGTAGTTCTATTGTAGTTCTGTTGTAGTTCTGTTGTAGTTCTGTTGTAGTTCTGTTGTAGCCTGCTCTGTCTACATTGCTCCATCAACAATGGCTCTGTTGTAGCTCTGTTCTACCTCTGTTCTAATTCTGTTCTACCTTGGTTCTAACTCTGTTCTAACTCTGTTCTAACTCTATTCTACCTCTCTACCTCTACCTCTACCTCTGTAACTCTGCTCTAGCTCCTCCATCTTTGCATCATTGCTCCATTCTATTAAAACCAAAAACTTTTATTATATACAAAAAACATCAAATATTAAAATCAAAATCTCCAATAACAAGACATGCAAAATAAAACGTTCGTAAACATGCCATCGCGCTCCAATGAATAATAAATATAACTTCTCATAAACCCAAGACGTAACAAGCTCTATACAAAAACAAAGTTTCCTTGAAAACCCTTTGTAGTCTAGTGAACAGCAACAGCCAGCGATTAGTAAAGCATTTCCCTAATCTTGCCAGACCGCAAACTGCGCTTGTTGATAATGTTGTTAATCTTGACCGTGGCCTTATGCTTATTGTTGCGGTGGAAATACGAGTAAAACGGAACCGTCTTGTTTATCAGTTGCTGCTGGAGAAGCTCGTCGTCGCCACTGCTGCTGCTGCTGTCCTCCTCCTGCTCATCATCAAACTGCACATAGTCCTCAAGGTTGGCAGACTCAAACAAATTGTCGACGGTCTGAGTCCCCTGGTGAACTGACAATTTTCGCTTCTTCATGTGTTTCACCGCCAGCGCGGGCTCAGAAACTTTGGGACTCGAGGGCGACGATTTGAGCAAGAGCTCGGGGTTCGTGAGCAAGGGGATCTCGATAATGTTGTCAATATCATCATTGTCAATAATCTTGATTTCATCTGAATCATGGAGATGGTCCATCATGCTAGTTGACTCGTCTTCTTCTTCAGTAAAGGGACCGCAACTTCCCTGGCTAAAGTCAATATATTGGTTGAAGTTCAGCTTCTCCAGGTCAGCGGTCGTGTCTTTTTCAGACTTTTTGAATTTCGATTTGTACTCAAACTTGGGCATTTCTTCATCGCTATAGTCTTCATCGTCCTCATCGTACTTGCTATATCGGTTGTACGACACTGTAGCAGACGATTCCAGCTCGTTCGTGTAGAAGTGGTCGTTGAGCCTTAGTTTTTTGAACGAGGTGGGTTGGTCGAATTCAGCATCAGAGAATTCTTCTTCGGAGGACATTCTTTTAGGCATGGCAAAAAAAGTAGATGAGAAAAAAAAATATCAAAAAATATATCAAAAAAGAATTGAAAAAATTCAAGTTCAAGGAAGATTTAATACTTTATATATAAAATGAAATTTTGGTGTAGAGACCGAAGAGCACTACCAATTGCATGTAACAAAAAAAAAAAAAAAAAAAAAGATAAGCAAAACCTTGGTTAAGGTTTGGGAGTTGAAAAACCGTTGCGAAAATGTTGGTTAACCATTAACCATAACCTCGAGCTTGTCCTTGCTACATGCTTCTGAAGGAATATTTATTCCGTCCAAGCTGTTCGCCTAACCAACCTACCTTTTTTGCCCAATATAGAAAATTGCTCCTATGCATGGTTTATGCGACTTTCCTCAATGGGAAGTTTCCCATGCATAGTATCTGGGTAACATCCCATGCTTTCTTTTTACTTTCGCTTTTATCGCCCTTTCGGCAACTTTGTCAAGATTGTCGTGGTCGGCAACGACTTCTTTTTAAAAATCTTACTAGCAATCTTAGTCACGCGGTTTGTCAGATTTGATCAGGTTCTTAGTCAGCTCCGGTAATGTTGTGGTGGCCACTAAAACGACTGGCTTCGGAACACGAACGCGTAACGTAATTCCAGGTCAATACCTCAGCACCGACACGACGATGACCAGCACGGTCAGCACCGACACGACGACCACCACCACCACGACCACCACCACGGCCACCACGGCCACCACCACCACGGCCACCGAGATACCCAAACTCCACAACACCATCCTACTTCTACCGCACTGTTAAATTGATCTGCCATATTTCTGTACTAGACGCGTCTCTCCTGTACTGCACTCGCTCGCTCCTCCCTACCAAACATTGCTCTCCCAACCTAGAACGTCCCATCTCCCAGGCAGCAGAACACCCTTCCTACAGCCTTCATCGCGTCCCGTTCTAGCTCTACCACGAGTTGGCCCCAGCTCTGTACTAAACTCTCGTAACTCCCACTACCAACTTTTTTTTTGAGGAATCCGAAATCAAAACAACCCAGCTAATGTCTGGCCCAGCCAAGTCCCCTTTTTATTTTTCACCAGCAGCCTTCCTACCTCCCTCACCTGTTCCCAATATATCTTCTCCAGGTTCGACCATGTCCTCCTTCCTACTCCTTCACGCCTAATCTCCAATTGCATACCAACCACAACCGCTCCTCCCCGTCCCTCCACCATGAACTATCACCACCATCAAAGCCCCAACCAAATGGAGTACACGATGGGCTTGAAAACTACCCCCACCAGGCAATACTCTCCGATGCAGCGAGACAGCTACCTAATGAACCGTCCTCCCTCTTCTGCGTCGCCCTCACCAACGTCGTCCATCGCAGCAGTCACCGCTACGCCCTCCTCGACCTCGTCGTCAGCCAGGTCCAGAAGAAAGAAGAGAGCGACGTTCGGTAACACGACCCCCGTGCGAAGCTACGACCTTGCCAAACCGCTCCAGGCCGTCTTTCTCAGCTCTGGAAAGCTCACCAAACGATCCCACAGCCTCAAGTGCCCGTCCTCCTCTGACAAGAAAATCGGTATCAAGAACCTCTCAAGCAGGACCCCGTTGACGCCTACAAAAGTCGCTAAATCTAAACCTTCTGGGGGCAAAGGCAAACTGGTAAAGGAATTGAAAACACCGTCTCCTGCAAAGTCCTTCAACAAGCGATGCTTCAACATCAACGAGTGGCAAACCCATCCCACCCCCATGAAAAGTCTCACCGTCGACTTTGTCAAATCAAACGAGCTCAAAGACGAAGAGCTCATCCGCAAAAAGTACACCGGCCTGGAAATCCTGGGACGAGGCGAGTTCTCACTCGTCTACTCTGGCTTCAGGAAACGAAGCGCCCTCTCCATCCTCAGCGACGACGGCACCCGACGAAGATACGCAATCAAACACTTCAAGCCTTCCGCCGTCGTCAAGTCCTCTGTCGATATTAAAGAAGAGGTCGCGATTCTCAAGCTCATTGACTCGCTGCCCAACGACTCGCGAAACGGCAAACACTATCTAATCAAATACGTAGAGTCCTTTGGCAACTTCATCGTCACCGAGTACTGTCCTAACGGCACCCTCCAGCAGTTCCTGACTGCTTCTTCGCGCGTAGACAACTTTCGCGCAATCAAAATCACCCTCGATATCCTCACGGGCTTGAGGTTCTTACACAACAACAATATCCTGCATCTCGATCTCAAACCGTCAAATATTTTCATCACGGTCGATGGCTCTTTAAAAATAGGTGATTTTGGCATGGCTGAAAGAGTCTCCATTGGCCGTAGCAGGGAAGAAGAATGGAGTGGGAACGATAAAGAAGGTGATCGAGCGTATTTGGCGCCAGAAACTCTGAACGGTTTAATCACAAAGTACGCAGACGTGTTTTCTGTTGGTTTGATGATTGTAGAGATGGTTTGGGATGTAGAGTTACCTGGTTATGGGGATGATTGGCATCGTTTGAGAAATGGCGACTTGACTATGCTTGATTCAAGTTATCACCATGCAATACAACATTTATTATCGCGGAAAGAGAGAACTCTTAAAATTGGACTGAAGCAGATGGTAAAATCTATATTGAAATCAAACCCATTTCATCGTCCAACGGCTATGGATCTGATGGAATTTCCAATCTGCAGAGAAGTAGCAGGAAAGAGGAAATCTGGGGCTGTTATTTTTGAAAACTGGTAATTTTATCTCATAATATTTTGCATTGTATTTATTTTTTATATATATTTTTTTATTTACCTATTTTTTTTTGTCAATTCTCATGTATATCTAGTCTAATTGTAGATTTTGTCACATTATTAGGTTATTCATGTTGAGATAAATATAGTTGAATTACAGTTATATATTCAATTTAACAATATATTCAATTTAACAATCATGTAACAGTTATAAATTATGTTCTTCAGTTATTTTGTTCTTCAGGTATTTTGTTCTTCAGTTATTTTGTTCTTCAGTTATTTTATTCTTCAGTTATTATGTTCCTCAGTTATTATTCAGTTATTATGTTCTTGGTTATTCAATTATTAAAACGTAACGTATTTGTAAATTTCCAGATTAAGCAAAATTTTATAATCGTAGCATTGTAAAATCAACTTGACATAACAATATACCATCATTTAACGCGCTACCGCCTATTAAAAGACGTCTAGATGGTAACAAAGTAAATCCAGTCACAAATGAGAGCTTCTCTCCAAGATCTTGATATACTATTGTTTCTTCTCGATAACCTTCATTCTCTTTGTAAACCAACGATGATGTCCCAATACGACCAACATATAAGTCTTTCATCTCCAAAAATTTGGGTATTTTATCAGGCTCTGGGAGACCAGAAATACAGATATCTGAAGAGGAGCCTGGAATTTTTCTAATCTTATTGAAAGATACCGTGGAAGTAGTCTGAAATATCTGG
Organism: Geotrichum geniculatum; assembly: GCA_030566045.1. Lineage (NCBI taxonomy): Eukaryota > Fungi > Ascomycota > Dipodascomycetes > Dipodascales > Dipodascaceae > Geotrichum > Geotrichum geniculatum. Next base: position 114,251 of record JAJMHM010000022.1, on the reverse strand, counting down.
TTTAGCGAAGTATTGGTTATCTCAAAATGAGAGAGTCGAGAAATTGGCTGTTCAGCGAGCACAAGTCGCGAAAGACCAGGAAGATATTCAAGTCCAGTTGCCTTGAAAAGCCCGTCCATCACTTTTTTGCATGTCGTTTGCTTAGTTTGGGGATTGTGAACACAGTTCACAATGTTTGACGTAGGAAGAGCAACTCCTAGTTTCAGAAGCCAGTCTTCAGCTTTTCGCAAATAGTAGTTGGAACTGTAGTGGTCGTTTGTGACATATATCTCGGTCTCAGAAACTGCTACAACTGCATTTGGAAATACAATTAGCGGGTGCTTGAATTCATAGAGAAAAGATAGTTGATTCGTTCCTTTTAAATTCTTGAAAGCAGTAACAACTGGTCCTGATCTCTTGTAGTTGGTCCAAAACAGCCAATTTGCATTCTCTGTAGAGTTGACTACATCCTTGGTAAGTAACAGGTAGAATCCCTTCGTTACAAAATCCTGACCTTCGTATCCCTTTATTTCCAGCTCTAAAAGATTGGCCATAACACCAGAAGGGTTCATCTTGTATACCTTATCTCTGTAGATTGAAGGGTCTGCGGAATTGGTGTTTTCAAAGCCAAAAGAAGGCGAGTACTCGAACCTGGCCCTCGAAGGATTTGCAGCAAAGTAAACATGGCCAGTTGTAGGATCAGCTGAAATCTCTTCAAACGACGCTGGTAAGTCTAGTTTCCGACATTGATCATTGTTGATTTCAGAAGAGGCCCTGAGAGGCTGGCTAACAAGAATGGGCGAGCCGACCAAGTAAACGGACGTCAAAAAGGAGATGACGATCGCGAAGAAAGATAACTTGAACAAAATATTCATCTTTTTTTCACGAATAGTTGAGGAAGAAGGAATGATTTTTCAAATAGTAGCAGAGTATCATATATATAAAGTTCATGTTTGACATTCAGGAACCTATTTGACAGTCAGTGTGGGCAGGGCTTTGCAGCGTGCGAGACGCCAATCTTGACTCGTTCACTTGAATCAATTCTCGAATGGCAGACAGATCTTACTGCCCATCTTTGAAACCTCCATCTGAGACATTCACTCTAAGTTATAAACCGAGAACCTCTTGCAGACATTCTGGATCAATCTGAAGATGTACGGTGTCACCGCGAGGAAGAACAGACGACAATAGGCTGGTAGACAATTCAAATATAGGCTGGTCAATAGCGCTTGTAGCGATTGATTATGGCCAGTGATTAAGGCCAGTGATTAAGGCCAGTGGTTAAGGCCAGTGATTAAGGCCAGTGATTTAGTATGGCTATTTAAGGTCAGCGATATTGATGCTGCTAAAGGTGTACCACGATAGCGCTTACTGCTATCAAAACATCACCACAGACCCTGCTTCTATACTGATATTGCTGCCCATAGAAGTCAAGCTTTCATCGGTTAGATTTGAGCGGGGAAACATTCACTTTGAATGATATTCCTCGGAATCTTAACATATATAAGCCAAACATTTTCCTACCAACGCTCCTTCCTACTTCTCTGCTCAAAGAAAACCCCCAACGCGAACAAAATGCTCCTTCTTCTCGTCGTCATCGCTGCTCTGTCAGCGTTTGTGTACCAACTTCCCATATTTCAGTACAAAGATCTCGATCAGGCTTTTGTAAACAACGAAAACTGTCAAATCCTCCCCCAGGGATCCATTGAAGATCTCGTGTTTGACGAGCGTTCAAACCTTGCGTACTTCGCTGCAGGAACAAAGCAGCACCGTTCCCAATGGTTCCCGGCTATTGGAACCTTCAACGCTTCTGCCCCAGACAGCTTCTACAGGGACAAAATGTTCCAGTTCGATGTCAACGCCGGCGAAAAAGAACTGGAAATTAAAGGCTACGACAATCAAGACTTCGTCGCCCATGGCACCTTCCTGCTACCAAGCGAGGAAAATAGCAATGAAATCCTCCTGTTCTTCGTCAACCACCAGAGGTCCGGCAGCGTCATCTCGGTCTTTAAGCACGTTAAGAACCAAAGCCATGTCAACCATCTCTACGATATCAAACATGAAAATATCCGTACTCCTAACGCGGTAGTTGCTTTCTCGCCAACCGAAATTGTCATCTCCAACGATAGATTCTTCAACAGCGCACGCTACCGTGCCCTGAACACAATCGTTGGACTCTGGAAAGTGTCTGACCATCAGCACTGTATCTACAACTCGGATACTAAGACTACAAGCTGCGAAAACTTCTATCGCCCAAACGTCCACTACGCCAATGGAATGGACCTACTCCCCAAGCGAAACGAAATCGTCTTCGCCGACAGTCTGGGTGCTTCAATCTACCGCTGCAAGCTAAACTTTGACAACTCTGTAAATCCTGGAAACTGCCAAAAAACCAATATCAAACAGCTCATTGACAATGTCCGCCGCGTTCCAGGAACTTCAGACTTTGTAGTCGCCGTCTTCCCCAAATCTAAAGAAATTCTAGCGCATTTAAGATCGCATAGTGGTGAAGTTTCTGCTGGAGCTCTATTGTACAAAGAGAGTAACAACTACACCGAGCCAGAAGTTTTGTATCATGGAAATGAAAACGATATCAACTTCTTGACAATTCATGGATATCTTCCTCAGCAGAAGAAGCTTCTGAGCGGTAGCGTTCTTTATGAAGGATTGATGATTTGTGATCTCTAGATTCTCAACTGTAACTATGGTAAAGTTTAAGTTAACAGTGATGCCTAGGTTCATTACAATTGGGTGAACTTCATTCCCTCTCTTCCTAATTTCCTTCCAACGTAATAAAGTTAGAAATACAACGAACAATTAAAACTGTAACTCACTTTGGATAGCGTAGATGAACGCGGAATATGATACTGTTACATTGAGTGTCGAGTTTGCCGAGTCAGCTATAAGAACGCCAACCGCTTATATTCTACTGGCTTGGTGAGTTGAGTGTGTTCTATAGTAAATGTTGAATGCTTTTACAAAAAGATATCGATGTACTGGAAAATATTTCGAAGTATTTATACATTTCGACTTAGTTAAGGTCCTATTTGTCTTTTGGATTTTTTTTATTGTGGCTGAAGTGTTTCGACTACATTTTTCATCGGTTAATGTTTAAGGACGATAGTCTTCGCGTTCACGGTAGCCATCGCTGGGAGGATATCTATCATCTCTGTATCTGTCTTCACGAGGAGGTTCTTCTCTGTAAGGTCTCTCGTACCTATCGCGATACTCCCTTGGTGGATATCTGTCTCTTTCCTCGTATCTGGGGGGAGGAGGAGGAGGATATCTCTCGCCAGTTCTGCCGCCACGGTAGTATCTGTCCCTATCGTCATATCTTGGTCGACGGTAAGGGTCATCATATCTGGGTCTTTCATCGTAGCGACGTTGATAGTCCCTGCGAGGATATCTGTCATCGTATCTTGGTCTGAAGCCTCCTGGGCCTCCACGGCGTGCCTTTGGAGGTCCAAAGTATCTACCAGGAGTAGGCGTGCGAGGTCTCTTACGACGAGCTTTTTCAATAGAAAGAGTTCGTCCAGAAACTGAAGTATTGTTCAACGAAGCAATGGCGGCATCTGCGTCGGAAACATCAAACATATTGACAAATCCAAAGCCACGGGACTCACGAGTATGAGGGTCAACCATAATTTGGCATTTGTCAACAGCACCATACTTTGCAAAGAGGTCGGACAGTTGAGATTCACTGACTTCTTTGGCCAGACCGGTCACAAACAAGTTTGTACCTTCATTCTTTGCGTCGGTTTCTTCTTGTTCACTGAAAATAATGTCAGAAATTGTGGAAACTAGAAAATCGTAAATAATGCGTTTGGGCGTTCTTACCGATCATAATCTGTCATAGCACGGTCTTCGCTGCGTCTGTAGGAATCACGAATAGGGGATCTTCCCCGAGGTGAGCGGCCTCTAATGGGGGATTCTCTACGAGGTGAGCCTTCTCTTGAGACTCTTCTTGGGGATCTGGGAGGCAGAGGCGATCTACCTGAAGGGGATTCTCTTCTTGGAGATCTGGGATGAGGTGGAAGAGGCGATTCTCTTCTGGGGGACTCTGATCTTCTTTCGTAGCGTCTCTCAGGACTCAATGATCTCTCGACTTGAAACGCGATCTGGTTAATATCTGTGATCAACACCCGACTCCGTCACTTGCAAGTGCATCACCAATGAGCTACTCGGTACTTACGATATTCCTCAGGACGTTCCCGTTCATTTTGAGCGTAGTCAGACATGTTTTTCTGTATCCTCTATGGGCTAGGAGTGTAAGCACAAGAAGCTTTGATAGTATGTGTTTGTTTAATAAAGATGGAGGGCGGTCTGGATTTGAAAAATTATTTCACAGATTTTTCAAGGTCCGGGTAACACTCAGGGTTGGGAAAATTCACAAAATACCTGTTTGGAACATTTTGGTCACATGATATTTCTATCCAAATATATTTCTTCAAATTGTTCATCCATCCTCACACCAGATCAAGGTACCAGATATATCATTCACCATTTTTCGCCAAAATAATGGCAGATGAACGTCAGAATTCATTGGTTATGAAAGAAGCAGCTGTTGATAATTCGGTCAATACTGTATTGTCGTTTCTAAACACGGATGAATCTACAATCAAAGATGTGCCGAAGGTTGTGATTGACTTAATTGCTCTCCAGGCACAGAGATATGAAAACTTGAAAAGTCAGAAGCTTTTAGATGATATTAGCTATCGTAAGTTAATCAGATAGTTTCTTGGATCCTGCTAACAGTTTATAACAGAGAAGCAGCTGTCTAGCTCTGATGAAAAGGTCAGGACCATCAAAAGTCAATTCGATGAGGTTGTCAAAGAGACCCAAGAACTTCGATCAAAAGCAAAGGAAGCAAATAGCAGGACTGACCAAGTAGCTTCTGTACAAACGGATGAACCAGCTGTTGATACAAGGGACTCTTTAAGCTCTGACCAGCTTATTCAAAAAGAACGGCTCGACTTTATACAGCGGATGGATAAAAAGGATTTGGCCATAAAAGATTTGAAAAGTGAACTGGAGTCTATAAAGAAATCTGTTTCCATTAGCAAAAAATCTGCCATCGAACTCGAGAGTCAGGTCCAATACCTGAAATCACTACAGCTCAGCAGTTCATTGAAGGAGAAATCATTGAATCAGGAGATTGTGCTATTGAAAGAAAATAATGACTTTTTAAAGTCTCAGGCTACTATGGAAAAGAAGGAATCAATAGTAGATACTCTTCAACATGAGCTGCAATCTGTACAAAATACACTGCGAAATGTTCAAGCTGATTACGATAAATTGAAAACTGAGCATTCGGATTCCAACAAAAAGTTGAATGATTCCTTGAGAAAAATTGGTGAGCTGGAAGCAATGCAGTCATACTCTGAAAAAAGCTTTCAAGCAGAAATAAAATCACAGAAAAAACTCGTTGAGCTGTGGGAGAGTTCTTCTAAATCCGCCAAATCACGAATTGAGCAACTTGAAAAGTTGTTGGAACATGAGAGATCTAAGTCATCCGAAAATAACATCAAGTCTACAGATATGCCATCCACACCGAAGCGCCAACCCTTAAGTGAAAGCGTCTCAAACAGCTTATTTTCTCCGTCTGCACAAAAACTATCAAGCACAACTTCATTAGTTCAACTCTACTCTGATCTACAAGACACCAGGACGTCGCTGGAGAGACAAAAAATAGAAAATAAAAATCTTCAAAATCGGCTTGATTCCATATTACAAGATAAGAATTCTCAACTGCCAGAATTAATGGCCGAAAGAGAAGAGAAAAAGAGACTGGAATTTGAATTAGAAAACATGGGGTATCAAGTGGAACGTTTAAGCAAGATTATCAATGAGCTCAATCACAAGTTAGCTAGTCAAGATTCACAGCAGGAAGATGTCACAATTTTAAAGGGCCAAATTCGAGATCTGTCAAAACAAATCCGGTTACTTCTGTCAGAGGACGTTGGTTCAGTGGCCTCTATTGATGAGGCTGAATTTCAGAAGATTATCGATGGAAATGAACTTGGTGATATCTCTGAAAGGCTTATTCCTTTCAAGAATTTAGCTGAGTTGCAAAAACAAAATGAAAATCTATTAAACCTCACGAAGGTTTTGAAATCAAAGATTGATCAAAATGAAGTTGTTCTTCAGCAAAAAATTGAGGACGTTGAATTGGCTACAGTTGAGGAAGTGAAGAGTACTATTGAAGGTTTACAGAGTGAAATGACTTCATTGCAAACGAAGCTCGATGCGGTACAACGAGAGAAAGAAATGTATGCCGATACTATTCAAAAACTTAGAGATGAAAAACAGGTGTTATTGGCCTCGAATAACAAGGTAGATTCCGCTGTTCACGCAGAATTAGTAGAAAAGTTAAAAGAGACTGAACAAGATTTTTCATCTTATAAGATTGAAATTTCCTCGACTCTACAGTCTCTAAATAGCCAGTTGGATGCTATCTCAAATGAAAGACCCGACCTTAAAGTTCAGCTTTCTAACGCAGAATCTCAATTAAGCATTTCATTAGACAGATTCAAGTTATTGGAAGGAAATTACTCTCAGCTGAAAACTGATAACGAAATGTTGAAAACTCGCAATGAATCCATTCAAGAGAGTATTGCCAAATACGAAGAAAGAATGCAGCATTTATCCCAGAATGCACAGAATGATGCTACCAAAATTAGTTCTTTAGAGAACGACCTGAAAAATATTCAAGCTGAAAAGTCTATTTGGAAATCTATTGAAGCGAGATTGACAAAAGAGGTCTCTGGATTATCCGAAGAGCGTGATAGAATTGCAACTCTTCTTGCAAATTCTCAGTCATACGTAAAATCTTGTTCAGAGAATGAAAAAAAACTCCTAGAACGACTATCAGAGTTGGAGGATGTTGTTGAAAAGAATCAAATAGGAGCGACTGAAGAAGCACTAAAGACTACAAGAAGTGAATTAGAAATTGTTAAAAGTGCTTTAGCATCAGAGAAAGAAACGGTGTCGACAAAATCAGCTGAAATTGAAAAATTACAAAATGAAGCTAATAGTCATGGTGCCGCAATAGAGAAGTTGAATTCGGAAATTTTCAAGTTATCAAAGGATCTAGAGAATACGAGGTCCGAATTGCACAGAGTTAATACTGAGAATTCCCACAATGAGCACGAAGAAAAGCTGAAAAACGCACTAGATACACTGAGTGCTACCGAAACAGAATTGCAAGATCTCAAAAGAAAGCTTGAAGAACAGGCTCCGCCAACTTACGAAGACTCCATTTCTATTGAGTCGTTGCAAGCTTGTATTTCTCAATTGAAAGAGGAAAAGGCTATTCTAGAAACTAACCATTCTATCACTGTCGAAGAACTCAAGAGAGTAAACAATAAGCTGGAATTCATCAGTAAGCAGCACGAACAGAAGGAAGTTGAAGAGGTTAGTTTGCTCAAAGAGAGCAATATTGCTCTGAGAGAGAAGGTTAGAGTCAAAGAAGAGGAGATCCAGCATGTAAATGCCGAAGTTAAAAGGGCTGCTACAGAATCTGAGTCTCTTAAAGCCAAACTCTCTGAAGCTGAATCAAAAATTAATGAGTTGGAAACAGCTACTTCGGATTTACAGGCCCAAGTACAGTCTTCAAAAGCCAATTTCAGTCTTAAGACAAACGAGATTCTCCAGGCAAAAACTCAGCTGAGCATAGTTAGTAAACAACTTTCCGACAAATCTGCTGAACTAGAATCAGCAAAGGCTGATCTTGAAAAATTGAAGACTGAAAGTACCACTGAACTTGAAAATGTTAAAATTATTAACGCCAAAGAAATTGAGAGTCTTGAAAATAAGCTTACCACTGAGATTGAATCTCTTAAATCACAGCACGATGCAGAGGTTGAGAAGTACAAGTCAGCTGGTTTGGAAGAAAAATTGAAGGAATCGGAAGAAAAGTACCAATCATTAGAAACTAGATTTGTTAATTTACGAGCTGAATCTCAAGACAAATTAACAAAGAGACGGAAAGAGAGTGTTGCACTAAAAGAACAACTTGCTCAAATAACTGAACAGCTTTCTGCTGCAAATACTGCTCTAGAAAATAAGTCAGAATCAGCTGAAAAGCAAGCGGAAATTGATGCCCTTACTACCAAGATTCAAGAACTCGAAAATTTCAACGCTTCCTTGAACGCTGAAATTTCAACGCTAAAGACTCAATTGGAAACTGCAGAGCAATCCTCTAGAAATAATACTGAGTCTCAAACAGAGTTTATCCAACTGAAAGATCAATTATCTTTTGCATCTAAAGAGATCGATGGATTGAAAGAATCGAATACCGAGTTAAACGGCAGAAACTCTGATATGATGAAAAGACTTGCTACTTTAGAAGGTATATCCGAAGAACTTGAGAGTTTGAGAAGTACAGATGCAGAACAACGATTTTCACTAGAAAACGCCCAGAAGGAAGTAGAAATCTTGAAATCAAAACTCGACGAGGAAGCAAAGAAATCTGGGATGCTAGCTGAAAATCATGGAATTATTCAACAGTTGGAACTTTCTATGCAACGTAATAGTGAGCTGGAGAATCAATTGAAGAATATTTCCGAACTGGAACAAAAAGTATTATTTTCTAATAGCGAACGAGAACATGAATGTGCTAAGTTAGAGCAAGAGGTAGAATCGTTGAAATCAAATCTTGATGCAAATGATAACCAGTTGAACGATACTGAACTGGATTTTGCACTTGACAAAAATATGGAATTGGAAGCAAACTTATGTGATGCCGAGGCAGCTGCTGCTAAATCGAAGACACAATTGACGTCTACTCTTCAAAGAAATGCCTATTTGGAATCACAAGTATATATGCTAGAACAGCAGTTATTGAGCCGTGAAGCTGATATTTCTAATCACTTGTCAGCTACGCAAAAAGCTCAGAAAGAAATCAATGAGCTTAAAAGAGAAATCCAGGAAAGTAGCAGCAAAGCTAACTCTGGTGAAGGTTCTTTGGAGCTTGCGGAGCTAAAAGTCAAATATGATGAGCTAGTGAAGAAGGAACAAACCATCGAGGATTCTGTACAAGAATTAAAACTACTCAGACAAGAGATGGAAACTTTGAAAAAAAATGAAACGGCATCTCTTGAGTTAATTGAGAAGCTAAAGAGTGACTTGAAACTCAAGTCTGATAATGAAGAGATCAAACTTGAAATCCAGGAACTTCAGACTATGAATGCTGAGCTCAAGTCTAAACTTGCTGAGAACAATGTGGAAGAAAGGGCTAATATGCTTGAAACTGAACTGAACAAATCAAAACTAGAAGCTTCTGAATCATTGAACAAACTTCAAGAGTTGCTTACTTCTACCCAAAATCTCTACGAAGAATCGGAAAGAAAGATAAAAACCCTGGAAAAAGATGCACAATCTGGAGAAAATGCAAATTCAGAAAAGATAACTGAATTACAAACTGAAATCGCCAATTTGACTGCTCTGATAGCTCAGTCTAATGATGAAAAGTTATCTATCGCAAAGAAGTTTGATGATCTAAAACGTCAGTTTGAGGTCTCGAAGGGAGCCTTGGACACCTCTAACTCTGAAGCAATTGAGAAATTGAAGCAAGAATTTGAGGAAGAAAAGAAAAAGGTCATTGAAACTACACGCGATGCAACTAGGAAAGAATTCGAAATGAGAATGAAGTTGCTCCAAATGAAGTTGGATAAAGCTCAAAAGGGCGCTGTTAGTTCGAGCATTCCTCGACCTACGATAGCTAGTGCAGCCAGAGGAGCTGCGACAAGAGCTTCAGGGATTCCAAGGCCCGGAGTAGGGATTCAGAGAAATGTGAAAAGGCCGTCAGACGGTGAACAGAATAACCCGGATCTCAAGAAGAGAAAAGAGTAATATATACGAATTTTGAAAGAAAAAAATGGAACTCCATTCAATAAATAATACACACATCTACTTGATTTCGAAATTGAATAATGTCACTTTACTCCGTTTCTGAGCGCATTTCATAATACCGTTTAATGTTTTTATATTCAACAATGACTCTGGCATGTTGAACGAGAGCTTCTTTGTATAATTCATCAACTTTGAAGTCCGTATCTAAGGCCTGCAAATATCTCTCAGCTATTTCAGCTGCGGTAAGAATAGTTCTTCCCATACCACGATTCGCCAGATCTCGTTCAGATCTATAGACTAGAATTGTATGGCTGTACTTTTGCCATGAGTCAATATAGTCCATAATTTGGGTAGAATAGGAATCTAATTCATCGATTGAGTGCGGTATAGTAGGAGGATCCGGAGGCTTTAATTCAAACACAGTGATAGAATCATGAAAGTCAAGTACCTGGTTTCTTGTCTTTTGCTTTCTTCTATGTGGCGTGTTATGAAAAGTTTCCAGCTCCTCCGCAATGATCTTTGAGATTCCAGGCATGTCAAAGTTTCCATTTGTCTGGGTGAAAGGTGGGACGTGCTTAAGGTCATTGAGAGTAGGATTGAATAGCTTTGGCCGCTTTCGTGGGATATTTGGTTCATGAATAGAAGACAGCCTATGGCCAGCTCTCTTTCTCGGTGAAGTACTAAACTCATTGGATTCGGTGCCATGGTTGAGGTTGGTATTTCCAAAATGTGCATGTTCAGAGGATATTGGGTCCTCTTTGAGTGGTGAAGCAGGAGTAGTAGGTTCAGGCTGAGATTCAGTTTCGGTCTGAGATTCAGGATCAGGCTGAGTGGCTTCATGAGTATCCATTTCTAGTTCGTCGTCGTCGTCCAGTGTCATGTCGATAAAATCATGCTTGAGGGGGTCGTTATTATCGTCTTTCTCTTCAGTATCAGAGATGATTTCGGTATGTTCGTAGAAAGAAAATCGTTTAGAAGACCTTCTGTCTCTGCCATTTTTCTGGATAGGGTCTTCTTGATCTCCATGCTCGCCAGGGCCGCAGTCAGGACTTTCACTAAAGAAGTTTCCGGTACTCGTAGAGCCCTCAGGCATCTTGGTTGGCTCTTTTTCTCTGGGGATCTTGATGTTGACTTTCTCAGCATTGTCTGGCATGTAATGATTGTGATGCTTGGGTTCTTTGGGGGTATTATTGGAGTCATGCTGTTTTCTTTCAAACCCGTCTTTCTCTCTGGGTTGTCCAAAATATTGTGGTTTCGGAGGAGTTTGGGATTCTGCTGGCTTTTGGCTGAATGTATATGGTTTGGCATTCTTAGAAGGGCTTTCGCTTTCTTCGCGAGGACGACGGAAAGAAGAAGCGCCAGCCATGGGCGGTTTCTCTCGTCGAGGAGTTGAATATGAAGCGCCATATCTGTCGAACTGGGTATCTTTCTTGCCAAAGCCATAGCTGTTCTTGGACCATCTGTTTGCTTCTGGAGTAGAAAAGTTCGTCCTGCCAGTGAAGAATCCCTTCTGCTGAGTGTAAGTCTGTTTGGTTCTGCCAAACGACGTGTTCTCTTTACCCTTCGTCTCAGACCCAGATTGCCCCGGTTGGTATGATGGTGATTTGAGATTGGATCCAGATTTCCGCAGCTCTAAATCATACTTCGTTCGCTCTCCAGGGTCCATCAAAATCTCGTACGCCCGCTGAACTTCTTTGAACCTCTCGCTTGAGAGAGGATCATGAATGTTCTTGTCTGGATGGTACTTTAAAGCTAGTTTCCTGTACGACTTTCGAATCGCAGCGTCGCTAGCCTCTACTGGGATTTGTAAAAGCTGATAATATGTTGCTGTCATGGCCAACTCGTAAGCTCATAAATACAGAAGGTGGAAGGTCTAGAAACCTTTGAATCGCATTAAGGAACTTGGAGTAGTATAAAAAGTTGTTGTCTAGAGTAAACAACTGTTCAACTCTGTCTAGCCGTTGTTTACTACATTAAATTTGAAAGGATGTCACTTACAATATAAAATAGTTTTGGTCACGTGATACTGTGGCAAAAGGGAAATCACAAATAGAGAATTTAATAAATTTTTAAGGATTATCTGGGGAAAATATTTTAAAAGTAGTTTAATATTTATAAAAGTAGTTGAATTATTTTTAAGGATTATCTGGAGAATATTTTAAAAATCTTTAAAGCAAAAGCAAATCCCTAAAATAAATAAAATAAATCAAATAAATCAAATAAATCAAAATAATATTCATTGTTAAATCAAAATATTCATTGTTAAAATAATACTCATTGTTAAAATAATACTCATTGTTAAATCAAAATTCAGATTAAACTGCTTTTAAAAAGTTACTTGGAGCCAATCCCATTCTACCTTCTCCAAGTACTTCAGCTTCCCACCATCCATCAGCCAACATTCTCACAATTAATAAAATGTCACCATTTCGGAAACTGACTTCTTCATTCATTTGAGCCTTGTAATCAAAAACAGCCCGACAATACTTAATCACAGGCCTTCCATCTCGTGCCATAGCAGGAAGACCGTTACCTCCTCCACTACGTAAACTTAATGAAGACCGACTGCTCATTCGACCATCGTCATAATATTTCCCATTAGGAGCTTCAAGCTCGTACTGAGAAGAGTTGAAGCCTCCAGAGTAAACTCCACTTCGTCCAGAATTGGTCCGCTGATATCCATTGTTTGATTGTTGTTGGTACTGCTGCTGCTGCTGTTGTGGCTGTTGTGACGGTTGTTGTTGATGAGAAGGATGTTGTTGCTGTTGATAGGGATTAGGAGATGCTGAACGATTGTAGTCTGGAGATCGGTTATACTCTGAAGATCGGTTATACTCTGGATTGGGAGATCGGTTATATTCTGGTCGGTTATATTCAGGATTGGGAGAAGCTCTCTGGTATACATTCTGCTGAACGTATTGGGGATTAGGTGATGCTGAGCGTCTGTAATTAGGATTTGGAGATGCTGATCTGCGAATATCATTAGTATATGGAGAAGGAGAAACAGAACTGTTTCGTCCATATGCTGGAGTTGGTGAAGCACTACCGCTATGGCTATTGTAAGATCCGTGTCTATCAAACTCTTGGGGAGGAGGCTGATAAGTCTCGTACATTGTTTGGGGTCGTGGGCTTCTCGAGGCATTACTAGGACGGTTTGAAAGCTCACCAGCTCTGAAAGACCCGCCAGTGTTGTTCCTACCACGATGCACAGATTGTGAAGCACTATTGTTCTCATATTCAAACATTTCTTTGGTTTGGTTGCTATATTTGACCTTTGTAGACTTCATGTCAGTAGCAGTGAAAGCTGGTTGAGGAGGCACAAGGGAAATGCTGGAATCTTTCATTGAGCCAGCGTTTCGTACGGGACTTACTGGAGCAGAACGAGAAGGAACTCTTCTTGGTTTTGCATTGCCAGATCTGCTGGTCTCAAGATTTCCGTAAGGATTTCTTGTTACTTCGCTCTCATTGTCCTTAGTCTCACTGGTAGTCGAAGTGACTTTCAGTTTTTCCAATGCCATCACCAAAGGATCATCCTTTGCAAACGACTTGACTGGAGAAGAAGACTTGGCTCTTTGCTGCTCAAAAGGAGAGACACCAAGGTCAAACATATTGTCCCCCATGGACAAAACTGTGGAAACACCCTTTCTAGGAGAGGTTGAGGTTTCGTTGGTTCGTGCTGAGCCTGAGTTAGAGACGGAAGAATTGGTTCTTTCAGTACTAGGGCTGGCACTCGCATTCCAGTGTTTGTTCAAATCCTTTTTACTCTTCCGGCGGAATGGGGAGGCCCAGGTCCTGCGAGGTTCTTCTGGCTCTTGAATAGCAGGAGTCGAGTACTTGAGCTGCTGTGAAGCCGCATTGCTCGAATATAGGTCTTTGTCGTTATTAGATTTGGGCTCAGAGGGAGGATCCTCGGGGGTTGTATGAGACAAAACAGGAATATTCTGATAGCTGGGTTCAATATCTCGGGACGACGTGGTACTGACATTGTTTGAATCCGTGTAGCTCAGTCTGGAATCACTGAACGATTGAGTAGAATTGCCATTGGTAGATCCTGAATAGCTGAGGCGATTTGAATTGCCATCGGTAGATTCAGTATAACTTAATCTTGGATTTCCAGTATAACTCATTTTTGCATTTTCTGTAAAACTCATTTTCGGATTTTCAGTATAACTCATTTTCGGATTGTCACTATAACTCATTTTTGCATTTTCTGTATAACTCAATCTTGAATTGGTGTAGCCTTGTGGATTGGTGGTTGATTCAGATCTGTTATTTTGAAAAGATTGAGCGGTAGATTCTGCATAGTTTGATCTGTTATTCTGGAATGCTTGAGTAGAGTTTAAAACTATAGTTGATTCACTCATAAAAGAAGCTCCAGAAGATCTGGGAGCAGTGAGACTCGTAGTAGTTCTATTGAAAACCGAAGCGCCAGGGTCGAAATAATCTTGAGAGTCATCAATTGTCGACATTCTTGAAAATTGGGCCTGAGAATAAGTTAACGGTTTATTGTAAATAGTATCTCCTGAAGCATAGTCAATGAATTCAGGAGGGTCCATAATTTCACTTCCAGTTCCACGTTCTCTGATGAAGGTCTTAAAGTCTTCATTGATATCGCACTTTTCTAGGGCCACTCTAATATTTTCGCATCCCTCATCATCACTGACGCAGGCGGTTGATACGATATTAGTGTACGCCCATAGATTTGATTTGAAGAAGTTGACTCTCTCTTCATCGAGATCCTGAAGTTTATCGCAGCTGACTTTCCATTCATTTGTCCATCGTTCAACTATTTCAGCCAAATCCCTAATGGAATTTTGGTACTCTCTCTTTGAAATTTCGATTGAAACATGAAGCTTTTCAAGTTTTTGGTTGTTTCGTTCCAATTCTTTGCCCAGGAGCAAGTTTTGAGCAGCAGAATAGCCATTTATTTTGTTGGAGTCGGATTCATATCGTTCTCTCAAGCTATCTACCAATTTTTGTTGGCTGAGCTTAGCTTTATTGAGTTTTTCCATTGAGGTTTGAACAGCCTTTCTCTTTGCTCTCATTCCACTGGAGAAGCTAGTCAAAGGTTCTTCTAGTTCTTTTCTGAATTGAAGAGCAGCGCTGGCATGGCTTTTGCCCAAGTTTTCGGTGTTTACTCTGATGGTGTCCAGAGCTTTTCTCAGAGTACCAATTTCGTGAGATCCAAGGCCTTTTCTTGACAGGGCAATCAATTTTTTGGCATAGTCTTCTTCGATAGCTGAACGTTCCTTGTAGAAGTTTTTAATATCGTCTGCGGTATGTTTAGTGTTATTTACGTGAGATAGCAAGACGTGAACACCTGTTTCTTCTTTTCCCCAGAAGTTGTTTGCGTAGGACAAAGCTCCATCTTCTGGAGGTTGTTGTTGGCTCATGGTTCAAAAAGCAATTGAAAGGAAATGGAGAAGGAGAATATGGGAAGGAAAAGAGAAGAGAAGAGGAAGAAATAGGATTGTGGATTGTTTATTTGGCAGATACTTTTTTTGTTTATGTTTTACTTCTTTCGGTAAGGCCCTAACCATTTAGCACTTTATTGTAGAAAAACCTAATAATCTCGGGTCCACACCCGAGTTCCGGTCAGATCCCTGACGGGTCCCGGTACCGATCGGTCCACTACAACATGTTTGATGTTTATATCTTGAAACTCCATATAAACCACCAACTGGAAACTCTGTGCAATTCAAATTGGCCAGTGCTTCATACGCAGACAATAATACAGATAAAACCGCTTGCTAAGAACGCTCAACCAGCCTTCTTGTTATCGCGATGCTTCTTGATAACTTTTATGCTTATTTTTGTACCCAAACCTAACCCTCGTGTTAGGTTCCAAAAGTACTTTCCTCCAACTGTCGAAGATTTCTTTTCTTTCCTTCTTCTTCTTCTTTTGAAGAACATGAAAATTTGGAGCAGGAATTGATAGAAACGATGGGAAAGCAAAAGACATCAAGTTCTAAGGCTAATGGAAAAGCCGTGAGGTAGGTAATGGGCAGAGGAGCCTTTGAATGTAAAGCTAATCTTTTTCCAGATCAGCTATATCTGTGACTGAGACCGTTGAGGGAGTTACCGAGAACGTTGAGACCGTTGAGAGCGTTACCGAGAGCATTAGTGAGGGCGTTGATTGTGTGAGTAGCGAGTCTATTCAGTTTGTGCGGATTTCAATTGCGAAAGAAGAGGACGAAGAGGAAGACGATTCGGAGTATAGTGAATGGGAAGGGTTCACTGAAGATTTGGAGCAGGCTTCGCCAAACAGTAAACCCATATTGAAGATACCGACGTTAGATTCGCAAGTGTTTACGGCCAAGGAGATTAAGCTGGCCAAAAAGCACTATGTTTTTCCCGAGCTGGCCGAAGAAGTGCTCAAGAAGTCGCTGGCAAAGGCCATGTTAACGGCGGAACATGCTGCTATGAATGGGTTTCCGGAGCCCAGTATATATCGAGATGACGCTGATCCCTTGGGGATATTTGATGAAGAAGATGACTCTGCAGACGAAGACTATTCAGAAAAGAAGAAGAAGAAGAAGGTCAAAAAGCTGACTGGTAAAGGAGTCAAGAAGGTCTCAAAGAAGAAGAGAAAATTATAGACACGATTTGAACATTATATAACTCTTTATGCATAGCTAGTATATATATTTCCTGCCCATACGACTGGGACTGATACTGAGACTGGGACTGATATTGAGACTGGGACTGATACTGAGTCTGGAAACTGAGACTGAGACTAAAAACTGAAGACTCCCATAGCATAGAGACTATTGCAAACTGCTCATTTCAGTGTCAAGAGTGCCCATTTGCCCAGTGAATACAAACTCTTTTTCGACTCGGAAACAGATCCAGAGGCCTCGTCGAAAGATCTCGAGCAGCTCAAAGACAAATAGCCCGCATTCATAGTCTCCAAAGCCTGCAAAGTTAGTAGTCAATTTGAGCGTCCATAGCATTCGAAGAACGAGATCAACGAGAATGGCGAGATAGTAGTAGATTCCTCCGTTGGTACGCTTGCCGGACCACGGTATGAGTAGGACGCTGCGGAGGCCGCGAGACTGGTAGTTGTTTGGCGAGACGGCCAAAAGCTCGAGCCCCCAGTCACAAGAAACGTCCCAGAAGAAGCTATAGGTCGAGTTGATGAGCGAGCAGAGGGTCCAGACGGGATTTCCAGCGTCGAGCAAACAGCCACAGACAATGACGGGCAGAGCACTTGCGTACTTTCCAGCGTTGACCAAGTTTGATTTGTTTCCAGTGCGAGAGTAGTCAATCAAGCACTGTTTGAAACGGATGAGGGAGGGAATAGCCAGCACGACGATCATTGTGGACGGGCCGCTATAGAGGGCTCTGTCAGGCTTGCCGACGGCGGATTTGGCGCTGAAGAGATACTTTGAGGCGACTACGAGATCGAGAATGACTCTGCTGTAGGAGGTGAGAGCGTCTGCCACGAGAATGTCAGCGAACTTGCAGTCAGAGTCCAAACCGCCGAAAAAGAGGATTCTGTAGAGAATGTCGAGGAATCGTCTTCGACCAGCGGAGTGGAAGCGTCTGCCAGGCAGGACGAACGCGCCGAGGACGACGGCGAGGGTTGAGTAGGGCAGGATATCTAGAAGGTTGATGTTTTCGCCGTGGACGTTGTTGGCGAGAAATGCAAACGAGACCCAGCTGGATGCGACGAGTAGCGACAGGACTGAAGCGAGCTGGTAGATGCCAAAGTGTCTGGGAGTAGTTGAGGAGACGTCGGCGGCGAGGCCTCTGGTGAAGGAGTATTTGACGAGAGCTCCGACGTCGATTCGCGAGTTTGTGAGTGTTTTGACGTTGATTCCCCATAGCCAGATTCCCAGGACGATTGCGATTGATATCCTGTAGGGGAGTGGGAAGTATATATCGAAGGTAGGTACGACGATTTCGCTAAAGGCTTTAGCAGAAGTATCCAGTGTCTCTTGTAGTTTTAACATGGTGGTTTAGGGAGAAACAGGAGGGTTTGAAGGAAGAATGAATATAAATGAATGAATATAAATAAAGATCAATATAAATGAATATAAATAAAGATCAATATAAATGAATATAAATAAAAATAAATATAAATGAATATAAATAAAAATAAATATGAATGAATATAAATAAAAATAAATGACTGAATATAAAAATCAATAAATATCAATATAAATCAATATAAATACAATTAGATCAAGACAATCAAATCTATACAATTTCACCTCACCTCCATCTACCAAATCTACAGTACAATAAGCTTCAGAAAATAAATTTAATCACCGTACATTCATGATTAGCATAGAATTTTGTTGTTCATCATCAGCATTTGCACAAATTAATCTAAATATAAAATATATTAATCTAATTCATTAGTAAACGCCATAATAAAATCAAAAAATACAATCTCAAACTATCTCAGATATTCCGTTTGGCTTAGGATGTCGAATCATCATAATTATTTATGATTGGGGCGACAACTGGTCATCATGATAGTTCAAACATTCGTACTAACTCTCTAATACTCACCTATATCCTTAAATCTCCTTAAAGTATCCAAAAGGAAGAAGAGTTCTCTTCAACAATCTTTTTTTTTTTTATACAAATAAATTTTTCTACCCAAATAGGGTTCGGTTTAGGGTTGTGAAATCAGGGTAACTTGAAATGTTTTCAGGCAGGCCCAATGAAATCTTTCACTCCTAAAAACTTTCAGACAGCAGGTTCAGCATGTTTAGATCACTCATTCAATCGTCGTTCGCTTCGCTGCGAAGCGTTGCGGTCAGGCCAGCAGCTATGCCAACGGCCATGTCAACGGCCATGTCAACGGCCATTCCAGCGGCCAGACTGGCGGGTCCCAGAGCCTTTTCGACAGTGTTTGCACGACCCGTCAGGATACAACCGAGGACGAGCACCCTCTCGCTAATTCAAAAACACGCATCACAGAACCAAATCCGACATGCCACACTGAACCAGATTGCTCGTCGAGGCAGCTTTAAGACTCTTTTGAAACGCCGCAAGGCCAAACGTTCGCTTACGCCGGATCTTGAGGGCAATCCGTTTAAGCGCGGCGTGGTGCTGAGAGTGATGATTCTCAAGCCCAAGAAGCCCAATTCTGCGAACCGTAAGGCTTGTAGAGTCAGACTGTCAAATGGAAAGGTTGTAACGGCTTATATTCCTGGGGAGGGACATAATGCGCAGGAGCATAGTGTTGTTACTATTCGAGGAGGAAGGACTCAGGATTTGCCTGGTTTGAAGTATAAGTGTGTTAGGGGTTTGAATGATTTGGCTGGTGTTCCTAATAGAAGGACTTCTAGGAGTAAGTATGGTGCTAAGAAGCCGTCTTCTTAGGTTTGTAAATAGTTCAATTGTATTGAGGTTTTTTGTATTGAGGTTTTTTGTATTGGGGTTTGTATTGGGGTTTTTTGTATTGGGGGTTTTTGTATTGAGGTTTTTCAGTTTGTGTGTTTTCTTTAGGTATTTCCTATTTAGGTGTTTAATTCAGTTTTCCCATTCAGGTATTCTCCTATTTAGGTGTTTTGTGTTTTGTTCTCCTATTCAGGTGTTTTATGGTTTTATGGTGGTTGTTTTATGGTTGTATATTGTTCCGTTTGATGTTCCGTGTTCCGTTTGATGTTTCGTGTTCCGTTGGATGTTCCGTGTTCCGTTGGATTTTTCGTGTTCCATGTTCTGTGTTCCATGTTCTTATGACGTTCCGTATTATTTATTCTATATTCCACTCTAGATACCCCATATTGTCTACATAACCGAAATTAAATCCCCTACCATACCACTCACCGCCCATACCACTCACTGGCCCACACCTGCCGTCCTCCTGTCGCATGTCTCATCAGTCCTCCAACCCACTCAGCAAACCCACTCGGCAAACCCACTCGCCTGGCCAAACTCTGCCCGTTTAAGTGTCATGTACCCCTGAAACCGTCTTTGTGCCTTACTTTTAGCTCCTTCAGGCCTTGGAGCAAATCCACTACTACACGCGGTCGGTGGAAATCAATACAGAAAGCTAAAAATCAAGTCTTTATGGACGTTTCTTCTCCCTTCACACTTGTTTCTGGCTGGCTCCAAAACTTAATCGTCATTACATAGATTGTAGTGAGTTGTGAGTCGTCGTCAATTGTGAGTTCATTGAGTCGTCAATCGTTAATCGTGAGTCGTCAATAGTTAATCGTGAGTCGTCAATAGTTTATCGTGAGCCCGTCAATCAATCGTCAACCGTCAATCAATCTTTAGTCCTCAATCGTCACCTTTAGTCCTCAATCGTCAACCTCTAGTCTTTAATACTGTAGTCCTACCTCAGTCCTACCT
Source organism: Geotrichum geniculatum (assembly GCA_030566045.1). Lineage (NCBI taxonomy): Eukaryota > Fungi > Ascomycota > Dipodascomycetes > Dipodascales > Dipodascaceae > Geotrichum > Geotrichum geniculatum. Next base: position 94,106 of record JAJMHM010000022.1, on the reverse strand, counting down.
CAATCCCACCTCATTCCCACCTCAGTCCTACCTCAGTCCTCATGAATCCTGAACAAAAAGTTACAAACTCGTTCTACTCAATAGACGATAAATACTCCGTCTTGTCTCTGGAAATCCCATCCCGCAGCTCAAAGCGTATCCTCAACTACTCACCTCACAAAGACACTCACGTCGCCCCTTCACACCCCCAGAACGATACCTCCCTGGACTCAACAAGCAAATTAGACCTGCTCGCCAGGCTAGACCAACCAACCTTCCCGCAACAAAACAGTCCCTCTTCTTCTCTTCACTCTGGCGTCCCTACCTCCTTCTACTCCGCCGACGATGGCGAACTCCATACTCCTACCGCTGTCCCTGAAAGCCCGACCTTCAAAAACAGCCCCGGCAGAAAAGCTCGCAAAGTCTCCCACACTCAAACTACCTCCAATGTCGGCCTCGAGTTTGACAAGCCCTCCAAAGGAAAAACCCAGTACAGACCCGTCACTCCCCACGATTTCAGACATCTCCTTCCAACCCGCGACTCTTCCATGTCTCAATCAACCACCGACACCATAGACAAACTTGAGTTCAACCACCCACAGCTCACCCCAGGCTCTTCCCCAAGGTCCTCCCCAAGGTCGACCCCAAGGCCCCAGTTCACCCCACGGTCTACCCCAAGGTCCCAGCTCTCCCTCGCAATACCAAAACAACTAAACAGCGCAGTCATTGAATATATTCCAAACAGCGTTCCTACCCCAAGTAACGACGCAAACTTCAGAACTCGCAACAGCGTCCGCCACTCGCGCCAGAATAAAGGCTACTTGCCCCCATCCCGTTTCATCAAGACAATGTCCTCTCGCTCCAGCCTGCTCGGTACCTCCTCCAAGTCCCGCAGAGTCGAGTCCTACATGGGACAAACGCTCGCGCGTGCCATGAACGAGCTCTCAGACCTCGAGGCCCAGGTCAATAAGGACCAATCTGACCGCATCCTTACCGAACTCAAGATCCTCAACCAGCTTAAAAAGTCGCCAATAGAAATAAAAATCGACGAAATCACTGAATCCTTCTCTCACGACATGGAAAAGCAGGATTTCCACATCCAAGCTGATCATCAGGGACCAAAGTTATGCAATACATCCACAGAAATCTTTGTGTTGATCGTTTTCCTTCTGTTCCCGCCATTATGGCTCTTGCTCGGAGGAGGCTATTTTGATAGTGTCCTAGGCATTGTTTCCAAAAGAACCAAAATAATCGCCTTCTGTCTCGCTGCGCTCAGCTTTGTTGGCTTGACTGTAGGAGTCGTCGCTGAGTTGGTAAAATAGATTTTACAAAAGTTATGGCCAGGACAAAGAATGTAAACACTGAACCTAAAAAGCTTACTATGCTGAATATATTAGTCTATAAAAATGCTGAAAATATGTTACTCAATTAACTGTCCGCAATTTAACTCAATCCAAGTAGGTCATTGTAATTGTCCTTCGACTTCATGACCGAGAGCATTGCTAGTAAAGAGTGTCGAATGAATAAATAAAAAATTATTGACGTAAGGACCTTTTTCTCAAGCGTCGAGACAACCCAGTTTCTTTCATTGATCCAGAAGGGCGCACAAAACTCTTTAGTGGAGTGAATATAATGTCCCCCAATATGTAAAAGACCACTAGAGAAGACAGCAGCGTAACCTGAATGAATATCACAAGAAAAGACAAACTGGTACAAACCACCGCAGTTACATGATCCAGCAATTTGCGCAAGCTAAAGTTAATCTTGACCTCCAGATTCTCCTTAAGACTGGCAACAATTTCGTGCGGTGGAATGAGCTGGAATTCAGCAAAATCAAGCTCTCTAAAGATATTAATGTTAGATATCATTGAAAACATGAACGATAGTATCTGGAAAAAATCATTCTCTTTGCTCAAAGACTTTAAAAAGTCACTGGTCATTTCCCAGGACAGAACGGTACCGCCAATTTCGCCAGGACGAGTCGGACCAAACTTCGTTGGCGCAGAAACATGGCCAATTTTATCCAAGTCGTCGTTAGAAATGATCAAAATGTCGTTTTGTCGTCGTCGACTCACTCTCCGAACAAACAGGTCGTCGCCGGTCAGCTTTGCAAAGGCGTCTGCACGGGCGGCTCCCTTTGAGTCGTCGTCGTCCAGGGAATCAGCATTCGTCCTGGACCCTGGGGAAGGAGACAAAAGAAGGGAGTTTTCGCATCTGGCAAGAACAGAGAGCTTATCTTGGAGCAGACGTTCCTGTTCAGAATACGAGTATCTCATTGAAGAAGACGAGCAGCGGTTCTTTTTCTTGTGTTCGACCGTGTTGTCTAAGTAGTCGAAGGAATCCGGGGTGGTCGGGCGGCTGGAGGCAGCTGTTGACGGGGACAATGAGGAAAAGGTGCTGTTATCTCGTTTGTGGTAGATTCTTGGGCGTACCAAGGCTGTTGAGACATCTAGAGAGAATCGTTTTTCCGTCGTCGGAGTAAGAACTGGGGACAATGCATTAATGTTGACTGGAAAAAGCGCTGGATTCCAGGAGCGGCGGTTGAAGCTTTTCTGCGACATGTTTCACAATAAGATTAAAGGGATGCTGGAGGAGGAAGAGTTCAGGGGGTTTCCTATTACTATTCGTGATGGTTGGAGGTTGTCAATGGAAGGAATTGAGCTTTGTATGGAACCCGTGAGACTATGAGTTGGCGGGTCCGGCGAGTTCTGGGGTCCGGCGAGGTCCAATGGGTTCTGGGGTAGGGCGGGTTCGAGGTCTGGGGTTCGATAGGTTCGAGTTCTGGGGTCCGATAGGTTCGAGTTCTGAGGTACGGCGGGTCCGAGTTCTGAGTTCCGGTGAGTTCTGAGGTCCGTCGGGTTCGAGTTCTGAGTTCTGAGATCCGGCGTCTCCTGGTAATTGGCGAGTAAACTGTGGTAGAAGGAAAAACTCGATGAGCTGTTCACAAAGAAACCAAAGTGGTGTGGAGGAAGAAAAACTGAAATTTTCTGGCAAAACAGTCGTTTTATATGTTCACTACAATTACTGTGAAACCAGGTTTAGATTAGGTCAAGATTAGGTTAGATCAGGGTAAGGAGTTTCACAAAAGTGTCTTTTGGGAAAGACGTTTGAAACTTTAGTTTTGGCTGGAGCACCGGAGCAGTTCATGGCAGTTCATGGTAGAGCAGTTCATGGTAGAGCAATTCATGGCAGAGCAGTTCATGGCAGAGAGCAGTAGTTTTAGAGAGCAGTAATTGCAGAGGCTGGCGTGTATGAAGCTGTGCAGTTGTCAGAAAGAGCAGTGTTTGGTAGGTTTCTGTGCAGTTGGAGATCTCATCTTATCTGCAGAGATTCACGCAGTTGATGGAGCGTTTGAGTATTTGGTAAATGATGGTATTTGCGACCTTTTGGTATTTGTGATATTTTGGCGTTCGCGTTTGTAATTTGGGATTCGTGTTTGTGTCTACATTCGCGTCTACATTCGCATTCACAAACTTTCTACCTTGGTGAAACCTCATTGTCATCTATTGAAATCTTATATCTTCTAACCCTTCATATTCTAATTAACAATTGGATAAATTAATGAAAAATACTCTTGTAATAATCCATTTCATACGCTTTTGCTTCGAATATTCTAATAATTCTCTGGAAGCCCAAGTTTACCGTAATCTGGAATTCCTTGACTACAACTATACTGCCTGTCCCAGGCAACCTTTGGAATTATTCCAGCCTCTCTGCCCTTCTTGTAACTCCATTGACTGGACTCAATCTTCTCAGTATCCCAAGTCCAATATATAGATCCCCATCCTCCATTGGTCTCAAACGTTTCCATCTGGGCCTCTGCAAAATCCAGTAAGTACTTCTTATATTCGGGCGTATATGTAGCTGGATCAGCATTAGAAACAGCACAAGTACAATTGTGATTAGCATAGCAGCCTCCAGATTCACTGTATTTGTACGGATTGTGCAAATTGCCCTCCCACCGAGTGCCCTTACCAACATCGTTCAAATACTTGGTACAGTCATTGTCGGCCTGACTCCATTCGCCAACAAACGTAGGTCCGTGGCCAAAGTCGGGATTGGATGAATATGTCATGTCACTTCGCCAAACTCCACAAACAAATCTAAGTTTGTCGGAATGCGATTGATGCAATAGCCCGTTGTCAAAAATCGTATACTGGTGAACATCCAAAGCCATGGCTGGGAAGTCAATTTCAGGGAATTGTCCATTCCAGGCTCGAACGCCCTTGAAGCCATCACCAAATGAAATAACTCCTTCATATCCCTTGTCCCGGAGAATGTTGTAGGCCTTCTTGGTCCAATTTAGCACCGTTGTCTCGTTCAAGTCAATCATTCTGGGCTCGTTGGCGAGTCCGTAAATCGTGACAAGATCCGTATATCTCGGCTGCGAAAAGAATGTACCCAAAGCATGATGGATCTCTAATGATCGGTTTCCATACATCTCTCCTTGCTCGCCATGGAGCCAATTCAATACTCCTTGACGTCCACTGTGATTCCATCCATTCTGGCCGCCAGGCAAACTGTGCAAATCCAGATTCACGCGGATTCCATACTTTCTAGCCCACTCAATTCCTCTCAGCAAGTATCTCCAAGACAAGTGTGGAACAAACATTTCGTTTTCCCAGGTCCTCACTGCCCAATATCCTACGGGGATTCTAACGTGGTCCAGTCCTGCATCGCGAATCTCTTTAAAGGTCTGCTCTGTAACAAACGTGGAATAGTGATGGTCAAACAACTCCAACACTTTATCATATCCTTGGGTTTTGTTGATATACTCGACCAAAGTCCACTCGTCAATCACCCCGTAGCTTGAATCATACTTTTCAAAAAACGAGGGAGTGATAAAAGGCTCTAGCACAAGCCATCCGCCCAAGTTAACTCCTCTGATTGGAATTGTACCGTAGGGAAATCCGTCCTTAATTGCTGGTACAAATTGATTAGGTCTTGCAGAGTTGTCATACTTTGTGTACAACCCCATAATTGGCAAGCCTCCAACTGTCTCTTCAGTAAATGTTTTATTGAAATCCTTCTTGTCGCTCCATGTATCGATATCCAAAACGGTTCCCTTATATGCTAGTGGCATTCCATTCTTGTTAACATCCTTTTTATAATTGTCAGAATATAAGACAGGAAATTCTGCATCAGGCTGATCGCTGTTGATAGAATTGCGATTTTCGCCAGTAGGCATGGGGCTATCTGTTAAAGTTTGTCTTGGTTCCTGGAATTGAGTAGCGTATTTACGTGATATCTCTGCAATTTTCGCTTTGGCAAAATGATCTCTTTCAAAAGCATAGAAAATAGGAACAATGACTGTAGTAGCAACGCCCAGTAATGCCAAAAGGGCAATAAGATATACCCACCATTTTGTCTTCTTGGGCTCAATATGAGAATCATCCTTGGATGGGGATCTCTTTGTGTCGCTCTCGTGGTCAGAAATCTCGGTCTCTTTGGTTGTGCTATCGTTCATCAATGAAACATCTCTCAGCGAGGTCTGCTCCATTCTGCTACTAATTTGTGACATTCCGCGAGGACTAGCACTGTAATTTGATAGTCTGTTTGAGGGTGTTCTTGGTGTGTTATCAGAACTTCTCATGATAGGATTTGTGCTATATCTACTGTCTCCTGCTTTGAAGTTTTCTAAATCAATAAGTGGCGAATCATCACAATCATTCTGGTTATGAGTGAGACCTGAAGGTGGAAGAGCAGTTTTGGCAGCAATGTCAATAGTTCTGGTCATATTATTTTCCGGATACAATTGCTCATAATCACTTTCATGAACGGTATAGAACTGTTTGCTGTCTCTAAAATCTGACATGGAGTCTCTTTTGTCAAAATACCCTTTGTCACTCATAATGTTGTCTGCACCAGGAACAACTGCAGTGGGGGCATTCTCGGTGTCGGCTGTTTCATTGATGGGAATATTTGACGTGTAGGCGACTGGAAATGAATACACAGACCGACGATCAGCCTGGTTGTAGGCTGTCGTGGGTAAAGTCAAGTGCCTGGGTCCAGGAGTCTCAGAGGAAATCTCCATATTTACTACTCCGTGCTGAGATGGAAACAGTGCCTGTTTAACACTTCTAGCATCCGAATAATTTGTTTCATTAGTATGTACTGATTTCGATGACGTAGATTCAGTATTGCTTCCACTGCTAGCTGAATTATCGTCCTTTCTATTACTACCTGAGTCCAACTTATCGTTGAACACGCTTGGAGACATGTCCATGTTCCACATATCGGTCAGTTCACCCAATCTATTCATTGTTGAACGCGTGAATTTTTATGACTTAATTTTAGACGATTAGTTCCAAAACAGATCTGAACGAAAAGGAGAAAACAAGAAAGAAATACTGAGTTATATGAGATTTATTTATTTTGATAATAATTATATTGTCATATCACAAGTCTTTAAATGTTTACAATAACTCGAACACTCAATAATGGTGTTACAGCACTTGGAGAAAAGGCAGAGCAATAACAACATCCATACTATGATTCAAACCATTCTAACAGTAGTTTGATCTCATATTGAAATCGTTGTATATTTGTTGATTCAAACAGTAGATACAAGTGCCATTTAATGTTCATATTAGAGATTGAACACAAGTACCCAATTAGGCAATCATGTCCAAATTGGGATTATGTGTACAAATAGTACCTACTACTCATATTTAGCTGTTTATTGAAGATCAAGTCGTTAAAGATTCTATAGAATCGTCTTGGATATATGGTTGCTCGCCATTCTGCTTGTCTAGAGCGTAGCCCGTCTCGCAGCTTAGAGATCGAAACTCAAAATCTGAGCTGGGTTGGGATTAATTCCATCGCTTCCCAAACATCACCAGATCTAGAGATCTATATCTTCAAATGTGTTGATATAATGTCTAAAAGTGATGATGAAATACCGTCGCAACTTGAAAAAGCTATGAGCAAACGTGCTGCTAGCAACAGGTCAACCAAACAAATCAATGACCCTACAACCGACAGCAACATTCTCAAACGAAAGTATGGTGGAGTTATTGGCAGAAGATATGATGGACGAGGAAATCTCATTCCTGCACAAGTGCTAACTGCTACGCGTTCGTCTGCTCATAAAACAAAACGACATAAGGAACAACCAACGGAACAACAGACAGATCTTTCTTTGGAAGAGCAGCCTTTGGATGAGCTTACGAAACAGACCTTGAATGAACCTGCGGAACAGACTTTGGATGAACCTACGGAACAGACTTTGGATGATGCGCCACCGTCTCCAATTCCTGCGTATGAACCTGATGAAGATTTGTTTGAAGATGAAGATGATAGTGATGAAGATGAAGAATGGGAGGACGTCAATTTAGACAACCGTGCTGCTCAAGTCATGAAAAGTATTGAGAAGCCTGAATCAGAAGCAACCCAGATTAAAATCTCCCTAGACAAAGATGAATATGATGAAAGAGCCAAAAAGCGAAGGAAAAACGCTACTCCTCAACTCTCAAAAGAAGAGCGGCAAGAACGAATAATGATTCACAAAATTCACTTGATGCTGCTTTTATGCCATGTCGCAGTGCGCAACAGATATTGTTCTGATCCTGACTTGAAATCATTCTACAGAAATTTGATTCCTGAGAAAATCATGAAAGAACTGCATCCCGAAGCTGCTTCGGAAAATGAGAGAAACGTTAATTTATCACAAATGGTTTTGACTAGAAAACTACTGGATGGTTTGCGACATTTGATGGAGTTATGGAAAGCTCGATTTCGAGTGAAAAGCTCGTGCAGCTTAACAATGACTTCTTGGGCTGATATATACAGAAAAGATCGAAAAATCGAGAGTAAAGTTGATAGATCAAAGTTTGTGAAACTATTAACAAAGTTTAAGGGCTCTCGAGATATTGGTGCTCAAGGTTTCTGCTCACTGTTGAGGGCTGTCCATATTCCAGCCAGACTTGTTTGTTCCTTGCAACCTCTAGACTTCACTTCGAACGTCCCTGTTGGTAAAAAAGATGAAGATATCTCCGAAGAGCTACCTGATCCATCCGACTATCCCATATATTGGGTCGAGGTCTGGGATCCCTACATGAAACGGTGGATTGCTATTGATCCAGTAGTACTAGGTATCGTTGAACCGGCTTCAACTCATAGGAAGAGTAAACTAGAGCCTCCCCTATCAGACAAAACAAACATGATGCGATACGTGATTGCCTTTGAAGAAGATGGCACTGCGAGGGATGTAACAAGAAGATATTCTTACTATTTCAACGCAAAGACCAGGAAAAAAAGAATAACAAATAGTCCTAATCAAGCCATTTGGTACTCTCAGCTATTAGGGCATTTCGCCAGAACACATTTGACAGATATTGACAAATTAGAGGATCAAGAGATGGCAATCAGAAATCAAACAGAGGAAATCCCAGCCAGTATACAAGATTTCAAAGGGCATCCTCTTTATGTTCTGGAGCGTCATTTAAGGCAAAATGAGGTACTGGATACAAAAACACATTGCGGATTCATTGCAATTAAAAAAGCAGGACAAAAGAAAGTGAAAAATAAAGCTACAGGCGTGGCTACAAGTACTGCTCCTCAAGAAAAGATTTATAAACGAAGCGATGTCAAGCTTGTTAGATCAGCTCGAGGATGGTACCAGCTAGGCCGTGTTATTAAACCTGGATCTCAGCCACGGAAACACGTTATTAGGAAGAACAAACCATTGCGATCAACGAAATTTTTGGAAGACGATGATATATTTGGCGATGACGATAATATGTCTGATGAAGATGAAGCAACTGGGCTCTATTCCGAAGATCAAACAGATTTATATTTTCCACCGCCTATTGTCGATGGCAAGATTCCACGAAATGCATACGGTAATATAGACGTTTATGTCCCTACAATGCTACCAAAAGGTGCTATTTTATTAGAACAACCTCATATAGAAGTTGCTGCCAAATTGATTGGTATTGATTATGCTAATGCGGTGGTTGGATTTGATTTTGGTTCGAAAAATGGAAAGAAAGGAGGAGGCCGAAGCAATGCTACTGCTAGAGTTGGTGGAATTGTTGTTGCAACTGAATATGGTGAAGCTGTGAGGGCTGTTTACGATCAATTGGTCGAAGAACAAAAAGAAGAAGACCAGGAAAGAGCAATAAGAAGGGCCCTACTTCAATGGAAGAGATATTTAATTGCAATGAGAATAAAGGACAGGCTATCGAGAGTCCATGGTGAAGTTGAGGAGGATACCATTGATCAAGACGAAAGTGCTGGCAGATTTGAAGTAAATGAAGCTGACGAAAATGCTGGCGGATTTGAATTAAATGAAGCTGACGAAAATGCTGGTGGATTTGAATTAGATGAAGCTGGTGATAATTTAGCAGGAGGCATGGAAGAACAGGAATCCGGCGGTTTTGTTAACTCATCTGGGGGAGGGTTTATCCCGAGCGTGGAAAAACCTGGTGAATTTGTTGGTGATGTTGATGGTGGAGGATTTCTGTCAACAAATGAAGAGGAAGGAGGATTTATTACTGAAGCTCATCATGAAAATGCGGTAAACAATTGTGTAGTCGATATTGAGGGTTCACCTGAAACTGACCCTTTAGAAAGCACGGAGCACTATGGTGAACAAGAGTTACCTGCTGAGAGAGAAATATTTACAACCGGGACTGATGATGGAACTGAAACGAATACAGAGGGTAGAATGGAACAAGAAGAACGCCCTAAAGTTGATACTTCTGATCTTGAATCGACTGAATCTCATCATATAGATTCTAACTCAATTTCTGAACCGTCAGCCAACGAACCAGAACCTATTGCTTTAGATACTGAGAAATCTGAGAGCAGCTCACCAATACAATCGGAAGTCGAAGTCAATCAAGAGTCCAGGGTTGTACAAAATGCTCCTGATGGGAGTGACGACGAAGTTGGCGAGCTATGTCTTGAGTCAATGAGTGAATCCGAACTTTATGGATCTGAGGATGAAAGTTGAAATCTGTTCACATATATAGTATATTCATATTGCGCTTCTCAAGATGGACATTTTCTCAGACAAATACTTGACGAAAAATATTCTGAGTTCCTCTACGTTTTGCAATTTCATGCTACAAATAGAATAGTTGTGACAATTTTAATAACTGTGATGATATAATGTAGGAACTCATGATTTTGCTAAGTTGTAAGAGCCTTCTTTCTAGATAAACTATTACTACCTACATAGTTAACAAATGTTTGTATAATGCGAATGAGACTATTACTAGGAGCCACCTAGAATCAACAGTAAACATGAATAGGCCCTTTTTTTGATATTTTTAATTTAATTTTATAATATTACATCTGAATCCTTCTATATTCCTCAAGCATTTTCGTCTGGATCCTCTCTGCTACCATCAAGTCCTAGTTTCACCAGATTCTGTTATTTTCCATCATCTCAGGCATTTGTAATGTCATTATTGCTTGTAAAGATGAGTGAAATACATAATTTCTATTTTGATGCCAGTCAGGAGCGGTCTATGAGAATAGTGTCGGTCATATCATCGTGTATCAGTATTGTTACTGGTCTGGGGGCATTTTACTTATATATTTCAATGCGAAAGAAAGTGTTTCGGCATCATCTTATTCTGCTACTTTTACTATTTGACTTTGGTAAAGCAGTCGTTCTATTGTGGTATCCAGCGAGAGTTCTACTGGTTCCATCTTCATACAACAATATCAATTTTTGTCAAGTTGTGGGCTTCCTTACTTCTACATTTATAGAAGGTGCTGATATGGCAGTATTGGTATTGGCGATTCATACTGCTTTATTGATTTTTAGAAAGCAGAAAGGAACTGGACTAACAGAAGGAGGCCTGTACCAATATAGGTATTATGTTTATACGATAAACTTTTCATTTCCGATTCTGTTGGCAGGACTGGCATTTGTGAATAGAGGAAGAAATGCTTATGATCCCTTAGTTACCTGGTGTTATCTTCCAGCAGCACCTCACTGGTATCGACTTGCGCTGTCGTGGGTTCCGCGATACTTTGTTCTGCTTTCAATTTTATCAATTTATATCAGCATTTATATCTATGTGAAATGGGAGTATAATAAAGTTGTCCAAGAATTTAAAAAGAGCCAGATATACATGTCCGAAGGCCATTCAAAAGAATCAAGATGGTCAAGATTTAAGGGCTGCTTCTGTTCCAAGCCTAAGGCAGACGACTCTAACGAAAAACCAAATGAACAATTGACTTTCAAACAAGTTTGCAACTCTGCTTGGTGTTCGATATTACAATTTATTTCATATTTCCCGGGTCTCTCATTTCTTGGTAGCGACGAACTGGCGGCGCCAGAAATGAGCGACAACAATTTGGATTCCGCGATCAGAGACTTTCAAAAAGATGCATTATCACGGTTTCGTAGTCGAAGGAGCATGATTGACAGACAAATTCGGTCAATTTTCTTATATCCAATTGCTTATTTGATCTTATGGATGGCTCCATTTGCAGTTCATATTCTTCAATTCAAACAACACAGAAAGCATTCTTCAGTGTTTTGGATCAGTATTCTCGCTGATTTCATGCAGCCATTTAACTGTGCCGTTGATACTGCTGTGTTCTGTATTCGAGAGCGTCCTTGGACTGATCGCGAAGAAAAGATATTTACTGAGAACTTTGTCTTTAAGATAAAGGAGTTTTTAGCACATCCTTTTGACCCCAGTAAAAGACGAAAGAGTGACACTAGTACACCGCCAGAATATAATCCAAAGGCTGAAGGTGATCTTGAGCGAAGCAATACTGGAAAGCATTCAAAAGGAGCATCACGAAACAAATCAATTGCAGATACTCTTTTCCTACCTGAAGATGATCCAACTGCAACTAATGACCGTCCGCCAGCGAGTTCAACAGCATCAACAAGAATCAACAATTCCAACCCATTCTTGCGAAACGAGGAGGATTTATTTACTAATACAGCTCGTCGAGCAAGATTTTCTAGTGATGCAGAGAATGAAGATGAAAGTGAAGGAGAAATGGATTTGATGGAGTTTTTACGATGACATTTTACTGAAATATATATCAATTCGTATATCGAGCATAATGAAGTTTATATCCGTTAACAAATTTGTATATCCAGCTTATCTCAATTCGTGTATTAAGCATAAGTGTGAATTCGTATATCGAGCATGAGTGTATAAAAAATTCGTATATCAAGCATATCCGTTATATCAATTCATATATAGAGCATATCCGTTATATCAATTCATATATCGAGCATAATGAAGTGTATATCCATTAACAAATTCTTCAGAAAGCAGCTGGTCAGGAACAGACCAAACCTTGAAGCAAGACCGCGCTACAAACTGCGTCAAGAAGGATTCAACAACTGTCGAATCTCTAACCTGCAGAGCAATAAGAACGCTTACTGTCCGACCTGGATAAGATTTGCCTACCATCTCTATCGCATTTAGCAAGTATGGAATCAAATACTCGTTATAAACCACATCACAAGCAATAATGAAGAGATCACCTTCCTCATCTTCAGATGGAAGCTTTTCCGTAATGTTTTCAATGTCCTCCTCCAGCTTTTCCCAGTCATAATTGACGACATGAATATTCTTTGGACTACCTCCGTAGTTTTCTTCAAAATGCCTTTCAATATTATTAATGGCTAGCCGAGTGATGTGAGGTTGGTCTGAAGCTATGTATCTTTTGATTTTGCCAGAAGAACCCAATATTATAGGAAGTAGAGCAGCAGCTCCGCAACCAAGCTCAATAATGTCGAAGGAACTCGCAGTTACCAAACCATTTGGTCCAATGTTCTTGTAGAACCACTCAGCAAAAATGACTGACACTTTCCAAAGCATTGCTCCAGTCGTTGACCTTTCAGTCTTGGAGTTGAGCAGAGACATACTCTGTATAATGCGCACTGAAGTCTTTTGATACTTCAGTTCAGCATTGCTTTTCTTTCTCTTCTTTTCTTTCACCTCAGGAACATTGATTTCAACAGTAATCTCACCATCTTTACGAGTAAAAAATCCCAAGTCTGATTCGGCCCCTGGAGCACGATTTACGACGACTTCAAATATATGGTCAACAATGTTACCCTCAGTCAAAGGTTCAAGGTCTTCACAATCCATTTTCGCAGTAGTTTTCACCAGCCAGCCGAATCTTGAGCCAGTGTCTGCTCCTAAACACGAGAATCGGCCTGATGGCTTCTGTAGTTTGGCTTGTATGGGACTAAATACATGAGGTTTTGATGAAAATTTTGGCTTGAAAAGGAAATTCTATTCCTATAGACATTAACTGAAAAAGGATTTTTGTACCCCAGAGAAATAATGAAAGTCATCAACTGATGCTTCAGTATAGGTTCAAGAGGGGTGAATATAAAGGCAGAGATTAATGTTCAACGTGAACTACCATAAATAAAGAGTATACAAAGACATGATTTAATTAATTTTCCGAAAAGCTCCAATTGTATGTAAATTATTGATGCATTTTTCTTTATAGTTTATACGTCATTTCCAGTTTTTGCATTGAATTGGACAGAAATGTTATCTGAAAGTATGACTTGTAACCAAGAGAGATCTGAAGTATCAAGTTTGAAATATAGTCCAGATTTTTTTAAAATCTGTCACTAAACTTATATCTAGATGCAAAATCAGAATTGTCAAATATTAAAACCAATAATTGTACATGGTTAATATCCAATAGCATAATATTGAAGATCAAAGGAAAGTACAAATTGAATTTAATAACCGCACCTTTTCAAAGCGGTGATGAAATTTAATATATTGATATTGTGAATATAAAGGTAAATATTCTGGCAACCCTGACGGTAAATATTGATTTAATTTGGGCTTAACAAGGAAACTACGATGAAAATATTAAAGCCATTTTAATAAATCGTTGATTGAAAGGAACGTTAATACGCCATATAAGTGAGAGGGAATCCTGAAAAATTCCGTTAAGTTGTATGTTATTTCAAATTGAATACTAAGATTGAGAGAATACTCAAGACAACAAAATAATGATAGCACAGTATATCAATCCTAAACACTGGGTCTTGCCAGAGGTTCGAGCCAAAAGAAAACCCCAAAAGCTTTGTTTAAGTGGCTACACAGTATACAAAAAGCTTGGAGAGGGAACATATGGTATAGTCAGAATGGTTCAACAGAAAAAAACTAAACAATTCTACGCCATGAAGTACGTTGACAAGAGACATGAATCAGTCGTATTGAAAACAATTGTCGAAGAAAGAAGAATCCTGGGGAAACTACGACATCCATTTATCTGTAACCTGAAATATGCCTTCCAGGAAAATGACTTTTTGTGCCTGATGATTGAGTTATCCAGCGCTTGTGACTTGCGACAACAAATTTCACGATTTCATTTTACTGGAGACGTTGTTAAAGTCTGGATTGCACAATTAGCATGCGCAATAGAGTATATTCATTCTCAAAATATTGTTCATCGGGATATCAAACCTGAAAATATTCTGTTAAATGTTGAAGGTGTTATCAAGCTTGCAGATTTCAATGTTGCCAAAGAATTGACACTGGATAAGCCGGTTATCCATGGAGTAGCAGGCACATTCAACTATATGGCCCCGGAAATGCATCATGAAGTTCCATATACCTACTTGGTTGACTGGTGGGCTACTGGTGTTGTCTTTTACGAATTGACATATCGAAGAATACCATTCAAAGTCAAAAATCGATCCGAAATATTAGATATCATATTGAATCCTGGCTTGGTGTTTCCTGAGCTTGAAGAAGAAACTGTGTCTGAAGAATGCAAAGAAGCAATTAGCATGCTTCTTCAGATTGATCCTTCGAGCAGAATAGGAAGCACGCAAGAACTGTTCAAGCTATCTCACTTTAAAGAATTCTCTCGTCAAAAGCTAGAGGCTGCTGCCTCTGTAAGCCCAAAGAAGAGAAAATTCAGGTTATTAAAAAAGGACAAGGACATGACAATGAGTGAACAAATTTTTAGACAAGTCGAACTTGGAAAACCAACAGCACTGGAGGAATTGAAGCAGGAGTATCCTGTGTGGTTTGAAACCCGCCAAAAGAATAATGAAAAAAGAAGGTGCAAACAGGCAAAGAAGAAGAGAGCTCATGAAAAGCAGAAACGAAGAGAAAAGGAGAAGGCAAAGGAGAAAGAGAAGCAGAAAGAAAAGAAAGAGAAGGAAGCAGCCAACCCACAGGTTGATGAAGATGTGGATTGTCCAAAAAATGAGTATATTCAAGTTATATCGAGGGAAGGATCTCCCAAAGTTCCAAAAGAAGCTCCAGCAGCTGAAGAAGTTATCAAAGTGTTGAAACCTCAAGCACCAAACCAGTCAATAATGGCAAAATCGAAAGCAGCCAAGTCTTCACAAAAGCAAGCTGAGCCAAAAGAGCAGAGCTTAAAGAGTAAATTGGACAATATACGGAAGGAAAACACTTCTTCAATATTGAAAAAGAACGAAAAGCTCCGGGCAATAATTGACAAAAAGCTTGAAGATGAAGTCTCAATTGATGTTCCTGCCATTGTCGAGAGCCCAAAGAAGGCCAGCAAGCAGAGATCTGGATATATGGAATTCAAGGCTTGCTTCAATCATGGAATCCACCTTCAAAGACTTTGGGCTGCACTAGCTGCAAAGACTATGGAATTGAAAGCTTTTAAGAATGAGGGCAAGAGCATTGGAAATAGCCTTTGGAATCCCTTGATAACAGATACCGCTACAGTCGAGCGACAATCAGCCTTTGGAATGTGTAGCAAATTCCTTGATTTTGATTATGAAGAAGTTGAATACATTCCTCAATGCTACAGAATTGCGCAAATGACAGATGTCGGCAACTCGACCGGAAGTTTGACTTGTGTTAACAAAGAATCTGGCATGGCTAGCAGTGAGAATCTCAAAACCAAAACTGTCTTTAATACTGATAAACAAAAGGTTATTGGTCTTGATAATAAAGACTGTGTTTTAGATCACATTGAAATGAAGTTTACTCCACAGACATCCAATACTCAGCTTGGAGACACGCAAAAGAACTGTACAAGAGTTGACAGCCAGCCGACTTCAAAGCATCTAATTCCAAAGTCTTCTCAACTACTTGAAAAACTTTTAAATTAAAAATGTATAATTGAAAAACTGTATAATTGAATAGTATGTATAATTGAAAGACTGTATAATTGAAAGACTTTGTATAACTGAAAGACTTTGGAATAATATGTATAATTGAATAATTAAAAGTGAAATGTATAATTGAAAGACTTCAGTATTAAATTAATTATACATAATATTCCAAACTGATTCAAAGGAATAAACTGATTCATTATTTGAAACAGACTTGACAAAGTTTAAGCATGAATCGTGATATAAAGACTTTCATTTCAAACAATATCACAAGTATGAAAATCTCAGTAAAATTGAGACCAACGTGCGTAAATTTTATACCAGTTGTTCCATGCTGGCTTGATATATTCTGATCTCTAACTGTCAAGAAAGTACTGACCGTTCCTTCCAACCTTCCAGGAACTTGTCTAATCACCATCAAGTTCTTTAGGACTATTGTGATCTACTAATACTGTTTGCCTTATTGCAATTCGCTGCTAATCAAACCGCCAGAGAGCTTATTTTCAAAGTTCTAACCAAATCTCAATTCTAATTTCTAACTTTTCCTCTCAATTTCAATAATCGATTCAGTGTGAGATTTTGACAACTGAAGCAACAATGCCCGCCGACTGGACAGTAGACCCCGACAATAGACGTCGTCTTTTGGTATGAACAGGAACGTTTACGTGATGGTGGTTTTAACTAACTATTGACTCAGGCTCTTCAAAAACAAGGCGACAACAAGAAATGCTTTGACTGTAGTGCCGTCAACCCTCAATGGGCATCACCAAAGTTTGGCATATTCATCTGCTTGGAATGCGCTGGTCTTCATCGTGGACTTGGTGTCCATATCTCGTTTGTGCGCTCCGTGACCATGGACCAGTTTAAACCAGAAGAGCTCAAAGCAATGGAGCTTGGAGGAAACGAAAACGCCCGTTTGTTCTTTGAGTCTGAAGGTCTCGATATGAGTCTTGAGCCCGCGAGAAAGTACGATACTGATATTGCTAGGGACTACAAAGACAAGCTCGCTGCTGAGATCCAAGGTGTTCCTTGGGTGCGAAAGAAACACGAACCCAGAGCGTCCAACTCTTCTTCTTCTCCTGCTCCTTCCAATGGCTCTGGAGGTACGAGCTCTACCAAGGCCCGCAACGAGGCATACTTCTCTGCCCTTGGTAAGGCAAACGAATCTCGTCCCGACAACATTCCTCCATCTCAAGGAGGAAAATACACTGGATTCGGAAGCACTCCTTCCCCAGCACAGGCTTCTGGCGGAAATATACTCGACAGCTTTCAAAGCGATCCTCTCGGCTCAATCACCAAAGGCTGGGGCTTTTTCGCGAAAAGCGTCACAAAGAATCTAGATCAAGTCAGCGAGACCTATATAAAGCCCAGTATGAGAAACTTTGCTGAAGCTGACGTTGGTGAGAATGCCCGCAAAGCCATGATTCAATTTGGCCAAAAGATGCAAGACACTGGTAAATATGGACTAGAGACTTTCCATAAGTTCACTGATACCCACGACAGAGAAGGTTCTTCTTCTTCCGATAACAAATATGAACGATTATTCCAAGGACTAGGTGAAAATTCACACTCACATCCTGATATTGAGCCTGCATTCGGAGTTAAAAAGCCATCACAAAAGACCAAACTGGAAGGAATGGCTAATCCAAAGAACAAAGATTCATGGGATGAGTGGTAAATTCCTGTTGAAAAACGCTTCCTTATATTTTGTCATTATCCTTCTTTTCTATCTTATTCGTGAACACAAATCTGGTTCTCCATACTTACATATTCTTGTACCCAAACATTTGTGTCCATTTCATAAGAGTCATGTGATTATAAATTACGTAATTGATTTATGTAAGTCATGTAATTTTATTAATCAAGTGATTGTTTCATATAATACATCACGTGACTATTAATTGACAGTTTTACCCTAACCTAGGATCGGTCCCTGATTGTGCCACTGATATTTATGTCTTGACTGCAATTTGCTTCGTCAAGACACTCAGCACGCGCCATTTTGACCAATTCATACTGATGTCAACAGGAGATTTCTCCTGTTTGAGCCATTGATTAAGCAGAGCAGTACTAACGAATATCATGGACTTGAACCGAGGTGTCTTCCTTGTCATTGTCCTTTTGTTCATATTTTTCACGCCGGCAGGAAACCCTCCTCACCTGTCAACCTCTGATGAACTGGGTTTGCTACGGAGCTACATCTCCATGAAGAGAAGTGAAGCAGAGAGTCTCAAGAATTCAACATGGCTACATCCTCCGTCAAATGTAAGCGGAATCAGCCCGTATCCAGTCCAGAGAAAAGACTCTAAAGGCATCTATCGCCAGTCGTTTTTGCCTCCAGATATCATTGACACCGCTATGGACATTTGGCACTCCGAGTCGACTATTCAAGAGAACACTCCAGCCCGAGCTTTCTTCCCCAACATCAGTGGCATTTACGAAGGCAGTTGGCTCCAGTCCACGAAAGATCCCTTGATTCCCAGGAACATCACCGTCAGAGATGCTTTCCATCCTCGAAACGGGTTTCCTCGAAACGAGAATATCCTCCTTGGCCCTGAAGACAGCTTTGTGGATGATCCCTATAAGGAGACTAAAGGAAACATAACGGCGACCTTTGGCAAAGTTTCGCTAACGATAGAAGAAACCTCGAAAGCTGCTGACGCTAATGTCACCATGCTATCGATGACAATGATGCTCTATGACGATGTGGAAAAGCCCAGATACTCCTTCAACTTGCACGGTCTTCATTTCAAACCTACTGGCAACGTCTTGCTGACAACGTCGTCACTCAAGTTCTCTGGCCTGCTCTATCTACCCCATCTGATGCTCGAAGAAACATACTTTGAAGAAGCAAAGAACATGGTGTATCATTATGTTAATAATACACTCAACGACTATGAAGAAGACTTGGAGTTTAGAGCTTTCCAAGACGCCGACAATGCTGCAGAGAAGTGCGAATATATTACGTTTGGCCATGTTGAATCTGTTCCTCATTCTCCTGAAGAACTTGGAGATATCGAAAAGGAACTAATGTTTCCAGAAGGCAGACCGTTGCCTAGAATGCCGCCTTTGAAGCTGTCTACCGTTCTATATTCCCCGGATTGTGCGGTAGGAATCACCTCCAGCGACATTGTAGGTGAGAAGTTGGAACAATACTGGTACAAGATCAGACTGGCCGTACTTGCTGGCGTTGGGCTGCTACTTATCCAAATGTTTGTGTTTGCAGTTCAAATGAAAGACACAAATACGCCGTCTTTGATTCTCAAGATCAATTATCATACTATAACGATGATGGCAGTCATGGATGGCAGTATATGGATGGTTTCGTTTGTTTCATTCTTTGTCGAAACGTTGACGCTACCGTTCATGGCCATGGCCTTCATGTCGTTTGTCCTAACATCACTGTATGAAATGAAATATATGGTCAAGATATATCAGGCCCAACTAATAGACGCTGCAGCCGACGTGCGAGTTAGAGAATCGCAGAATAACATGGTCGATGGCGAGAATCGCCTATATGCCATGCCAGATGGCTCTATTGTTGGTTCAGCTCCAAGGAACAGTCCGGACCAAGCGAACGGTCTTCCATTGCCAGCTACAACGCCGAATCCTACCCGTCCTCAACGGGAAGCAGATCTATCCGAACGAGCCATTGCTGGAACGCTATATTCGAGGTTCTATTTCATCTTGTTGGTTTTCATAATCACTTCGCTTATTGCTACCAGCTGGTCGAAAAAGTACAGAGTAATGTATGAGTATGCGGTGATACTAACGATGTTTTCACTATGGGTTCCTCAAATATACCGAAACGTATCCAAAGGGTTCCGAAAGTCGTTTCTGTGGTCTTTCATGCTGGGGACGAGTGCACTGCGACTGATACCGCTATACTATGTGTGCTTATATCCGAGGAATGTTGTAGACCATCACTACGATCCTCTCTTAGCAGTACTAACTACGTTCTGGGTGGCTACTCAGCTCTTTGTGCTGGCTCTACAGAAGATCTTTGGTGCACGGTTTTTCCTGCCCAAGGGCTATTTCCCTGTTCTGTACAATTACCATCCGGTGTTGTTCCATGGCGATGTGGAGTCTGATCTGGGTATTGATATAGCACAGGTCGTGGCTGGCCAGCCGCATCCTACGGACACAGAGCCCTTACTGAAGCTCCAAGTTTCCCGGCCTAGCGTTGACTGTGCGATTTGTATGAATGCAATTGAACTTGTGATAGTTTCTAAGGAGAACCGAAGCACGAACAGCGAGTCGGCGGCGCTGCTGTTGGCCAGACAAAAGTATATGATCACGCCCTGCCAGCACGTCTTCCATACTGAGTGCTTGGAGAGATGGATGCGAACGAGACTGCAGTGTCCAATCTGTCGCAATCCGCTCCCACCGTTATAAGAGTAATGAGTATTTATGAACCTTTAATGAATGATATATTGGCGAATGCATATGGGCATACTAGACGTATATTTCAGGAGGGAGATCGTTGTTTGAGCTGAATTCTTCTTTAAACTGGGCCAGATAGGACTGGTGAAGGTTAGCAGGGCGAGAAGGGCTGGTCGAGAGTCTTACCTTTTCGAAAGTGACTTCGACCTCCAGGCCGCAGTTAGGACAAGAAGCAATGCCTGTTTCGTCGTTCCAAAGGTCGTCGATGGACACTTGGAACCGGTCACCGCACGGGCACGGATAGTGGAATTGTTCAGTGGTTTGATCGTAGGTCATGTCTTCAATATCAATTGTATCGTAAACCACCATTATATCTACAGCTACAGCTTGGGTTTACATGCGATTCAGTGAGTATTTATGGCTAGTGTTGGCATTTGTACTAGAGAATAAGCTTTTACGCTTCAGAATGGTCACGGCCGAGTTGAGTACGGGTATTCAGTAAACTCAAATCGTAGCAGTTCAGAGGAGGGCAGAGTTCAGAGTGGTTTAGCACAGAGTTCAGAACGGTTTAGCACAGAGCAGAGCAGAGTTCAGAACGATTTAGCACAAAGCATGGCACAGATAACAGCACGGTACAGCACAGATCACAGCACAGAGCACAGTCTAGCACAGATCACAGCACAGAGCACAGTCTAGCACAGCACAGAGCACAGCAGAGTTCAGAGCGGTTTAGCACACCACAATCCAGCACAACTCATAGCTCAACCAACATGAAATAATCATCATCGTGAATAACCATGAAAACAAGTCAAACTGTGAAAAATAAAGCTACTCCAGATTATAATAATCCCCAAAAAATAACATACATTTAAATTAGGGTACAGCCCTATAGATCTTGCCTCTTTCGTCTATCTCATGATATATATGAGGCTGCTGAAACTTTCAGTCCGGAATCTCGTCCACCTCTGTAACCTAGACAACCAGGGTTCAGCATAGTGACGAGGCCTAACCCTGAACAAGACACTCACGGATATTCAATTTTTTCACATTTTTTTTCATCTTCTTTCCCTGATTTTGACTTGTTCAGCTTAGACAGCCTTTTTTCTCGACAGCCAATCCCGACAAGGTAAGAGACTACTCGCTGGAATATACGTGATGCTATAGACCTTCGACTTTGATGCGTGTGTGTTAGGAGATGGAGCCAGGAACCTGAATGCTGCTTGAATCGACGTTTCGACAGTTGATCTTATCAATGAGGCTGGCACAGACTTGCACAGAGACTTGCACAGAGACTTGCACAGAGACTGGCTCAGACTGGCACAACCTGGCACAGACTGGCACAGAGACAGATACTGGATCATCACTAGCTCAATTTCTCACTGACGTGTCTGCTAACACATTTTCTTTAGAGGTCCAGTTTAGTTCAGAATGGGTATTTCTCGTGATTCCAGACACAAGCGTTCGCACACCGGTGCCAAACGCTCTCAATACAGAAAGAAGAGAAAGTTTGAATTAGGACGTCAAGCCGCCAACACCCGTCTCGGACCTAAGAGAATTCACTCTGTCCGCACCCGTGGTGGTAACCAAAAGTTCCGTGCTCTCCGTATCGAAACCGGTAACTTCTCCTGGGGCTCCGAAGGTGTCACCCGCAAGACCCGTGTCGTCAACGTTGCTTACCATCCTTCCAACAACGAGTTGGTCAGAACCAACACCATCACCAAGTCTGCTATTGTTCAAATCGATGCTACTCCTTTCCGTCAATGGTTCGAGACCCACTACGGTGTAGTCGTTGGCAAGAAGAAGGGTAAGAAGACCGAAGAAGCCGAACCCGTTACCAGATCCCAAAAAGCCCAAAAGAAGATTGATGCCCGTGCTGACGGTGCCAGAGTTGAGACTTCTCTTGACGCTCAATTCGGTGCTGGTCGTCTCTACGCCGCCGTTTCCTCTAGACCCGGCCAAAGTGGCCGTGTCGACGGTTACATCTTGGAAGGTGAAGAGCTTGCTTTCTACCTCAAGAGAATCACCGCTAAGAAATAAATCAAATAACGAATTTATCTTTGCGCACGAAAGAAAAAGTCCCTTGTTTTTGTTATGTAAGTAATTGTATCATTATTGTTTCCTAGAGTAATCTATTTCAATATTTCAAGGACATTGGTCTTTTTCACATTGTGGTGATCTAGCGATCCGGCGTAGTGGTAGAAAATAAAATTAATTTCCTAATTAGGGTTTTTGTAAACTTCGCACTTAAACCCCAACCTCGATCTTGAGTCAGACCCAAATTCTCGCTTCAGCAAAACTATGACAAGATTACTTTCTTCTTCCTGAGTTCCATACAACGACTCTCATATCTTATTTATTATCGCCTGAAGCCCAACTATTGCTACTACCGCTTCGCTCGCGCCTCTGACAACTTGAATCTTTCAGCCATCCTTACCACCTCACAATCATGTCCGACTCCAGCTCCAGAGAGTCCCTATCTCCTCCGCCAGAAAGCTCCGCAACCACCTCCAGATCTGAAGCAAGCCTCTCAGACCGCAAGCCCAAGCGTCATACAGCTTGTGAGCTCTGTAGAAAACGAAAACTCAAGTGCAATGGCCAAAAACCGAGCTGCGAAACTTGCTCGCGACTCAAGAAACAGTGCGAATACACAAGAACTCACAAAAAGTCTGGCCCCCAGCGTGGCTACCTGAAAAAGCTGGAAAACAGATTGGATCAACTGGAAAAGATACTCGCAAGCAACAATGTCAGCTTCGAGCCCGCCGACTCTCAAAAAATAGGCGTCAAACGAAATCTGCACGAGGGCTCTCACCCGGAGGAAAGTTATCCCGCGTCTAAAAAGTCCACATCCGCCCTGGACTCCAGCACACGGAAACAGCCATACCTTACTACAGATCAAGATGAAATTGACCAGTCGCTGGCGGACGACAGTGGCACTTTTCACAGAGAAGAGGCTGCTATCCGAGCCATGTCCTGTCCAGGAAGCTCTTTCGCCCTCTTTAACCGCAACGAGCCCATAGAAGAGCCCCCAAACGAGTTCAGCTTGATGACCATGAACGTCGAAGAGCCCTATCCACCGCAGCATATCATTGACCAGCTGGTAGACGTTTTCTTCAGCAACTTCAGCTTCAACTTCATCCACAAACCCAGATTCGTCTCTTCGATACGCACCGGTCTGGTCAAGCCCCATCTTTTGTACGCAGTGCTCATGACTGGTGCCAGTCTCTCGGGAGGCTCGTTCAAACTGCTACAGGACCAGTTTCACCAGCACACTCTCAAATACATCTCCAAGTCTGAGTATTTCGGGTATGGCGAAGAACTCATATCCCTCCAGTATGTGCAAGCGCTTGTTTTACTGGCGGTCCACGACAACAGGATGGGCTGTTTTGGTCGTGCCTGGATCACTTGTGGGAAGGCCATCAAGGCTGCTACGCAAAACAACTTGCACGATATTGAGACGTTTGTCCAGGGAAAAGGGCTCAGAGATAAAGGTGATCCGTGCTTTCAGGCCATGGACGATCACAATATAGACGAAAAAAGAAGGACGCTCTGGGTTGTTTATATCCTCGATAAATACTGCTCTGTGGGGTCTGGCTGGCCGTGCAGTATACAAGAGAGCGATATCACCACGGACCTGCCGCTCAGCGATTCGTCTTACCAGCAAGGCAAGCCGGAGAATCATGTTTCTTTGGACGACTTTGTAGCTTCTCCGACTTCCTATGTCAACAACGCGGACTCGACGTTTGCGCTGACTGTCGTGTTTACTTACTTCATGGGTCAAGCGTTTAACCTGATGGCGCGGCCTAAACGACCTGACGATAACGACCCTTCAGGCTCTTGGTGGTCTGCAGAACAGAAGCTCGCGAGACAGTTGACATCTCTTGTTTCTATTGTCCCCAAGCTCCGGTTCGAAAGTGGCAGAATGGAGACAGACGATACCACAATCTCTTTACAACTGTTCTTTCATACTGCAGTGATGACTTTGAATAGAGCTGCGATCATCAAGCTGTCTGAACAGAGAGGCCCTTTCAGTGCCCGGGAGTTCAAAATCAGGTGCCAGAAAGCTACTAGCAATATTGTCCAGGTACTGCGGGTGTCAAACAATCTGTTCAAAGCAGTAGGCAGTGATCCATGTGGAATCTTTTGTTTGTACGCAGCAGCGCGAAGCTTCATTACCATCTTGGAAGAAGAACGTTCGTTTTATGGATCTGATGGAGATTCGCTATTCACGGAGCAAAACCGGATTGAGCTGAGAGCCAGTCTGAAGTCGCAATTGGACTTTCTACTGACCGTGCTGAAGGTCTTGAAGCCGAAAATGTTCATGGTAGAGTGCTTTTATTACAAACTGATACACGATCTTAACAAGTCCAATCTCGGTGATATGAACTTTGACATAGATGTGTCGGATGATTTGAGTACCGCAACAGATATGAACACTACAACTGACTGGTCTACGAGTAACAGTGGCAAGCCAACTGAAAACATTTCTTCGGTCTCACCAGAATCTGTAAACACTCCAGTATCATCATCGGGAAACATTCCAGCCTTTACCGTCCCTAAAATCAACGCCATGAGAGTACATCCATCTAAACCAAGCATAGTATCGAATTGTCGACATTCACAACTATATATGAAGACACGCTCGGAAAGCAATGCTTCGGTTCTGGATCAGTCTCAGTTAAAACTCCCTGAAGAAAACACTGTTTATTCTCCAGGTGTAGCAAAAGTTGATACTCCGTTAAGTTTCCACTCAGCAGATGTTTTGGGCTCATCGAATGGCAGTCAGAATATTGTCAATCTTGGAAGCGAATTCGACAGTTTACGTGCTGAGTTGGAATTTGATATGAAAAAAGGTACCGAGGACTTGAATAGTCTTTTAGATATTCCAGATATTTTCCAATGGAACTCAGCTCTGGGTCTTGAAGGTGCTATGAGAAAAATGAATGCTTGAGCAATAAGTTGAGATATAAGAATATAAAAAATTGTTAAAGAATAATATTAGAAAATCAAGCAAATGTATGGTTTTTCGGACCATTTCTCTTCATTCTTTTCTCATCTTCTAGCTTTTCAATATCAGCAAGAGACAACTTTTTGACAACTGCATCCATCTCATCATCATCATCATCATAAGTTCTGGAGTTGTTTTTAGGATCTGAAGAAATGTCTTTGGAACTTTTTCCTTCTTCTTCCTCGTCTTCATCATCGTTATTATCATCATCGTCGTCTTCATCAGGATAACCTCCTAATTTTAAAACAATCTTATTAACAATCTCATTCCAGTCCATCATACCACCCATTCCAATGTCTCCATAAGAGCCTACGACTTTCTCGACTGGCTTCAGCACCTCAATCCATTTCATATCTTCTTTAATCACCTTCAGATGCGATTTCGTCGAAGGATGATTATATGCATATGAAACCATTGCTGGAGCAATCAGAATTGGATACTGTGTGTTCCACGCTCTCACCACACACGTCAACAGGTTATCACATAAACCAAGCGCAATCTTTCCCAGAGTGTTTGCACTCAACGGAGCAATTACTAGAATGTCTGCCCAACGTCTCAATTCAATATGCAAAACAGGATCAGTTCGACTCTGCCAAGTTTCCCATTCATCTTTGTCTCTCCAGATGCGAATATGACTTGGAATTTCACCTCTTGAGACGAAGTTTTCAGCAGCTTTTGTGAGAATGATTTGAATGGATGCGCGTTCTTTACCGTATATCTCTGTTAGTTTGTGAATAATAAGACGTAGCTTGCCAGTGGAAACCGAACCAGTAGCAGCCAGCAATATATGAATCTTCCCGTCATCCTGGGGCAGCCTTGGGTCTCCAGCGGTATTGCTAGTGTTCATGGGCGTAGGAGGGTTTGTCTTGCCATCAGCAGTATTCGCAGAGCCTGATGAGAGCGTAGCTGCCATTTTAGTGTCTATATTGCCAGGCACCAGCTTGTTGCTGTCGACTCCAGTAGAGACCTTAGCAAGCCCATTACTGGGAGAAGAGCTTGTTGGAGGCGGAGACCTGGCGCTTGCCTTGACGTCCTTCAAAGCGTCTTCAAAATATGCCCTTCCTGCTTCAATAATAGACAGCTGTTCGCCGCTTCGTTCGCCAGGAACATTGAAGACGGTAGACCTGTCTCTAGAACCGCTTCCGCTTCTGCTTCGAGTATCCGAGTGCACGATATCATCTATGAGAAAGTGGGCGTGGACTGACGGCTGCTTTTGATGTCCAGACATTGGCTGGAATCCTGGAGCGTTCTCAATCTTCAAGCCAGCCGAGGAGGACGTATCAAACAAGTTGCCACTGCCAGTCGTGCTACCGCTCGACGGGTTACTGCAAGTAGCAGGCGAAGATAGAGATTTGCTCATTGGCAGGTTATCACCATCTGATTTGTTCAACAGACTGGTAGGAGGTTTCAACTGGCTTTCTTTAGACGAGACGACTACTTTGCCTTTAACTTTTGCAATCTTTTCTGTCAACTTCTCAGCTTGGTTGGCGGCAGCTTTTTTGGCTTGTTCTTCAGCCTCGCCCGAGCTAGCTATAACGGACCAAGTTTTTGGCGAGCTAGACAGGTCTGGGGAGCGGTCTTTAGATTCCATTATGCAGAAGGACCAGTATAATGATGAGAACGATGAAGCTGGACGGTAAGCTGGGAATGAATCAGAAAGTGTGTAGGAAGAAGACAGCATCATCTGGGACTGTTTTGTTTCTCAAAAATTAAGCTTCACCAGCGCGGCGCTCATGCTCATCTGCTGAGCGGTAGCTTTATGGGGAACAGTTAGCATAGCCAGCAGAGAAGAGGTAGAATGGGATAGCACGGGATAGCATGGGGAGCATGTGTAGTATGGGAAGCATGTGTAGCATGGGATAGCATGGGATAGCACGGGATAGCACGGGATAGCACTGGCAGTAGCACGGAAAATAGCACAGTAGCACGAAAAAGCTAGCACGGAAAATAGCATAGTAGCACGGCAAAGCTAGCACAGAAAGCATGAAAATCACAGAAATCACAGAAAGTTAGCACAGAAAAGCACAAAAGCTAGCACAGAAAAGCATGGGAAATAGCACGGAAAACACGAAAAATAGTACGGAATCACAAATCACAGATCACAGAGTCTCTATATTGACTCGGTTTTTAATTAATGGTATTCATTATTATAGCTTTGACGTTTACAAATAGCTATGAGTGCGAGAGCGACGAAGACGTCCTGCTCGCTAAAGTAAATCATGCCTTGACAGCACTCTTCTCAATTGCTTCGAGCTTTCGCTCATTCTCACTCTTCCATCCCTTCTTGCGCTGTCGCTCTTCATAAGCTTCACGGTGATTCAAAACACGGTGCACAAGTTCCACTGAGCGAACATGATCGTACGGGTGCGATCCTACCTCTTGATATATTCCTAGTCTCTTCACGTCCTGGTATGGGTTTTGCAAGTCCTCTTTGCCCTGAGTTTCAATCTCAGTAGGGCCATGAAGGACCTTTGTGACGTTTATAACTGGCTTGAGGGCAGCCAGATATGACTCTGTTGGCGCCCATGGAGCAGAAAGCACTACGGAGTCAACATAACGACATTGCAACACGCAAAGCGCCCGTTCAAACATGTTCATGATAGGGTAGTTCTCTCCGTTACTGATATTCACCGTAGAATCGTCGTTGATACCAACTACTATTATGGCTCCTTCTTGGTCGGCGAGCTTTCTAACAGCCTTGAGGAACTCAATGTGTCCCATAAAGAAGAGATCAAACCCGCCATCAACATAGTAGACCTTTTTGGAGCCGGCGAGGGCTCTGGACTTTTCTTCAGAAGGGCTAACAAGAGTACTCAAGCGATCAGACCAAATGAATACGCCCGCTCCAGCGGTCTTACCGTCTTCTGCAGTAGCATACAGACGAAACTTTTCAACCATATCGTCTGTGAAGGGCAGCTTTTGAAGGTCTTCCTTAGAGATCACAGCACTCAGCGAGGTAGGAAATGGAGGAATATGGTGAGCGGTTGAGGTAGTTGAAAGCATCCTACCGACCAAGTCTGTCGTCGAGATGTTTGGAGTTCGTTTGACCACAATGAATCGATCCATCTCTTTGACGATTCTGTAGCAGTCGTTACCATCAGCGTCGGTCGTGATATCGTCACCGTGGACCACATATTTGCACCCGTACGAGTCCATGAATTCAGGAATCGTGACATACGGAGCTGAAGGAATAGCCTTCGTAGCCCATTTGCAGCCTTCGACTGCTGCAATTCTTTCTTCCAGCGTCATGACTACGGGGCCCTTATTCGCAGCGATATCTTCGTCACTGTGCACGCCGACATAGAGCTCATTGCCTAGCTGTCTGGCCTGGAGCATGGCGCCAGCATGACCGTGGTGAGCAAAGTCAAAGCATCCGTCGACCCAGATTCTGTCGTCTCTTAATTCAGGAGCCATTGCAAGATTTCGAGTTTGGTAGAAGTTAGCTGAGGATCAAGGGATGATGAGGACAGAAAATAAACGTGTGAATGTGAATATATCCGTATATCTGCATATAGTAATTACTTGGAACGGAAAAACACATTTAAAGTAAGAAAGTTTTGTTTACTTTTTGTTTTTGTTTTTTCAACCATCTTGATCTTTGAGCCTTAATTCCAAGACACCAGACATTTTTTAGGACACAATCATGATTGACCGGTCGTTAGACGATAGTAAGGCGAAGACAGACCGTGAAGATAATCCATTTGCTAGGGCAGGCCAGAATGGATCGAGACAAGAATCATACAAGACCTTCCTCACAACAGATGTACACAGCAATTTGTCCAGTGAACAAGAAAGCACTGAATTCGATACGGAGCCTCTGGTCGTGAATGGAAGCGTTGCTGCAAAGGCAATAGATGAAGCCAGCGACCTCCAGGAAGAAGGCAGTGAGAAAGGCCAGGAAGAAGACAGTGAGAAAGATTATGACTATTCTCCGTCAATATCTCAAGACGAATCATCAACTGAGATTGTTACTCCAACGCGAGATCCTCCTTTGCAAGCTGTAGACCAGCAGTCCTTTGATCAAGCCGCCAACATCCTGCCAGAGTCTCAGGATTTCTCACCGCCTAACAGCCAGCTTCAGCCTGAGCCCAGTCTCAAGAATATAAGGCGCATCTCTCAAGCCCACTTGGCTCTGCTTCATAATAAGGGAAATGAGCTGTTGGCAAACCAGCAAAGCAGCCCGAACGATTCTGAGAACCTTTCGTATAACCAACACACACCCGTTAGAAGCCAATTCAATGGCTCGCCAGGCACCAGTCCTGCAAGAATACACCATAATATATCTACTCCCACTCCAAAGCCACGCGCTATGAATCTAGCGATCCAAATCCCAACTGATACCACTGAAATCATATCCCCATTTCCAGATGAGCCTGTGCCGGCTGAACCTGCCGTGGAACAGACCCAGAATACGAACAGCAGGGACACAACCCTTCGCAAAAAACCTTCAGGAATACTTGATTTTGATTCTCTACACTCTCCTGACGCGGAGCTTGGTGAATTGGAGATTTTTGTTCCTGAAAACCGTATCGATTACCAGCCTAATGAAGCAGAAGAGGCTACTCCTGATGAAACCGAAATGATGGTTGAGCGGGCTTCTAAATACCCAGGTGCACCTTCTGGAAGCGACGAAGGCATGTCTGCTATTGGCGTTAAACAGGGTGCGCAAGTTATCGACTCTTTGCGAAAAGAAAACTTCCAACTGAAGCTGAAAATCGTGGTCATGGAGACCCATATAAATTCAACTTCTTCTGCGGGCGTTGCAGACTTGAAGAAACGGCTGGCCGAATCTGAAGCAAATAGAATACTGATGAAAAATGATAATGACAAACTACGACAGAACTTGGCTTCTCTTGACAGTGAGGAAAGAATGGAAGAACATGAACAAATCAAGCTGCATATCAAAGCTCTCAAGGAAGATGTTTCTGCATATGAAAAAGAGATTGAGGATTTGCTCCAAGATCGGGAAGAACACTTTCAGTATCGAAGCGAATTAGAGAAGAAAGAAGAAGCAATTAAGGTATGGTGGTCTACTCAATGTCTTTGTATTTACTAACATGGTTCAGAGTTTTTACGAATCAAAGTTACACGAGAAGAATCAGGAAATCGCTAAACTTCTTGGGAAAAACGACGATTTGACTCTTCAAGTCAGCTGTTTAAGAGAAGCAAATAAGTTGTCTGAAACTCAATTGGAGAGGTTTTCTGAGAACGACTTTAAGGGGACATCTAGGGCCAATTCACGACATTCGCGAACTGACTCTCGAGCATCAAGACCAGACTCAAGACTCAATAGAAAACTGCAATTCTCAAAACCAATGATGCGCTTAGTAGAACAAGCTGAAATTATAAAGCGAACTTTGACAAGTGAAAACAAAAAACATGGTCAATTCATTTCTATCGCGGCCATTGAAAAGTCTTTTGCAGAGGATGAGATGAATATTGATGTTCTAAGTAACTTGTTACGACAGATTCAACTATCTATAACTGATCATATGCAAGAGTGTAGACACGCACTATCAGAATCAAGAGCAGAATGCGCCAAACTGGTGGACGATTGTAACAGCATGAGA
Organism: Geotrichum geniculatum; assembly: GCA_030566045.1. Lineage (NCBI taxonomy): Eukaryota > Fungi > Ascomycota > Dipodascomycetes > Dipodascales > Dipodascaceae > Geotrichum > Geotrichum geniculatum. The sequence goes on along the minus strand of JAJMHM010000022.1, from coordinate 63,103 downwards.
GTCGAATTAGAACAAGTATCTGGCAGATATCCTGACGAACTATCAGATAAAATTAGGCAGCTCGAAGCTTTGGAACAGGACCGTGAAAAACTATTTCAAGAAGTTGGTGAATTCAATCTAGGCTTGATTGAAATTGAAAAGGAACGGAATGAGTTGATTAAAACCAACTCAGCTCTGTCTAAACAGAATGAAGAGTATGAAGAGACACTGCAGTTGTTGGAGCATGATTCTCGATTGAAGCATGAAGAAATTGAATCGCTTCATTTGGAATTATCTCAATTTGAATCTGAGCTGGAATCCAAAAGTAATGAGATCTTTACACTTCAAGATCGCATGAAATCTGTCAAAGCTCAAATGGACGATTATGTCCACTTTTTAGAAACCGACAAACGTCCATCTTCGGAGCAACTGCTTCGAGCCATGAGTGAAGTTACCTTAGCTGACAACGAGAAAGAAAATCAAGATATTGTCAACAAGGTATTCAGAGGTATCAGAGATCATGTTAATAAAAATGCGCAATTTGAAAACATTTTCGAGTTGGTTGATGAGGTGTTTGAGTCTATTCGTGATTTCGACCATGTGGTAGATCAATTGAACCAAGCAACAGCATTTAATACGGAAACCACCAACTTGCTGGAGGAAAAGGACTCGATAATAGACGATTTAAAGATTGAAGTAGGAAGAGCTACTAAGCAGATAACTGATTTGAATAAACAACTTGAAAAGTTGGGTACTGCTCAAGATAAAAGTCGCATCGTCGAGCTAGAAGCTTCAATTAGATCATTGGAACAGGAATTAGATGAGACAGATGGGATAAAAGCAGAGCTGGAAGAAAGTTTAGCAAAATCTAAAGCTGAATTGCAATCTGAACACGAAAAACTTGAAGAAGCAAAAGAGAAACTGGAGTCATTGAGGGTAGAGTTAGATACCAAAAAAAGGGCTATTGATTCAATGACCAATGAAAAGAATCAGTTAAACACTCAAATTGAATCTTTAAACCGTAAACTTCAAGATCAGCAATCAACTAACGAAGCCGCTACCAAGAAAATGGAAGATCTAAAGATCGATATGGATAAGATGTCAAAAGACAATGCATCTCTACTTGAAGATAATGATAACTTGAAACGATGTATTGGTCAGATTGAGGTATTGGCTCGTGAATTGGAGACTGAGAATAACGATTTGAAGCAGATTGAAGCAGAATACAATGCAATGAAGGCAAATGAGCAGAAGTCTGAGCAAGAAGAGGTGATTAACCAATTGAACTATGAGGTGGAAGTACTTAAATCCAAACTCAGTGAATTTGGTCTCTCGAAAGAAAAATTGATTCACAAGTTAGATCAGGAAACCAAGTATTTGAAACGGGCAATGAATGATGCTACAAGGCTGGAGGAAGAAAATAAGATATTCAAGAAAAAGATCAATGAACTGAAAATTCAACTCTCTCAAAGCAAAGATCAGTCACAAATACAGTCATATCAGCGAATGCTTGATTTAGACAAAGAGGTTCAATCTCAGAGGGAGAAAGTTGGTGCTTTAGAGGCAGATTTGATTGAGAAAAAGCAGAAACACGCACAGAGAGGACTTGACTTTTTTGCCATGCTGGTTGATATATTGGACGTTGTTGGAACAAACTGTGCCGATGAAGCATGGAAGGCCAAATTATCCAAGTCTCTCGAGGGGATCAAGAGAAATCCTGGAAGTTCGATAAGTAACTTTAGAAAGCTGTGTGAATTAATCAAGGATGGAATCATGCAGCCTGTTGAATCTCCAGACAGTGAAGTTATTAGAAGACTGTCGACTGCCAGTAAGAGTTGGGTTTACAGATATTGTGATATGAAATCCAGATATGAGAAAGAAAAGGAATTGCGCGAGGTCGAATTCACATCATACAGCAATTATGTTAAGACATTGGAAGGGGATTTGCATAGATATAGAGTGCAATATAAGAGTGTTGTTGAGACTCTTAATAAACTACAACAAGTATAAAGAGCAGATAGATGAGTTAACAAAGTATTTATTTCAAGTATGACTTTAATTAATGTGAAAACGAAAATTTACGAAAGATCCAAATGTACTTTATAACTAAAATAAGTATCTGATATTTCGAGAGATCCTGTATATTGAATTGGTTATTTTTACCCCAAGTCTAGTATTGACATGCAATGAGTGAAAACGTCTATTTTGAAACCATGAATAGGTATGAAAGTCCCGTTTGAATAGATGTGGATATCTTCCTTTGGCAGCATTCCCTATTGAAAGATTAGATGTCGTATAACAGCATTTCATAAAACACTTACATTGCGAAGAGTTTCTGTCTCTTTCCTTGATGGATTTGAGAATTTTTTCTGGTCCTTTGAGCTGATCATATATTTCCAGATGCTTTAAAACCTTTGGGTCGTTTAGAAATCTGGATCTATCTGCTGTAGTATCTGTAAAATCTCTTGATTCATAAGAATGAGTGAGATATAATCGATCTAGACCAACGGTTAATACTACAAAAAATAAAATAGAAGCATTTTGAATACCTTTTGCCCTTGAAGTAGCAACGTAAAACAGTCTTTTTTCTTCTGCAATTTGTTCTTCTGTTCCTTGAGAGCGTAGATGTGGCATTTGAGAATCGACCAAGTTGTATATGAAAACATTTGACCACTCAAGACCTTTTGCAGCATGAATAGTGGAAACAACCATATGCTGTTTAATGAGTTAGTAAAAGTTAACAATTGAGTAGATGATAACTTACACCTGGCTGAGAGTTAACTGAGGTGAAATATGCTGTTGTTAAAAAGGTCTCGAGAAAGGACCTACCATCCATTCTATATTTTACATGAGGTTCAATTTCCCTCAAGTAGCTGTAAAACGATTCCATTTCACGAGTTCTAGTAAGCGTAACCCCAACTGATTTCTCCCGTTCCAGAAACCCAATACTTTTCAAAAATCCATTTAATCCTCTTATTAACGAATCCATATCATGAGAATGTTGAATAACAGGTGCCCATTTATCATATATTGCAAAGAATTCGTTGATTTTATTGTTGTGTCCAGGTTTGATCCAAAGTGAATGGTTGCGAAGGCCTTCTAATAACGAAATTCTGACTCTCCGACAGTATTCTAAACATGCTGTTAGCCCTCCTGGACTGATAAATAGTGTTTGAGCGCGGATTATTCTCAATAAATATAGATCGCGCTCTGGATACAGGCAAGCACGAAATATTGTCATGGCCAAATCTGCAGAGATCGAATCTATGATAGTTGTACCTCCTGCCAACTGTGCTTTAATACCGTTTGCTGACAGTTTATCTAGAAGGGTTCGGACTGAAAAGCTTGATCTAGTCAATACCACGATTTCTTCAGGTGGAACCTTTCTCTCAGTAATCAGACTTTGAATTTCTGAAATCACGTACGAATCTTCATCTGAAGAGCTCAAAAACGACCCAAGCACCGGAGTGAAATGAAGGTTTCTGCCAGATTTTTTTGATTGAATTTTTACTGAAGATTGAGGCTCGCTTGCTATAAGGGCCTGCCCCAGATCAATGATTTCCTGCTGAGAGCGATAGTTTTTGGTTAAATGTACAACTTGAACGTCAGAAAGCTCATTTTTCATTCTTTCAAACAGTGTGGAGTCTGCTCCAATGAAGCTAAAGATACATTGATTCGGATCACCAACTGCAAAAACTGAGGAAGATCTACCTGTTTGTTTAACAATATTCCAGCACAAACCGCTAACATCTTGCAATTCATCGACAAGAACAGCATGGAAATCTTTGGAAACCTCGGGGAAACCGGTCAAAATTGCATCTGCGTGCAACAAAAGATCATCGTAATCAAACACATTCATATACTTCAATTCTTGATTGTAGCGATCAAGAATTACTTTAACCAAGGAGCTGCTAGGAGAATATTCGGAAACGTTGGTATAGTTTTTCAGTTTCATCTTTAATGCCTTCCCTGATATCTGCTTAAAATCTCTATAATCAACTTTGAGAGATTCCCGTACCTTCTTCAGTAGATATAACTTATCCTGATCATCAGCAATAAGCTGGTCTCCAGGAATACCAATCAAGTGGCCGTATTGTGCAATAACCATTTGAGAGAATGAGTGAAATGTGTGTACCTGTGGAACATTATCTTCACCTACCAATTCCAACATTCGAGCTCTGAACTCAGCGGCAGCTTTGTTCGTAAGGGTGACAGCCAGAATCTTCTGAGGATCCATACCTTGAGAGATCAAATAGGCCGCCCGGTATGCCAATAATCTTGTCTTCCCTAGAGAAATAGTCAGTTTCAATTGAATGGAGTACGAGAACTGTCGAGCTTGCCTGTGCCTGGCCCGGCTACTACTTGGACATTTGATGCTATCGGCTTTAAAAGAGCTTCCATTTGATCCTCATTAGCATCAATGTCTACCTCAAAGGATAGCCCATCCCCAGAGGTTTCTGTGATTTCTGGCATTTATTTTTGCAACTATTCAAGTATAGGCAAGAAGAAAGGTTTTAAGAAGAACGCTAGTGTATTATAAAAATGGCAATTACCAAACCTTTTACTTACATAAACGGGGATCACAAAAGACCTATTTCATACAATGAAAAATTTCATGGAAAGCTTCATACAATTGCAAGTTTTATTGCAAAAAATTTAAATATTTCATAAACTCATTAAGTCAGTAAACTCATATTAACAATTTCGTGAACCATCCGTCGTCGAATGATTGGCATGTCTTTTTGACTGAATCCCATCACGTCCTTTTCTCGACTCAAAACATCTACCATCTTGCACACAAAAACTCCACAGTCATACGAATTGCTTTGCTGAGGACAGGCAGATCTGACACAGACTTCATAGTCATCGTATCCCATTTCTTCTCGAGTCATGGACGGGTACATCTCGGCAGTTTGTCTATACATGTAGTCTCGAAGTAAATGCAGTGCTTCTAGTCCAGCACCATTCATGGAATCATAAAACTCAAACTTTCGAGCTTTATTGTTGATAACTGCAAGACACCAATGGGTATTGTGTCGATTGATAGGAACAAATATGTAGTCCAGCTTTGCAACATCTGCTCCCTTTCGCCTCGCCCATTTTCTTACTTTTTCATATCCTGTATCGAGAGTTGTAAAGAAATGAGTTGAGAATACAAAAGATTTGGGTAAAGCGGATTTCTCTCGAGATCTCTGAGTGATCAATCCGAGATAAAAGTCTATCACTGTGTCGTTCAGCCATTGCCCATCACGAAGGGTATATAGATCTCTGACTCTAACATCAACTCGATTTGCAAAAGCTATTTCAGTATCACCATCTCTTCTCAGCCAAATACTGTCAACCTCCTGCTGTTCTTTGCTACCAAGAGGATCGATTTTTTCCTTTTTTCTAGCCAACAGCTCCTTCTCCATGAGGTCTTTCTTAGCCTTCTCCATTGCCTTCAGTTCTCGCTCACGACGTGCTACAATCTCCATATATGTCTTTGCATAGATCTCCGTCGAAGGTGCTTTCTCAGGAAGCTCTAGAGTAGGCTTGTTGTAATACCATGCTGACGAATATTGAATTGGCCTCCAGCTCAAGGAGTTGTTTCCAGTAGTGTGAAGGGCGTCGAGAAATCCAGGTGAAGTTAGTCTAGTAGCCCCGTGCCTTGGGGTTCCTGGCTTACTTTGCGATAAACCACCGCCATGAAATTGTAAAGGGCGATGGTGCTGCTCTGGTAACTGGTCATAGTGGAGGATGCCTAATTTGTGTCGCCTCATGCCTTCAATGAACTGGAATGCTTTCACACTGGTGTTACCAGATGCCGTGCTGAGTTTGCCAGAGGTCTCTGAACTAACCGAGCCCTTCGATATCACCTCCAGGTTATGGGCAGTCGAGCTGGAGGTCCGAGGTATCAGTTCGAGGCCTTTCAGGGCACCTGGGATCCTGACGGGCGACGCTGAGATGATGCTATTAGGACCAACAGACGGTTTTGATGCCGGGACTTCTACTTTAGCAACTTTTCTGCGTTTGGGCTCAGCTTCTTCTTCATCGACGCCATTAGCTGCTGCAATTGAGCTCACAAACCCATATAAGGACTTGGTGCTCTGCACCAGAACCGTCGACAAAAAATCAATAGAATCCGAGGCACAGGTCCCCAGGCTATTCAAAAGAGTCGAGAACTTTTCACCGACTGATCTGTCTTCATTACTGCCGTGGTATGCCTCCATCTGAGAAATATGCTGGGTCTTCCGCGACTTTTCGAGTTTTCTGGCGTTTGTCAAAAGCGTGTTCGTGTTCGTGTTTGGCTGCTTTTGGACTTTGAACTGGGTTTTAGTACGTCTGATAGGGAATTGGTTCGGCTTTACCATGGACAAAGGCTGGAGATCGCCGGTGTTTCTTTCAATTCTCTTACCTCCGAAGTTGCTGCCATCTCGTCCTCTGGCCAATTTCGCAGGTGTACTCGACGCAAACGCCTCTGGAAATGCTCGCTTTCTCGAAGACTTGTCACTGCTGATAAAAGTTTGCCATGGATTCGAAGGCAGTTCGGAAGTTAACATTCTTCCTTTGGTAGCGATGGTTGAACAAGTTAATTTGATATTGGCAGTAAAGAAGATGAAAAGACCCAACGCAACTATATTTATTTTTCTCTCTCTTTGCTTATGTAAAATGTTAGTCATATTTCCGTGGTAAGTCCGATGGGGTTCCGCGGCACTAGGAAAAGTTTAAAAAGCTGATATCTTTCTGCTTTTCTTTCTTCCACCGTTACCATCACCAATATTGAAATCATGTCTGAGTTCGACAAAGCCCAAGAGGCCGCCACCTTCATTCAATCCAAGTATCCCCAGGGCTTTGAGACGCCCAAGGCTGCGATCATCTGCGGTACTGGTTTGGGTGGACTTTCCGACATTTTGCAATCAGGATCAAAGGTTGAAATCAAGTATGAAGAGATTCCATATTTCAAGACTTCCACCGTTCAAGGCCATGCTGGCAAGCTGATTCTGGGCTTCATTGGCTCTAATAACGTTCCTGTGCTTTGTATGGTTGGTCGTTTCCATTCGTATGAAGGTTATGACATTAAGGACACTGTTTTCCCTGTCCGTGTTTTCACGGCGTTGAAGATTTCAACTTTGATTGCTACGAATGCTGCTGGAGGCCTCAATCCTTCTTTTGCTGTTGGAGATATCATGATTCTGGACGACCACATCAACCTGCCGGGTTTTGCTGGCTTGCATCCTTTGAAAGGACACAATGATGAGCGGTTTGGAACTCGCTTTTTGCCCTTGAGTGATGCCTACGATATCGAGCTTCGATCTCTGGTGTTCAAGGCTGCCGAAGACCTAAACATTACTAGAAGCCTTCATGAGGGCACTTATGCTTTTGTGTCTGGTCCTACTTTTGAATCAAGAGCTGAGTGCAGGTATTTGATTGCAGCTGGTGCTGATGCCGTTGGCATGTCGACCGTTCCAGAAATCATTGTTGCAAGACACGGAGGACTGAGAACTCTTGCGTTGTCCTTGATCACAAATGCTGCTGTAGTTGACAAGACTCCCAGTGGTAAAGATTTTGGCAAGACCAAGTCATTAGATGAAGGCATGGCTAGTCATGATGAAGTTTTAGAAATTGGTGCTCAAGCTTCAAAGGACGTTGAGAAGATTGTAGAGAACGTTGTCAATAGATTTTAAGTTTCATATCTAAGCAATAGAAAGTCTCAGATCAAAGAAGTAGAGAGTCGAACAAGTAGAGAGTCTCAGATTAAAGTCAAGAAAGTCTCAGATCAAAGCAATAGAAAGTCTCAGATCAAAAACGAGATTGTCAATATATTATTTTGTACTTGAATATAACATTAAGGATTAGACAAATTCACCAGTGAATTCAGTCGATTCCATAGATTTCCTTCCTTCTTTTGGATACCTCCTTTGATCGGTTTGATGATTCGATGACCGTCTGCTGGAGTTAATGTTGCTGGAGGTAACAGTGGGCCAAAATCCATTATACTATCTCGAGATGGAATACTAGATTCCCTCAGAGTATCTTGCGATTCTTCAAGTGCCATAATTCGGTCATTTCTCATATCCATAATCCTATGTGCCATTTCAAGATCCTGTTTGAGACATGAATTCTGCTCTAACAAAGTGGAAATAGTTTTTTCTAGTCTTTTAACAGAAGTAACTTGCGAAGCTGAACCAGGCGAATTCTCCATCTTTGAAAGATTTTCTCGAGCCTGATCAAGGCTTATTTCAAGTTCTATTACTCGTTCGCAGCGATCTTGGAGATCCCGCATCAAAGATTCTTTAGTTTCATCAAATTCTTTTTGCATTGATAGAACTTTGGCATCATCAGAAATAGGCGATTCTAGCGAGTGAATTAACAGGTTTATCGACTTCATTTTGGCTTCATATACGCCCATGCTCATAGTTCCCTTTTCTATTTCAGACAGGTCAGAATTGGTGATATGCTCTTCAACATATTTCCGAAATCTCGCATCACTTTCTAGCACAATTGTTTCCACCGGACTCAAGTTCTTTGTTTTCTGGATCTCTAGTATCGACGATGTTAGTTTATCCATAACGTACTCTATCTCATGGTCGTTTTGAATATTGAACTTTGTAAGTAAACTTAGAGCTATTTCTAGAGATTTACTGATTTGCTGCCTATCCGTATCCAATATATCCTGATAGTAGCTATCCAAAATTTGATCAACCTTAGAAGCAGTATTAACATTTTTCACGGCTTGTTCCTTCATCATGAAAATGGTTTTCTCTAGCTGGGCTTTATCCATACTCTGTTCCTGCAATTGATTTTGCAGTTTTCTAATAACCTTTGTCTGCTCTGCAATCAAGTTATCTTTTTCTGCCAGTTGTTCCTGTAGCTCGTTTTCAGTCTTGAGCAATTCGTCAATTGAGTAATCTGGCTCAGCCGTTAGCATCAATTCATTAACACTCTGCCGATGGGCATGTTTCCTTATAGAGGGAGAGGCTGGTATTGGAGAACCTGCAACTGAAATGCTTCTCTTATGTTGTTTCTTCTCAGGTGTCAAAGGCGGTGAGTCTATCGACAGTTTCACCCAGTCCCCTCTGCTTGGAGAATCGCCTTTTCGCCATTTCTTGACTTCAGTTTCCAAGGTCTTTGAGTACTTTGTATTTGCCGCGAGTTGGCGCTGCAATTTTGATATAACTTGACGCAGCTCAGCAGGAGCGAGTTCCGTATTAACTTTAGCTTTATTCCGCACTCCTTTTGCTCTTTCTCCAAACCGAAGACTAGATAGTGTTTCATCCATTTCAGTCTCGGATAGAGCGCAGTTTACAATAAGCCATGTTCTTGAATTACCGCCTACCGATTCTTGTAAAATTCTTGTCAGCTTCGAGTCTCTATAAGGTACATGTCGTTTTAAACCTCCCGCGTCTGATTCTGTGAGAGACTTGATCACCATTCCTAATGCTGAGAGAGACTTGTTGATTTTTTTTGCTTCTTCAAGAGTTTGGCCAATAGCCCCAGTTTTACTGACTTTCTCTGACCCAGCCAGATCAACAAGCCGTAGATGGCCAGACTTTTGAGTACCTGTCAGAGTGTTCTTCTGGTCGACTGTGATTGTGAAAATAGAGTGCGATCTCGAGGATTCTGAGTTCATGTTTGTTGAAAAAACCACTCTTGATCTCGTTCCCTTTTCCAACAGCGCGTAAACTTCCTGGACACTCCCCACGTATTCCTCGGAGAGACCTTTCACATAAACACCTTTTGATTTCTCTTCGTGGATAGGCAGATTGTCTTTGCCTGGATCCAAGAGATCTCTAATTTTTTCGAGATATATCTCCATGTAACTCACTTTGACCATAAACTCGGTGTCATCGGTAGCAGCATGAAGGATTCTTTCAAAGACGTTTGTGACAATTCGCGGGATGACGCCTGGGTTCTGGTCACTTCCCATCATTGTATGCGATTTGCCCGAGCCCGTCTGGCCGTAAGCGAGCACTGTTCCATTATATCCAGCCAGCAGATCCGTTACAGTTGTGTGAAGTTTTGTGTTTTCGTAGAACGAGTCCTGCGAAGTTGTAGGATCAAGAACCTGATCAAATGTGAAAGAGTGCTGGTCCAGTTCGACAGTTTGATCGCTGGAGAAGGTAGCAGCAGGCGTAGACTGGGAGGCCGTGAGAGGCCTGAAGCGCACAATCACCTTTATGAGTTGATCTGAAGACATGATGCCAATGGAGAATGGGAAGAAGATGGAAACTTTTTGTCGAGATTTAAACTATATCGCCTCTGACTAAGCATGATGCCTCCAATATATTGAAACGAGCCGATAAGCCATTAGTAGAAGAGAATCCAAGTCTCTATTGAGCTGAGCAGCTGTCTTGTGAAGCAGACAGAGTCTAAGCGGTGCTCATCAGGCTTGTGTTTAGACGGTGAATGGCGAGTAGAGAGCTGTTGTTATAAGATTCAATTGGATTTCGTTCATGATAGTTTAGCCTGCTTATATTCCGAGACAAGCCAGAATACGGTACAAAGGGCTGATTTTGTACTTGATTGTGTCTTCAGTATAGACATAATATAAAGTCATGTGATGTGAAATAGACCAAAGTAGTATGGGGTATGGAGTTGAAAAGGTATGGAGGAGTATGGAGTATGGAGTATAAAGTATGGAGTTGAAAAAAATGGAGTATTAGCATTGAAGCATTAAAGAATAGTCTTGAAACTAAATATGCTATTAGATTCTTTTCATCTATATTGCAAGATTCTCCATCTAGAATCGATCACAAGTTGCGGACTTAGCTCAGTTGGGAGAGCGCCAGACTGAAGTTAATCAGTCTTGTAATCTGGAGGTCCTGTGTTCGATCCACAGAGTTCGCAAATCTTTTTGTGATTTCTTTATTTACAAATCTTTTTAATTAAGCAACACAAACATCATCAAGATTGAAATCAAGATTGAAATCAAGATTAAAATCTAGAGCTTTTATTGAACCTCTACGTCCTGCTATAAACGTTCCTACTGCTTTGTAAACGTTCCTACTGCTTTGTAAACCTCCCTGCTGCTTGTAAATAAACAGAAAGATTGTATCTGGGCCCATTATGATCGTAGCAAGACTATAGATCTAATCTCTAGATTCCTTTGTATATATAGTGGCGAGAGCATGAATCAGTGAATACATTCGTTTACATTTCGACTATTGAACCTAAATTGCCTGACCTTATATTCGAGAATAATATATAACCATTGAGAATTCCTTGAATTAAAAAAAAAAAACACTGTAGACGATTACTATGCTTGAAATGAATGACTCTGGATACTGTGAAAGAAGTGACAAACAAAATGCTGAGGATGCTCTGAATAGACCAAATCTGTTACTTCAAGATAAACATACTGGATTGACAGGTAAAGACATTGTTCAACAAGCTTGGTGGTACAATAAAGATCAGCTTCAAAAAGCAATGAGACCGTCTTTGAAGACTCGTCAAAGATCATATCAAAGTGATTGACCGGTGGCTCAACTTGGCCCAGCATATTTGTGTAACTGAGAGTCTCTTGGAGTCTCTTGGAGTCTCTTGAAATCTCTCAACTAAAATTCTCGGTATATCATATAACTGAAAATCAGTATAAATGTTCATAATGGCTTGATTAAATTCACCATACAAAAGTTATATAGCATCTAAGAATTACCGTTAAAAGCGGTATAAGCAGGTGGAGGTCCGTCTACTATGGCAGATTTGCCCTGATTCTGGGTTCCTTGAACACTTCCAACGCTTCCATACTGAGGTTGAACAGATCCATACTGGAGTTGTTCTCTGTTATTGGAATCCCTTACAACTACAACTCGTTGCGACCGATAAGACTGGCTTTCCAAATCTTCATAGTCTGAGTTGAAAGCTTGCGGATAGTACTTTGATATAATGTACCAACTATGAATCAAACCAGGTAGATACCCCAGCGCACACAGAGCAAAATTAATCAAGACTGTAACGTTAGAATAGCCCATATCATGAAAACTTATACTCACCATCTGCTGTGCATACACCTCTCACTATAGCTACACTCAGCGGAGGAAAGAATATCGAAATCAGGACCAAAAGTAGTTCGCAGCACATTGTAGAAAAGTTAAGAACTAGAAATAAAGAATCGTAATAGAATCGTTAGATTATATTCAGTGGCAAGATCACGTGAATCGTTTGTTACTTTATGCATCTATCAGAGACTCGGGTTGGAGTTAAACATCTATCGTCTAGAGACTCGAGTTGGAATTTGAGAAGGGATTTGAGATATGATTTGAGAGAGAGATGGTGAGCAAGGCACTCGACAGAGAGGGCATTTTGAAGCTCTTTGTAAGACCCAGAAATCAATGCAATCTTTATGAAAAAGATGTTGGCATCTTAGCATTCGTACGGTAGAATCAGCTTCAAAGTCGGACATACAGACGCAGCATTCAGTAGTGGTATTTTCAGATTTGATTTGGCTGAATTTGAGCTTTGGAGCGACTTTTTCAAACTCCACAGGGCTTAGACAGTTTTCCGGGGAGTTGGCAAGCTCTGTTTCAATGGGAGGGCTGCTGAAGTCTGGCAATGTTGTGGGAAGTGACAAAGCTGCTGGAGCAGCTACAACTGCTGGCAACGCTGGGGCGGCCAATGGAACAGGAGCAGTTAGCGGAACGGGAGGTGTTATCGGAGCAGGAGGAGTGGATTCGACATTTGGTAAAGACATGACTGGATTCAATGAGTGTTCTGCCCCAGTCAATGGATAAGAGGACCTGGGGCGATTGTTTGGTTCTTCAAGCAAGTCGTTCTTAACTTTGTAGCAGCCAAAGCAGTGCTGGTTTGCCCATTTAGGTATTACCAGAAACAAGAACAAAAAGACGGTGAATAGACCTATTGCAAAGCATATAACGATTATGAACACGGAGTTGCTAAGTTCACGCTTTACCAAAGTTCCAAGTTTGCGTTTTATCAAAGTTCCAAGTTCACGCTTTACGTTAATCAAAGGAACTGAGTCTTTTTCAAAATTATATATAACTGGCATTCTGATGATGTTTATTATTCCTTCCAAAAGACGATATATATATACCAATACAAGAAGGTTTATTTAAATATTACAAAAAAGTTCATTTCAAGATAAATACCACAAAAAATAATTTATTTTAAGGTACAAATATTACAAAAGTTCATTTTCAGGTACAAATATTACAAAAAAAGTTCATTGCAAGATAAATATCACAAAAAAGTTCATTTCAAGGTACAAATATCACAAAAAATAATTCATTTTAAGGTACAAATATCACAAAAACGGTTTTTTTTCAGGTACAAATATCACAAAAGTTGGCCATCACAAAAATTTGAAACAAACATTCAAAGAACTAACTGAAACATTTTTCAGAATCTTTTGCTCGTTTTGCCCGAAGCTTCATCTTCATATGGCCTCTTTCTACTGCTATTACATGATTTTAATGATAGCTCATAAACAAGTTTTTCAACCTTTTTGGTGCTTTCGTTAAGTACTCTCACTTTTCCGTCCCAGCCTTTAAAACCTCGAGATTTCCTTATATATGGAGCCAAATTCTTGATCTGTAACTGTATATCGACGAGAAATTTGTGAATCTGCGAAGCAAAGAGTCTCGGTTTAGTGGTAGCCAGTCTCATGAGTTCTCCAGTAGTGTCTAAAAGCCCTAAAATGTAGGCTTCTGGAGAGATTTCAAAGTTGATGGAAGAGAATTCGGCGTTGAGCGTTGTCAACGTAGGAAGAAGAGAGTCTCCATTTGCTAATGAATCCAAAAAGTTCATGAATAGCAGAGCTTCCAAGTATTCTTCAAATCCTCCAGCAAGATTTCCAAACCATCTTAGTTTTACGATTGAGTTATCATTTCCTAAGTTTTTGATTGAATTTTTGATTTTGTCATTGAGTATTTGAATCTCTTTAATCAATGAGATGGATGGTGATGATTTTGAATCTGGTCTTAAATCTGGTCTTAAATCTGGTCTTGAACCTGTTTTTAAATCTGTTTCTTGTTCTGATACCTCTTTTCCTGATGCTTCTGCTTCTTGCTCGTTGATACCTTCCATCTGGCTACTGCTTGTTGAATGACGATGAAGAGCAAATATTAGCTTCTTGGAGTCTCCAGTGATTCCCTTATTGATGAATATCGCCTGGTCTCGCAATGACTGTTCAGCATCAAGATGCGACGCGTACTTTTTGAATCTCTCCAGTATCAACATTGTCGTCCTACAATCTTTGTCGTCGTTTTCAGTCGTCCAATCTTTGTCTTCAATCGTCTTCAGTCGTCAATCGTCGTCAACAAAACTTTCACCCTCCTAATATCAAGTCATGTGATCAACTAGAAGGTCTGACAAAACGAGCTACTCCTGTCCAAGAACCAGTTACACCTTTGCGCAGTTGTGTTGTCCTAATAGAAATCAAACCTTCTCTCCAAATCGTCAAGTTCCAGCCTTTCTGGCTTCACTTCAGCTTCACTTCAGCTTCTGGCTTTATTTCTAGCTTCAGCTTCTGGCTTCACTACTTTTGCTTCTACCATGAGTCCTAATCCTTCAGAATACCTTACACACAAAATTTCACTGCCAAAAATCATTGTACCGCCATGTCCCTTTGACGAAAGCACGACGGGCTCTTCATGGCAGTACGATCTGCGGCACTCGGCACAAATGATCATACCCGGAGTCTGGATCGGTCCCATGCGGGCTCTCCGGAACTCAAAGCACCTGGAACAGAACAAGATCACCACCTTGATTTCAGTGTGCAGTATCGAGTCCATTCCCTGGATAATCAATGAAAACTACATGAAAAACCCCGAATTCAAATGCTCCTTCTACAATAACATTCTCAACAAGAGCACCCGCAAAGACGTGACCGAGAAGTCCAAGGTCCATGTGCTCGCTGAAATCTGCCATTCCATCCGCTCCAACATCTCGCAGCATGGCGGCGACAGAAACAATACTCTCATCTTTTGCGAAACTGGCAACGAACAGAGCGCTCTGGTAGCCAGCGCTCTCATGATCTATATCAAGAAAATGGACTTGATCAGCGCGGTTCAGTACGTCCAGAGCCGGAGATTCTCAATCTGCTTGGACGATGAAAGCAAATACACTTTGCAAACCTTCTACGACGTTTGCGATGCTAACGGCTTTGACATTTTCAACAACGACGCTGCTAACCCACCTGGAAGCGCAAAAAAGACCAGAGACAGAGATCAGGACCCTGATGACGTTCACGAAGGCACAAAGAGGCAGCTAATGAGTACTCAATAAATGACTTTTAAAAAAAAAAAATAAAAAAAAAAACAAAAAACAATCTACTTTTTCAAGATAGTAACGACGTCTTCATCCTCTAAAACATGAGCTAAACCGACATACTGAGGCTGGTGCTTGACACTGGTACCATAAACAACAGCGTTCTTAAATTGTTCCACCAAACTCTTGTGAATCTGGTTACAGAAATCTTCAACTGAAGACCGCCCAGTTCGCAAGATAATGGGCTCGTCATAATCTGGAGCCCGGCCCTTGGGCTTCGTGTATACCCGCACAAGATTCAACTTCTCCCACATAACCTCCAGCAACTCGTCCAAGTTCCAGCCATTCTCAGACGAAATGGGCACTGCATTGGGAATCTTAGTTAAAAGGTCGAGCTCTTCAATAGAAATAGAGTCGATCTTGTTTAGCACATAGACAACCGGAATATATCGTCTGTTCGGAGCTTCTAAAACATCAATTAGTTCATCAACTGTAGCATCACATCTGAACGCGATATCAGCACTGGAGATTCTGTATTCTGACATGACGGCCTTGATCTCGTCAAAGTCCAAGTGAGTCAAGGGCACAGTATTCGTGATCTTTAGTCCTCCCTTCTCTTTCTTCTTGAACACAATGTTTGGAGGTTCTTTGTTTATCCTGATTCCAAATCCTTCTAGTTCGTTTTCAATAATTTTCTTGTGTTGTAAGGGCTTGTTGACATCCAAAACAATGAAGATCAAGTTGCAGGTTCTGGCCACCGCGATGACCTGTTTACCTCGACCTTTACCGTCCTTTGCGCCTTCAATGATACCTGGCAAGTCGAGCATTTGGATCTTTGCACCGTGATACTGGATGACACCTGGGACCGTAGTCAGAGTCGTAAATTCGTATGCAGCAGCTTCACTGTGTGTTCCTGTCAGTTTGCTCAACAGCGTACTTTTGCCTACTGACGGGAATCCAATGAAGCCCACAGAGGCCACTCCGGTACGCGAGACGTCAAAGCCCACGCCGCCGCCGCCGCCACCTGAGCCAGCGGGCCCTGCTAGAAGTTCTCTCTTGAGTTTGGCCAGTTTTGCTTTCAGCTGGCCCAGATGGAAACTTGTAGCTTTATTCTTTTGTGTTTTGGCCATTTCGGCCTCGATGGCCTTGATTTTTTCTACTGTCGTCGACATTGCAAAGCCTCCTAGATACACTGAACCACGCTATATTCCTGTGTAGGTGGTGACGAGACAATCTTGGTTTGAAGATGTAGGAGAGAAGGTTTAAAATTTTTTCTTGTTTCTAAATATTTTTGTGCCAGTATTGGGCATTATAGACTGCCAAACCTTCTTCCACCCCAAAACCAGATCGCAATGCTTTCTCTTCCAAACCGTTTAGAATGGCTCTTCACCGTCTCCAGACGCTTCGCGAGCTCTCAACAGCTCGTCGTAGCGCGCTGTTTCATTGTATAGCAGGTCTCCAATTTTTCAGATTACCCGGCCTGAAAAGTTTTTGTATGTGAGTATTTTGATTCAACACCAAAATCATCGTAGTTTACCCGGCTTAGATCTTCACTGCTCTGACCAGTCCATCTCGCTGAAAAAAAATTTTACGCTTTCCTTTCCTTCCCCATCTCCTTTACATTGGTACATGGAAACTTTGCTTGTAATCGTCAATTCGAGATCTTAAGGAACAGTCCATCTCACGCTAGATTTCAAAAGAAACAAATAGATAGATTGTAAAAATGGCCAAAAAGTAAGTGCGAATCTGGGGTCGACAGATGTAAACTAACAACTCTTCTTAGAGGAAAGAAGCAACAGGCTGGCGACTGGAGTGAAGACGAAGATGAAGTTATGGACACTACTCCCCAGGAATTCGGTGCTTCATCCTCACCAGCTCCCGAAGCTTCTTCTGCTGGTGCCGACGACGTCGACAGTAATGACTTAATGTCTGCTCTTCAACGATCCAAGAAAAAGAAAACCGACAAAGAGGAGGCCAAAGCTGCTGAAGCCAAAGCCGCTGAAGAAGCCACTCTACAGCTGAAGAGCAAGAAGGAAAAGGAAAAGGAAAAGAAAGAAAAGGAAAAGCTGAGAAAGAAGCAAGCTGCCGAAAAAAAGAAGGCCACTCAGAAAGCTGCCAACATTGCTTTAACAGAGCAAAGAGCTGAGGCTAAGAAAGAGATTGCTGAAGCTGCTCCTACGCCTAGCGCTGAGTCTGCCGCTCCCAAGAAAGGTGGCAAGAAATCTGGCATCTCTGCTGCCCTGCAAAAGAAATTGAAGGCCCAAAGAGAAGCATTGGAAGCCCAACGACTTGCAGAGGAGGAGGAAGCTCGCCGTATTGCTGAAGAGGAAGCTGCCCTTATTGAGGCTGAACGATTGAAGGAAGAAGCTCGTCTACGCAAGAAGGAAAAGGAAAGACTGAAGAGAGAAGAACTCCGTGCTCAAGGAAAACTACTATCAAAGAAACAAAAAGAACAGATTGCATTGCAAGAAAGAAGACGTAAGCAGCTGCTGGAATCGGGTTTGGTTACTGTCGAAGGCCTTCAATCTGATGGAGAAAAGAAGAAAAAGCCTGTTTATGGTAAGAAGCGTCCTAGTAAGAAAACTCAAGAAAGCACACCTGAGCCTGAGGCTGCTTCTGCTGTCGAAGAGAAGAAGCCTGAGCCTAAGCCCGAAGAGAAGAAGGCTGAAACTAAGCCCGAAGAGAAGGATGCTGAGCCTGAAGAAGAGCCTTTGCTTGAAGACTGGGAGGCCGCTGTAGGTTCTGATGGCGAAGTTAAGGATAACTGGGAGGAGCTCGGTGCTTCTGGTGATGAAGCTGCTGAAGCTGAGGAAGAGGAAGAAGAGGAGGAAGAGGTTGTTGTTAAGGCTCCTGCTAAGAAGGAAGAAGAAAAAGTTGAAGAGATTGTTAGAAAGACTGAAAATACTTCTATTGAGGACGATCACACTGGACCTAGCGCTTTGGAAAAAGCTACTCTCAACGCCAGTAAGAAGAAGGAAGAAATTGCTGAAAAGAGAGAGGAACGTCTTAAGACTGCCATGTCCAAGGCTAACTCTAAGGACCTCAGATCTCCTATTTGTTGTATTCTTGGTCACGTCGATACTGGTAAAACCAAACTTTTGGACAAAATTAGACAAACTAATGTTCAAGAAGGTGAAGCTGGTGGTATTACCCAGCAAATTGGTGCTACTTACTTTCCTATCGATGCTATCAAGCAAAAGACTGAGGTTATGAAGAAGTTTGTTGAATTCGAACTTAACGTACCTGGTTTGTTGGTCATTGATACTCCAGGCCACGAGTCTTTCTCCAACTTGAGATCAAGAGGTTCTTCTCTCTGTAATATCGCCATCTTGGTTATTGATATTATGCACGGTTTGGAACAACAAACCATTGAATCAATCAAGCTGCTTAGAGATAAAAGAACTCCTTTCATTGTTGCATTGAACAAGATTGATCGTTTGTATAGCTGGGAAGCTACTCCTAACAACTCATTCAGAGACTCACTTTCTAAGCAATCCTCTTCTGTCCAAAGAGAGTTCCAAGACCGTTATGAAAAGGCTAAGGTTGCTCTTGCTGAACAAGGTCTCAATTCCGAGCTTTACTATCAAAATAAGAACGTCACCAGAAATGTTTCTATTGTTCCTACATCTGCTGTTACTGGTGAAGGTATTCCTGATTTGCTTTACTTGCTCTTAGAGCTTACACAAACCAAGATGTCGAAACAACTGATGTACTTGTCACAATTAGAGGCTACCATTTTGGAAGTTAAGGTTGTTGAAGGTTTAGGTACTACTATCGATGTTGTTTTGTCAAATGGTATTCTTAATGAAGGTGATCGAATCGTTTTGTGTGGTCAAAATGGTCCTATTGCAACAAACGTTCGTGCACTTCTTACTCCGCAACCTTTACGCGAACTTCGTATCAAATCTGCATACGTTCACCATAAAACCGTCAAGGCCGCTCTTGGTGTTAAGATTGCTGCCAATGATCTTGAAAAGGCCGTTGCTGGTTCTAGATTGTTGTTAGTTGGCCCTGATGATGATGAAGAGGAGTTAATGGACGATATCATGGATGATCTTACTGGACTCTTAGATTCCGTTGATAAGAGTGGTAGAGGTGTTTGTGTCCAAGCATCCACTCTTGGTTCATTGGAAGCTCTTCTTGATTTCTTGAAGGATATGAAGATTCCTGTTATGGCTATTTCTATCGGTCCTGTGTACAAGCGTGATATTATGAAGGCTACTGCTATGTTGGACAAGGCTCCTGAATTTGCCCTCATGCTTGCTTTCGATGTTAAGATTGACAAGGAAGCTGAGCAATACGCTTTAGAACAAAACATTAAGATTTTCAGTGCTGATATCATTTACCATCTCTTCGATGCTTTCACCGCTTACCAAAAGGAATTGTTGGAGAAGAAACGTCGTGAAAATGCTGATCAAGCTATTTACCCATGTGTCTTGAAAACCATTCAAATCATTAACAAGCGTAATCCTATGATTATTGGTGTTGATGTCGTCCAAGGTTCTCTCCGTATTGGAACTCCCATCACTGTCGTCAAAACAGATCCCGCTACTGGTACTAAACAGGTCCTCCCTCTGGGTAGAGTTCAATCTCTAGAAGTGAACCACAAGTCTACTGAACTTGTCAAGAAGGGTCAAACTAACGCTGGTGTTGCCATGCGTCTTTCTGATCCTACTTCACATCAGCAACCCATCTGGGGTCGTCATGTTGATGAAAAAGATAACTTATATTCACACATTACTAGAAAGTCTATTGATGTTTTGAAGGATCAAGCATTTAGAGACAGTGTTGCTAGAGAAGATTGGGTGCTCATCAAGAACCTGAAACCTCTATTCGATATCAAATAATTATTGGGTTGAATATTGAAACTTGGGATAGGAAAGTTAGATAAAAATTGTAAAAAATTGAAAATTTCATATTAAACAGAAGTGACTATTATTTGTCCATGTTAAGAGTGGCCCAACACTCTTTGATAAACATCCTCCACCTCTTCGACCATCTTTTGTAAACTAACAATAACACTTTGATGTGTAAAACTCGGTAGTTTGTTTCGATGTAAACCTATCCACTCAATTGGAGGAGTAGCTTCACCCATATCGCGAAGCTGGGGATGTGCAATGATTGGGGGTTTTAGTGGAATATAAACATGATCATCATCTTCAACACCAGGCAAATCTGGAAGTTTGATACTTAACTCAGATATTTGATCTGGCTCGTCGGTTGCATTTTTGATTTGAATCTCAGGAATAATAGAGGTTCCACTGGGACTTGTTTTTGTGATCTGATCCCCGTCTTGAATTCGAAGTTCTCTCATTTCGTAAGTTTCCCTTCGTGATTCAAATGTTTTTGTATGATTATCCCACATGTCTCGTATGAATTGAACTGATCCAAGATTCCAGCCGACATCAACTCTACCTCCAAAAGAAGAAGTAAACAAAAATTCAACTCTCTTCATGCTATTAAGAGACTGGAATGTCTGCATTGAAATATCACAAACAGGAATGCCAATGATAGTTCCACCTTTTGCTTCTTGTGAGCGTGCTACATATTCCTGAATCGACATGTCTGGCAGCTCCACCAACTTGCAAATCTCCTTCTTATATGTTGAGAGACTAACAAGTAGTTCCGTCAACTTCATGTCCAAATTGCATACAAGCTGCTTATCCCCAAATACCTTTCCTTGTTCTTCAGGTTGATTATTGTCATGTATGCCAAATTCAGATGATTTCTTGTACTCAATTTCTTGAGAGTAACTTGCTTGAATACCTCGTAGTGTAATCGTAAAAACTTGAGTATCAACCAGCGTGTCCGGGAATACATAAAGAGAAAATGTATTAATGTTGACATCCAAAAATGTTCGAAGTTTTTCAAATAAGTTTCCAAGTTTTTTGGCTGAACTTGAATACTTATCGTCTTTCTCCGAAGCAACATTAACTTCAGATTTTGCAGACTCTCGTAAAATGGCATCATAAGATGCATTGGCTTCATTTTGAATCCTTTTCAATGTATAATAGAGATCAAGAATATTTGAAGCTGCCAAAGAGGTCAAGCAAATAACAGCTCTCTCACAGTGTCCAACAGCGGCCAGTCTATCATTTAAAATATAATTCTTGTCTCGCTGATTAAACATACTCAAATGCAAAGCATTCACCGAAACCAGAGCAAATGAATGGAAATCAAAAGAAACTCTTGATTCAAAACATTCAACACCTAGAGTAGCTTGGACCAAAGGCACTTGATGCATTCCTCCGGTATTTTTATGCCACATAATAGCAGTTGACAACTGAAGTTTTCTCAATATCACCAATCCACCCAATCTTCCTTCAGACAAAAGCTTGATTTCATCAAAACCAAGGAAAAGATTGTGTTCCCAGTTAGATGTCTTGCTAGATGAAAGCCAAAATTTGTCAATTGTAAAAGTAACTTGACCTACAGCCTGACCCAAATCACCAACTCCTCTAACATTTTCAATTGTAAAGTCAAATCTCCATGGAATTGCATTGGTAGTTGTCACTCTTCTGTACTTCTTCATAATGTTTCCATCTAAAATAATGTTGGAGTGAGATAGCTTTGCAAGCTCTTCTGGCAGCTGCTCTGCGAAAACAGCGGCACTCTTCAATGGCGCAGATTCAGCTTCAAATATATCCTTAGGAAACCAAATATCTTGGAAGAGCTCAATGTCTTGACTTTGCTTCAAATTCAGCTCAATGTTAATATCAGAAATTTTGCCAGCAGTCAGAATTGTTTGTTGAGCAGAAGAGCTTCTATCTTTAGTTGCAAATAACACAATTGAATCTACAGATGCCATTCCACTCATCTCTCTAGAATAAATATGTTGCAAAGAACACTTAAAGTTAACCAATCTTGCAGATAATGAGTAGGATGTCTTGCGCATGCCCTCTTCAGTACTGTTCAACCCAATGAAAAAGGAGTCATAGGCGACAGTAGCAGCAACTCTAGCAGTGGGTTCACAGCTAAGCATGATTTCTTGTCTGGCTAATCGCACTCTCACATCTACTAGAATGTTTCCAAATTGCTCCTCTAAATCAACTTCTTCTTTCGATTTGCCTGTTGAATTTTCAGTCTTATTCTGAACCTGCTTAACAAGTTGAATATCTGAGCTGGGTAATGGATTTTTTGGCTGCGTTGATTGTTTTAAAACTTCTTTCACCAGGCGAGTCATCTCAATAACACAAGGGACAACCTTGGGATATATTTTGTTGTTTGAAGACGAAATTAGAATTTCGCCATTCAATGAATCTCTGTCTGCATGCATACCCTTAGTATATTCAAGTACAACGTCAACAGCAGGAGATTGAAGCCATAGTGAAGGTTCAGCATCAGTTTTCGGTACATTTACAGGCTCCGTGGATTCTGGTTCGGGGAGATTGAATCTCGAGTGAGAATCTTGCTGTTGAATAGGGGCAGAAGTAATATCTGAAGGGTTCCAAAGGCTGATAGTGGCACCATCAAAACCAACTGTTAAATGAAATGAAAAAGGCAGAGCGTACTTTTTGGACTCCGCTGAAGGCTCAAGATCCGCAATTACAGATTGCAAAGAAGTCTTCTTTTTTGTAATCGCAGTAATAGACTCAAGAGTCATTGCTATAGATCTAAAAGCAGAAACAACAATTGACACAATGGAGGGCATAATGGATATTCTTAGTGCATCTCCAGATAATTTCAAATCAAACAAAAGAGATTGTCCACTTCCTGGAGAAAACAATAGTATTACCAGCTCAACCTGAGGTAAATAAGCAGTGTTAACTGTATTAGCCTTGTCAGTTTGTACATGGAAAACATCGTTTTCATTGAATGTCGGAGTTAAATAAACACCACTCAAAAGGGTCCTTCCTTGTAACGAATTTGCAGCAATTAGCTGAGACTTGTATCCAAACAATATGCCCTTGACTGGAATATTTCTGGAAAACGATGAATCTTCATGGCTTTCTTCAAACAACCATGCAAAACAAAAGTTATTAAAAGCAGCGTTAAAAGTGACTGTGTTTGAAATATCTCTAATCCATTCATATTGAGCACGAGAGTCAGTTTGGACAGGAGAAGCAGGCTTATGACGAGTAAAGAGATCAAGTTCAACCAGCCCTTCTTCTATGTAACTCTCTATTTCGACCATATTTTCAACCACTCTTTGACAAAGCATGACATGGAGATGATCACTAGTAATTTCAATATGTTTCGTACTTCCTTCACAATCATTTTCATTGTATTGGACGTGTACATGCATTTTGAGGATAGTAGAAGAATTGACACTCCAAGTATCATTTTGTAAGATGAAAATGATATCTTCAACGTTGAGACCAATATTTAACGGTTGCTGGACAAACTCTTTGGCGTCGATATCTCGAGAAAACATTGAAGCCTCCAGTTGTAAATTGAGAATTTCCAACATTAATGAAGAATCTAATGAAGGAATTATGAAAACGGTTTGTAAAACAGCCATTGTGAAATTAAATCTAAAAGGTTTTGTGGGCTTTTTCTGTGGAAGTGAAATAACGATTTGGCTGGAATCTGTAATTCCTAAGGATGTAGGTCCATTATGAGATAGCTCATTGTGGTCTTGATGCTTGAATGTTTTGTCGATTTTGTCGGTTAGAATTTGAATTGCATCGACCGTTTGTATTATTTCATCTTTAGTAATTTTGGAGCGAATCAATCTGAATGCAGAAGATAAAGCCAATGTTCGAATCTCGAAAGAATCAATATTAGCCCACAGTCTGGTGCAAAACATCGTTGGAGTTTCTTCAAGCAGAATTTCGGTGTGGAAACTTGGTAGAGCAATAGAACTAACTCTCTTGACACCTGAACTCTCTTCGTTATCCATAGTTATATTGGGCACAAGCAAACCAATTTCTTGGTCAGAAAAGTTTAGCTCAACAACACCCTGAATAAATGAAGAATCTAGCGTAGATAATGAAGCATTGATTTCAGTTTGTGACGACGCAAAATAAACACACCAAGATGTAGAAACATTCAAACGAAACTCCGAAGTGTTACATGATGCCTGAAGATAAACTGGAAATGTGAAAAGTGGTGTAGTGTTTGAATCCTCAGTAATCTTTTCCATAGTAGTGGATTCCGTAGACACTGAATGGTTAAACATATTATCAAAAACTGCTTTTATGATAATATAGTCTTTATCAATGACTTTCCCAGCAACCCCAACTAAATACTCAACTGGCTTATTCATCAGCAACTGGAATTGGTCTGTCGAACATTGTAGATACTTTGATGAAGAGTTCACTGGTCCAGCTTGAGCTACAGATCCACGGTAATCTAGTAGAGAGAATGTAATCAGATCAACCTCTGGTTCAAAGGGCTCAACATGCTCGCACACTCTAAACTCAGTACTGTTGAACTTTATCAGCACTGAAGCACCAATGTCCGTCTGGACGCTTTCACTTAGCTGATCTAGAAATGTAGTGAATTCCAACTCCTTAGTGTCCACAGCAAGACTAAGAGTGGGTGAATCAATCACCAAAGATGCAGACGCCAGAAATAGAGTTAAGGACAAGGACAGTAATGGGAACTTGTGACTTTCCACTTCTGGCAATTTTTGCATAGACGGGGTAGAAGGAGTTTTAGGACGAGAATCAGTACCCCAACTACTCAAGAGCTTCATAATTCCTTGACCAGCATGTAATGTATTAAGACTGATTCTTGTTCTGGCATTGCTGCAACCTAGAGAGCTGTCTATATTCAGCTTTCCCCCCGTAGTATCAACATCGGTCCATCTAAATGAAAGTTTCATGTAGTCAAAACATATGAAATCTTCGTTATCAGCTTGATGGAGTCTCAAGGCAACGGCTTCTAAATCTGCTACAACCGCCAGTTTAGTAGATAGAAGTGTGTCTTTCAGCGTAGTAGTATCAAAAGCGTGCCTAAAAACATAGCTTCTTTCCATATTCTCCAGCTCCCAACTTCTCCATCTACTGAACACATTTAATACATCACTTTTCGCATCTGCAAAACTTGAAACAGGTGGAAAAGTATTTGTAAGAACTAGGTGATCTTGTTCAATTCGCCATTTATCAGGAACGCTTTTCAAAATGTGACGCAGCCTTACCAATATTTTCCAACTGTAGTTTACTCGAACATGGTTTGATGTTTGAATGATGTTCGGTGGTCTGGTTAAGACAGGTGGGTCTTCTTCAATTTTGTATCGTTCACTTGCAAGAGACAATGCTCGAAGAACATAAACAGTCCTATTTTTAGGTGAAATCGGAGGAGAAACATGTGTAGATATCTCCATTTCACGAAGTTTATTGAGTTGATCTATGTTCTGCTGCAAAAAGTGTCCAACCCAAACAATATGTTCATTGACCACGGAAACATTAATGCTTTTCAAACGAAGTGAGCTGCTGTTTTGTGTTTCTCCTTCATGAAACCAAAATTCGGGACTTTCTAATTGCAGGAAAACAGGATGTTGATCTGAATGGTGTACCTGGGAATGCTCGCTAGCAAGATTAATGTCATCTAAACCTCTGAAGATGCTTGCTGATAGATTTTGAAATCCACAGTACCCACTAATCATACTCGGTTCTTCTAGAGTTGAACTCTCTTTCAAAAACGCCGAAATATCACTTTCTGGAGTCTTATTCATTTTTGATCTGAGAGCAATAGCAATGGTATCACAAGATACTTCCAAATGGCTAACACTATTTTCATATCGACCCATAATTCTTTCTAAATCACCTGAAGACCCAGTCAGTCTTCCATACTTTAAATTAACAGACGAGACAGCTATTCTAAAGTTTGTGATTTCTGGTCTTCCGTTTTGAATATAGTCCAGAGCTTTCATGACATCAACTTGGATAGTATCCATTACTGTTTGGAGATCTTGTTCCTGCGAAACCCTTAGCAAGGCAAATACGCCAGAAAGAGTGTTTGGAGAAACGAATCCAGTTACGTCTCCAACTTGAACGACAAAGTTGTCATAAGCAAATAATGGATCAAGCTTATTAGAAGGGCGAATGTTGTCTGAATTAGAATAATAGCAGGTTGGATTCAAATTGAATTTTGGAAGGTGTTCTTTGAGTTTATCAGTTGCCTGTTCAAATTGCTTCCAGGACTCGGGAGGTAAAAATGCGTTGCAATTCACATCTTTTCCATTAATAGTGAAATCGTATGAAAACTGCTGTTCTGCAGTTTCTGGATGAGGTTCACTGCTCCCAGAAGAATTTGAATCATATAAAAAGAAAGATTGATTACTTCTTGAAGAAATAGAAGAATCATCATCATCTCTAGATGTGTTGATACCAATCATATTGGGATCTATGAACCTTAGAGTCTCATTCTTAACAGGTGGAGGAACAAGAGTTATTGGAAGACTGGGAATAATATTGCCAGTGACCTTTTTTCCAGTTGTTCTATGATTACTGTCCAACAAAAATGAGCATCTGTCAAAAGGGCCATCGTGTAACGCAATGTGTTGCTGTTGCTTCTCATGATGGTTTTCGGAGTGGCGCTTTTGAATAAAATCAGTGACCATGACACTGGATTCAAAAGATGATATTAGGTCTTTTTTGGTAGGGTCAGCATCAGATAGTTCATATAAACTCAAGTTCACAAAAGGAATTGAGATTGTCAATCTCGCCGAATATCTAGAATTGGCCAAATCGGTAAGATTAAGAGACACTGAATCTGTTTTAGCTTCTAAAGCAGTTTGTTCTACCTTCAGTACTAGATGGACGGACACAATTTTAACGGACAAATAAGTGACATCAAATATAACAGGCTCTTCAATGGCAAAACAATTTTCTGAATCTCCATAAGTGTAGCCTGCAGAAGATGCTACCTTACCAACTCTTTGCAAAACATCCACAGGACCGTTAATCAAAATACTTCCAATATCAAAATCCCATTTACAAAAATAAGTGGGCTCCGTCGGAGGTAGTCCAAACAATCTATTTCCATGGATTATAAGCCCATCAATGAAAATAGTAGGCTCTATAGGGTTCCGATGTTTTGCAAAATCCACAATTTGGTCATGATCAAAGCAACTATTTGTAGCTCCTTTGATAGGGCTAATATTGACCTGAAGATCCATGTAATAGTTTGTGAACCTTAGATCAGCATCAAAGGAAGCAAAATTGAGAAGAACATGATGCTCCGCAGAATAGATATTGCAAGGTAAAACAATTGAACCATTAGAGACGTACACTTGAAATAAGACGTCCAGATCATTTTCCGTTTTGATATGTGTATATTCAGTCTTAGCTTGCTGAGGCTCATTCAAGAGAGTTGATGTATTAGGAGAAGATAAGTTGGCTTGTTTGATTGTATATTCCTCCAGAGTTTGAAAATGGATATTTTCACCAAAATAATTTTCACGAATCTTGAGTAGATATCTGATCAAAAATCCATATGCAATGAAAGTTACATCAGATCCTGTTATCTCCAAAATTAGAGTATCCGAGTTTCCAGGCTCATTCCTTGAAAAATATGTGTAGCTACCATTAAGAATAAAGTCATAAGCGCGACCACCATTTTCTGATAACAGGAATGAATTGAAAGTATGCCATGGGGGTGCACAGGTTACCAAATCGAAACAAGGTGTCTAATGTCACAAAGTTAGTATTAATAGGTTAAAAAAAAAAAAAAAAAAAAAAAAAAAAAAAAAAAAAAAAAAAAAAAAAAAAAAAAAAAAAAAAAAAAAAAAAAAAAAAAAAAAAAAAAAAAAAAAAAAGAGATCGAATGACGCTTACTTTGATTGAAAATTCGACAGTGTTTTTCTTTTGAAAAACTTGGTCTAAAGGAATTGTCGTGCTGACATCAAGGTCATGACCTTTAAATGCAATATATGTGTTTTCTTCAAAGTCTGAAGGATTGTTGATAATGTTCAGATCATTGACATTTAAATAAATCCCATAGCTATTATGAACTCTCCAGTTAAGTCGATAAATGAATGGGGTGAATAAGTCGTATGGAGTTGAAGGTCCATCAGAGAAATCTGAAGTTAAATCTGTCAGCAGCACTATATGTTCACGAACAAGAAACATTTTGAGATCATAAGAATCGATTTGAAAGTCCCAATTTTGAAGTTCATTCCATTTGAGGGTATTGGACAAGTCTGCAAAGAAGGAATTGGAAGCGACAGAAAGCAAAAGTTCGTGATTGACACTAGTTCTCACTTCCAAATCTTTTAAATCAACATTTAATGTAGTTCTCCATCCATCTTTGGCAGTTGGAACCATAGATTGTACATAACTCATATTAGCAACGTTTGAAGTTTCAACTTCAATCCAACCATAAGGTCTATCAACCTTTGAAGTGTTTCCGCTCTTACTTCTCTCAGTAGGGTCTGAAGAAGTGACATTAGGGACCGCTCCAGAATTAAAAGTAGCATTTTTGCTATTTTCTCTTGTAGGGACTCGAACAACAGTGTTCCCTCTGAATTCGACTTTCATTTCAAAATCAGTATAGTCTCGGACATCACCAGCATGCCTTTTACGATATGGCTTGAAGTTGTGAAAATTTTGAGGAGCAATCATTCTTTGAAGTGGGATTCTCTGCCTGTCCGTCCATGGACCATAATGAATTGTAGAGTTGTTTAGAGAAATGTCAACGCCCCATTGTGGAGGGCTTCCATTGTTACCAATATCAGCACCCGGATAGTCCTTTATAACCGAGCTAGGCTTGTCAGGAATTACGCCAGGAGTATCGTAGTAAAATATGACAGAAAACTCAGTTGCATCAAGAAGTGTAGAATATTTGCCATATTCTTTGCTGTCTTTGAGATCTGGAAGACTGTCTGCAGTTTCTCTCAAATAGTCTTCCAGCTCATAATCGCTATCTTCATTAAGTCTATATCTGGAGAGACCATTCCACGAATCGACGGAGTCTTCGCTAGTTGAAGATTGGTCGTCATTGCTATTCTTCTTTCTATTCTTCTTTGTATTCTGCTCTTTTCTCTTTCTGTTCCAACTACCGCTGAACAATCGGAAGAGCCAAAAGATGGTTTTTTTTGTTAATAAACGTGAAATCAAATCTCTTTCGTTCCAATCTAAAACGTCTATTTTCTTTTCTCCTGTAGGACCTTCTTTGAAATTCTCATCATAGAGCAGATTTGGCACCAACTCGACAATAGGCTTTTGGAATTCAACCTGGTAAATGGATCTGTATTTGTCATTGACATTAGATGGCTTTCCTCCATCAACTAAACCTTGAGCCGAGCTGAAGCTGAATACCATTAATGACGGAGTCGTTCTATTTCCAACAATTGCCGCTCCTTGTGAGATGTTGAGTTGAATAGGAAGAGCTACTAGCCATAGATTTTCCGAGTATGCCAGCTGCACGGTCTTGGTTTGGCAATCTTCACTGTCTACAATATCAGTGAAAGGGCGAATCGAGTCAAAAAACGATTTTTCACGTCTGACAGTTGGGGTCAGTTGCTCTGATCCGTCGTCTGAAGAGCCAACAGAGAAAGCTTCGTCGCCATTAATGTACTTCTCTATCAAGTCAAAAGCAGCAGATCTGTTGTATATGAACCATTCGAGTCCCTCTATTGTCAAGCTGAACCGACAAGGCAGCTTACTGTTTTTTAGATTGTCGTCGTCACAATGATATTCGCTTGATCTGGTTCGGTAAAGCCAATACCTCCAGGTAAATGATCCTTGAACCATGGTGATGGTTTCGTTCTGGCCAATATAAGAAACATTCTTGAAGAAGAGTCTTCCTCCTAGCAGCGAGAGCTGGAACGACTGGATTCGAACGTGAACTCTATAGACGTGCCACATATAACTCTTCAGAAGCAGAGTTAACAAATAGCCTACCATGCGATTGAAGTAGAACAGCATGAATATAGACAGAAACATAATCAGGACCCAGTCCATAACAAACACCCACGAGAACTGCCGCAGTCCTATCAACGAGACTGAATAATATGAGGTTGTAGTCATGATTCTCTTCCCTATGATCGCTAGTTGTTAGATTCAATTCTGGCGTGTCTGAGTTCCACTCACAAGTATGAATGCTCTAAAAGTAACAGGTCATGATCGTTATAAAGAACGGAGAAATAGCTTTCTCGAAATATTTGTGTGTTGGTACAGAAATCACCTTAAGAAGCCAGAACTTGAAGCTTGTAAAGAAGTAATCACAAAAGAGATCCAGTGATCACGTGAATAACGTTTTTTCCGTGAACCTTGAGAAGGGGAACCAGATTATGAATTGGTTTGTCAGTGTTATGTCATTATTTTGTGGAGTGAGACATATACGTCATCATAGCGAGACTGTAATATACGTAAGGAAACTAGAAATCGTTCTGATAGTTACGCATATATTTTCACGTGATTTTGATTTTAGTTCATTCTGTTACAGTCTGAGTCAAGATGGGATGACTGATCTGGGGAACGTTAATTTAAGCCCATTTAATACATTAATACAAAAGGATGTCTATAGATGATGAAGATAAATACCAATAAAAATAATAGTTCCGTAAGAAAGCACCAGAAAAGTAAAGGGGGATTGTTTGGAGAAGTCAGTTTGAACGTCAGTGGGCAGTCCATAAGTATTCGTAAAATCATGATATTCCACCTCAGGTAGAGAAACCACTATCACTAGTTTCAGCAGCAGTAGTAGTGGCAGTAGACTCTTCTAGAACTGAGTCCCGCTTCCTGCGATTGAACTTTTTGAATATTCGTGATCCTCGTGAATGAGGTGGAGGAGATGTAGTAGGAGAAAGTGATTGATCATAAGGATTGGCAGACTCATTGTCCGGAGAAGTCAAAGACAACAATGAACGTCTCCATCTCGAGACGTTTTTGCGCGTTAAAGAAACCTGAGAACTAGCTTGGGACTCGTGTGCTCCTACATGAGAGCCCTCTTCATCGGACTCGGCACCAATACTGGAGCTAGAGTCATTGCTTAAACCACCAGTGAAAAAAGCCAGCGACTTATATCTCGGGGAGGTCGCAGAGGAACCATCCATAGGAGACCCTATTGACTGAGCTGAGGGCGAAGCTAAGGTTGAATCAATGCTCGTTAAAGGTAGCTCGTTTGACGAATTGTACAGGCGGTGGTTGTCAATTTTTCTGAACGCAGCAGACTGACTTAGAGAAAGGGCGGGAGATCCTGATCTTCTGTTCAACAAGCTCGAAATTGTCCTTCTGTGTTTCTTTGTTTTATTAGGTTCTGGCTGTTCAGATTGAACATCATTTTCTGATTCAGTTTCGGATAAAAGACCATTAGATGATAGAATCTTTTCTGATGATCCATTGATATGACTTGTCTTGATGACAGGAATTTTATTAGAAGGGTCCGAATTGTATCGGTTTGGAGTAATGGTGACGGCAGATGGCGATTTCTGGGGCGGCTTGTGGTCGGAGTCGGCCTCGATTTCGTCAGCTTCTGATAAATGGTGGATGGAGTTTGGTATAGAGTTGGTGCGGTTGTTCTGGGGGTATACAGCCTGGCGAGAAAGAGAAGTGTTTGAAAGGTTGGACTGGTCCATCGCAAAGGAAGATGCTGTTGAGGTCGAAGAGGTTCTTCTTCTTCTAGAGATACTTGTGCCACGCTTGAGAGCTTGGAAAAAGCCCGACACTGACTTTTCAGACTTTTCCGACGGTGAGACAACAGGCGACAATACGGCTGGCGAGTTACGGCCACTGACTGAATTGAGCTCTGTCGAAGAGGAAACCTTGCCATACCGCGAC
The DNA here is from genome assembly GCA_030566045.1 of Geotrichum geniculatum. Lineage (NCBI taxonomy): Eukaryota > Fungi > Ascomycota > Dipodascomycetes > Dipodascales > Dipodascaceae > Geotrichum > Geotrichum geniculatum. Next base: position 31,250 of record JAJMHM010000022.1, on the reverse strand, counting down.
GAGAAGAGTTGGTCAAAATCTTTGGGAGTTTCCAGAGCGGCCGAGGGAGACAGGTTGGAGTTGAGGGAAGACTTGGTTTCCTTGACAATGGCCTGAACGTTTGAAGGGACGTTGACACTGCTGAGGGACTTGCTATGGCGTCTCTGGTGCGTGTTTTGGTTTGGCACAGTTAACGAACTGCCATGCTCGCTTGGAGCTGTCCAGGCCTGAACAGAGTTTGTGAGCTGCGGGAAGTGCTCAATGAGAAACTGGGTGACAGCTCGCGAAAGATGATATTCTTGGGGAGCCATGTTGTGGGTGGGGTGAGACAAAATGCTAGGTTGGAAGATGGATGCTAAGTTGACGGCTGGCATGAGATTGGATTTAGATTCTTGTGAGAAGGTGAAGAGGAGGTCTAAAATGTACAGTAAGAGCTGCTGGTTGAGGATTGGGAGCTCGTGTATCAACTCGTGATAGTCTTTCACTGCTAGTTTTGTTTCTTTTTTGAGTCTGGCCATTTCTTCTGAAACTGGTTTCGATTTGGTGAAAGAAGTCGAGCTGTTTTTAGGGGAGGTTTTAAAGGAAGACTTTGACGAGGTTTCAGAATCTTTAGCAGAGTCTGGCGGGCTAGTGGTGGAAACTTGGCTGTCTGTGCCTGGAACGGTTTTTTCGTCGTGTGAGCTGGATGATATTGTGGGCGTTTGCACCGACGGGAATTCCTCTTCTTCGTTGATGGTCTCTTTAGTCAGAGTTTTCTGGAGGGACATTTCGACGCTTTCATGAAAGACCTCTCCAGTAGGGGTTTTGTCAGAGGAAGCAGCGGCCGGAGCGTCGTACTGCAGGTCCGGCTTGGGCTCGTTTGACGGGGCGTTAGCCATGACGAGCTGGATAGAAGGAATTTCCGTTGACTCTTCTGTGGATTTTAGCATGGGGCTGATGGCGGTTGAGGTCGGTGGCGTAGTGGCCGAAATAGCATTTCCACCTTGCAAGTGCTCAATGATGGTAGGATAGCTGCACAGAGGCTCTCTGAACTTGTTGTAGAAGTTGAGCGGGATGATTGGTTCGGGGAGGTTGTTGAGGTATCTTCGCAGGATGTTGGCGGCATCGTGAACGGTATACGGCGACCAGTCCAAGTCTTTGCCATATTTTTGAGCGGGATCAGTGAGGATGGCTTGTAGTTCTTTGATTCGTCGAGCAGAGCCGCTGACTCTGAAAATGCCTTCAATTTTTGTCGCATCTCTTTTCAAGTATCTGGCGCAATTGGCGACAATTGACGGGATCCTGCCAGTGACTTCCTGGTTCTTTTTGCCTCGCATTTGGATGGTAGCGCAGGATTTGTTGACGGATTCTTCGAGGGAGACGGAGAAGATACCGTTGCTGGTGGAGTCGGATGCATTTTGGGAGCTGGCGAGCGACGAGCTGAGCTGATGTTGCGACGAATCGTGGCTACTTTGGTACGAGGGAAAGGCGTGGTCGGATTGCTTGATGGTGATGATTGCGCTTGAGGATCTTGACATGTGTCGCAGCTTGGGCCTGGAGGCGAACGGATGGTTGATATTGGAGGTTGAGCCGTTGGAATTAGCGTTGGGCGAAGTCGAGAGCAAGCCGTCTTCTTTAGGTGGTCGCTGCTTCAGCTGCTTTATAAAGGAGATGAAAGAAGGTTTTGACGAAGGAGAAATGCTCAAACCTTCAGTCATTGTAGCAAAGAACGAAGGTTAAAAAAAAAAGGACTAGAAAAAATCAGCGGTAGCTTGTTGAAAAGCGCTGTGAAAAATCCGCGAAATAGTGTCGTTTGGTATCGTTGAACAGCGAAGAATCCGAGGTATCTGACTAAACAAATGAAAACTGGCAGATGTATCAACTCCAAACACAGAATCAAAATCGTACAAGGAAAAAAAGTTGTAGGTAAATGGTAAGAAGAGAGGAGGACGAGGAGGAAAGAGAGCACAAAAATAAATTTTTGGGCAAAAGTCCAAGTTCTATCTAGAGTTGAGGTTTAGGGTATGCACTTTGAACCTATTTTTAGCTCTGTCAAAAAGACAAGTTTTTGGGACTAGTCCCACACAGTAGAAACTTTAAATTTGGATGGTAGGAAATCCATCGATATATGAACTCTGTCCAATGGAGCGGGAGAGGAAGAGAAATGAAATAAAATAAAATAAAATAAAATAAAATAAAAAACAAAATTTGGCTATTGACTATTCCAGTTATGTTTCGGATTATAAAGACTCACGAATTAAAGCTCATCGCGCGGCCAATGCTCTTCTTCACGGTGAATTATGGTACCGTGTGAAGCGAAAAAAAAAAAAAAAAAAAATCAAAAACAAAGCATTGGGCTCAACGCACACAAACTCGCACGGTGGGCGGTTCGATCCTCAGCGCAGCTGGACATAATTGCCTGGAAAAACACCGACTTGTCCATTGACCCTACCGGTCCACCAGCCATTGGGATCAGCAGTCCTTTGCACAATCTCAATCACCTCGCCCGCCTTGATGGAAAGGTCGCCTTCAGCCTGGGCCGCGTAGTCGTAGAGCGCAGTGCAATACTCAGCACCAGGAGCTGGCGAAGATTTCACGTCTCCAAACGCAGGCGCACCAGAAGCAACTGTAGAGCCCGTAGTAGCACCGTAGCCAGGCAGAGCAGTTCCATAAGCTGCCGGCGCAGAAGCTGGAGCTTGGTAAGAAGATGGCTGACCATACCCAGGCTGCTGAGCAGCAGCAGCGCCATAAGCCGGTTGCTGGCCATAAGCTGGCTGCTGGCCATAGGCTGCGGGCGCGGTGCCCGGGTATGCGTAGGGAGGAGGAGCAGCGACAGCCTCAGCGGAATTAGCAGCAGCAGCAGCCTCAGCTTCCTTGTCTTTGCCATATTTCTTCTTTGTCATCTCCAACTTGGATTTGGCATGTCCTACTCTAAAGTGCGTGATACCAATGGCCTCTGTTTCTTCCTGGATATTGCCTCGCTTGGCCTGGAAAGACGCCATAATGTCCGTGTTCAGATCAAAGTAGGGAATCTTCATCTCCTCCATACGCGTATACAGAGTGTAAAAAATGTTCAACTGCATGTAGTAGAAGCTCTGGAACAGCGGTCGGATAAAGTCAGCTTCTAGCTGGAAAAGCTTTGGCAGCTCCTCCTTCAGCATGTCGTTGTAGTAATTGTATTCTTGCGTGGCGATTTCAACGTTGTTTTCAGCAGTGTAAATGGCCTTTTCATCTTTCGCTGAGGGCTCCTTCTTGGCCTGTAGTTTTGTGAGACTGTTAGTATGGCGGTCCAGGTCGAGCTGTTTATGGTCGCGCTTGGTCGCCATTTTTCGGATCGCGTTGATGATTTTGAGCAGCTCGTCGGCAGGGCCAATGATTCTGGTTTCAATCATTTCGAGCTCGGGCTTCAAAGTCTGCTGCATTTCAGCGACAACGTCTCTATACTGCTCGCAGGCCTTGATGCCCTCAGGGTTTCCTTCGGGGATGGTGGAGTTGGGGTCAGAGAGTCTTCCAGAGATTGGTTTGTAGACCTCTTCGACGGCAGTAGAGAAGCCAATTTGATGGTCCAGCATGCCGTTGATGGCGGCGAAGTATTTTTTTGATTCGTCGTGCAGCTTTTTGGTTTCGCTTTCCAGTTCTTTGAAGCGACGCTCCGCGTCTAGGTAGACTAAATCCTTCGTGGTGGAGCCCTATAGAACGGTTGTTAGCAAGTCTGTACGGCGAGACTGGAGCTGACTTACCATATTGAACTTTTGGCGAAAGTTTTGGGGGGCCTAGAGATTGTTAGTAGAAGCACCGTACAGCACGGGGTGTCAACGTACTCTCGCCACGGATTTTGTAAAGCCTTTCCAACTCATTAAGGTATAGCAGTAGAGGAGCAGTAGTATCTGATACTAAATTTTGGTGATCGTTGTGGTGTTGGTGAGTAGTGTGAGTGAAGAAAGAAAGTCCAGGCAAATGAGAGAAAAAATGCGTGTCGTTCTGAGGTACGTTCTGACAGCTGCTTCAGAGCAGTGCTGCGCTCAGCCATGAAAAAGGTTTTGGAACGAGATTAGCCCTAGCCCTAGTTTTTTTTTTTTTTTTTTTTTTTTTTTCTCCAGATTCTCAAAAGCTGTATCGTTCTTTTTCATGACTATTTGAATCGGCTTTTATGAAAAAATGGGCTATTTGACTTGAATTTGGCTTGAATTGACGGTGAAATGTCAGTGAAATGTCAGTGAAATGTCAGTGAAATGTCACTATTAATTGCCTGGTTCAACTCGCAGCCTTAGGAATTGTTCCCCAGCTTACACCGTCTTGATCTATACAACAGCATTAGAATCAGTTTCACCGCTAGAACTCAATTCTTCTTCTCTCTGCTCGACAAGCTCTTCACCATCCACTGACTCACCACCCACTGACTCACCACCCACTGACTCACCACCCACCGACTTCATTCACTGACTTCATCCACTGACTTCATTCACTCGCTCTTCAACTAAAGCCCGATACAAGAAGTCACGTGTCCGTTGCCGCGGCAACTTGGCACGCACAAAAATGTATTTGGAGTTTGTTTATGTTTTCTTCGTGAACTTGATTTCTTTCGTCAATATCGTGAATAATGTCGGAGAACTCACCTAGAAGAAAGACCATGTCTTTTGTTCCTGGATCTCAGCCCAATCATCAGCTGTTTTCTCCACCTCCACCTCAGAAACGGTCAAGAGCGTCGCTGGTATGTAGTCGAGATCATTTAGTTTCTAGTTCTAACGAATATAGGCACCGTCAAGAAGCATTTTGAAAGGATCGAGGATTGATGAGAACAATACCGTGATTGGGGTCATGCAAGTAACCTCCAGCAGCGAAGCTGACAGAAGAAGAAGCATTAGAAGAAGAGTCAGTTTTGCACCTGAAGCCACCTTGCAGTATGTTGAATGTCTGGCTAGTTTGGTCGCTGCTAACTGTTGATTTAGTACTTTTGATTTGGTCGAACCACATAACATTCCAGAACCGCAGGTTGCAAGGAGACGCGAATCTGTTGGCAAAGAAGGAAGCCAGTTGGCGTCAATATTTTCGGCAGCGGCAGCAGCAGCTTCGACTGACAAGCCTTCAAAGTCGTCAACAGCGATCCCTCTGATATTTCAAGCTCCTCTGGCTGCTCAGAGTCAAGAAGCTGCTAGCAATTCTACTGATACCGACTCAGAGAGCACTGCAGACATCTTTGCAGCAACGAAAGCAAGTATTTTGAGGGAACAGAATGAACCTCAGCAGACCAGTCAAAATGGTGTAGACCTTTTCGCTGAGCCTGAGGGTGATGAGATGGAGCTTACTGGAATAGTTCAATATACTCCAGTGAATTCATATGGCCCGAGTATAGACGATCAGACTGATGCTAAAGACATGGAATTGACTTCTCAGTTGAAATCTCCAACACAAGACTCAAGTGCAACTGCAAATGCCACAGATATGGATCTTACCAATATTTTTTCAGCTTCAACTGTACCAACATTCCCAGACTATGAATCCAGCGATGAGGTTAATTTTGATACTCTACGACAGAATGGTCCAGTGTCGATGGAGTATCAAAAGAAATCAATTGACAGTATCTCGGAAGATGTTCAGATCAAAGATCCTGATAATAACTTGAATTCTCAGATCAAAAGTTCGGAAGATCTTGATAGCTTAAAAGGCCCTGAGAATAACTTAAAAGACCCTGAGAATAACTTAAAAAACCCTGAAAATACCTTAAAAGGCCCGGAGAATTTGCCTGATCCACAGTCGAATGGTGAATTAGTTGGCGAAGAAGAAGATATGGAATTTACAGATGTTCAAAATCCAGTACCTAATATATCCAATCTTGTATCCAAGCCAAATGGTGATGCAGAAGATATGGAATTTACTGTTTTTCAACCTCCGTCCAATCAAACTGTACAGGCTCAGACTTTGCAAGGACCCCAAATATCAACTATTCAGGAAACTCAGGAAGACCAAGATGATCAGTTTCATGAAGAAGATATGGAGTTTACAAATGTCCAAAGAGTTGCTTCTGTTGGAAAAAATTCCATCTCTGAGGACATGGAATTCACCTCAGTTCAAAACTCAAATAATCGTCAGAGTATGGAGTTCACCTCAGTCAACTCAAATAATCGCCAGAGTATGGAGTTCACCTCAGTTCAAAACTCAAATAACCAACAGAATATGGAACTCACCTCAAATAACCAACAGGATATGGAGTTCACCTCAGTTCAAAATTCAAATAACCAACAGGATATGGAGTTCACCTCAGTTCAAAATTCAAATAACCAACAGAATATGGTACAGAGTTCTGCTCAACACACTTCCATCCAAAAATCAATCAATGATCAGCGAGAAGATATGGAAATGACAATGCAAACTCCAATTAAGCAAGCCCCTAGCCGACAAAGTATTGATCGAGTAGAAGACATGGAACTAACCACCGTCCAAAATCCTATTCATCATAGCACTCATTTATCTCACTTTTCAAGCAGATCTAGCATCAGAAGGATATCCCAGGAATTTATGGACTTTACGAATGTTCACAATCAACCTGGGAGACAAGTTCAAGATATGGACTTTACAACCATTCCAACTTTTAATAATCAAAATTCAAATCAATCTGAGAATATGGAGTTTACAATGCTCCAGCCTTCTGTACGAGTACAATCTAACGATGAAAATCAAATCAAGACTCGGAGCACTGAAGTCGATTCAACACCAGTATTACCACATATTGTGAGAAATATGATTCAAGCAGATGATTCTTTTGAATTCCAAGATAGTCAAAAGGAAAATAATGAAAATCTTGATTCGGTCATAACTCCCCGAAAACAGCCTTCGCTGATACTGCAAAATCCAAACGTTCCCACTACTCCAACACCATCGAAGCGAAAACTATCCCATTTGTCCCCTAGTAATAGTATAAAACGTCGACGCGGCACACCACCTTCAATATCAAAGGCAATACCCCCATTGACCCCCTCCAAAACAAAAGAACTAGAGGACCGAATTATTAGTATGAGTCCTAGGAAGGTTGTTAGGACACCCGTGAAAGTAGCTCCTGCAAAAGAAGATCCAGTATTGACCAGCATTTTGGAGTATGGTAGTGAGAGAGTTAAGTACACACCGCTCAGTAAAATGAGACAAGAAGTGGTCAAACCTTCATCTCCCACTCCTAAAAAGACTGAAGATAACTACACAGTTTTGAGTCGAGTTTCTGAAGGAGATGAAGAAGAATACGAATATCCATTGATTTCTTTAAGTGAGTTTTTGAAAAACATAAAAATCGATTTTATGGATGGTCTTTTCCTATCTTCAGCTCGTCAAAACACTCTTCAGTTAGCTGTACCTTTGGAAAAAGTGGACTCTACTGCCTTGGATTATATCTTAGCTTTGCCAAAATTATTAAAGCTGGATATGTACAACTTTAGCCACCAAGAGATGCTTAAAAATATTTCTGAAGCTAGAAAACTCTATGAACAGATTGATCATGAAACTGCTACTGATGAAATTCCTCTTGTCTTTAAAGAATTTTTAGAAGCAGGTCCGGAGCTAAAAGAAGCCATGATTGTGCAATTTAAGCTTATAAAAAACTACTGTCGACATCAGACTAAGGGAATTTGGTATGACTGGAGAGCACAATTAATCCAAGGGTTGAAGCAGGGCTTACTCAAAAGGAAGCAGGTACTTCAGAGTGACAAGGCAACATTACAACGAAGGAAAGGAGAAGTAAAGTTGGATGAACTAAAGCATGCAGTGAAATCAGAGTATCAAAAGATGAAAGCAAAGTTGGAACGACTTCAGCAGCAGACTGTTGAAATGCAAAAGTATGATAAGTCCGAAGTTCTCGACTCTCGATCACGCTTGAAATTGATGAAATCCCGATTTCGTCAAGCAGTTTTGGAGGTGCAAAATGAAAAGCAAAAGACCAAAGTCTTGGATACTCGTGCGCAAGAACTACTGGCAACTGAAGAAGATTTGAATAACCAGATTTCAGAATCTGAAAATATCAAATTGAAAAATCAACGTGTTGATGGCACAGAAATAAATGCTCTGGTAAAACGATTTTCGCATCTCCAAATGGTTACTGGGCTAAGCTATTCGAAACTAATGGCTCCAAACATTTTAGTAGTGTCTGCTTCTGAGTTTGTCAATTACTATGTTGACGTCCAAACCAAAAAAGTACAGAAAGTTGAAGTCCACCCTGCGCTGGGTTTTGATATTACAAGTTTGAAATACTATGCTGGTAAAATTTCGTCTGAAAAGACATTCTTTGAAGCGTCAAAGGAGATGAACCAAGCCATTACGATATCTCGAGACATTTTTCAGTTATCTCTTCGACATTCTTTGAAATCACAAGTGATTGATGACAAGCTTCAACTGAATATAAAGCTCTATGAGGAAAACAAAAAGGTCAACGTTTCAATCCGATTCAATGGAAATATGACCCTCGAGACTGTTGACATTAAATACTGTTATCCAACACCACCCGATGATTTGAAGCAAAAATATGAGCAGTTAGTCTTGAGCTCAAAGACATCAGACTTTTCATTAATTTTTACTCGGTTTCTGGTGGATGTAGTATAATTATGTATAGTATGAGTTAATGTATATATTGTTCTCATGGCAAAAGCGAAAATACTTGTACAAAAATCAATACTTTTACAAAAATCAATACTTTTACAAAAATCAATACTTTTACAAAAATCAATACTTTTACAAAAATCAATACTTTTACAAAAATCAATACCTTTACAAAAATACTCCGAAGCAGGGAATCGAACCCTGATTTGCCCGGTGAGAGCGGACCGTGATAGCCATTACACTACATCGGACTTATTGATTTTAAGTACATGATTTGTTAACTCAACAGCATACAAAATATAACGTACTGAAATATACGCATGCTAGAATTTCTTTGTCGACACCTAGAGTCGCTAGAGCTATCATTAGACTGACCACGTATTTTATATTTGCCACAAATTTTTCTTTCGTTATTTTACAACCTTTCCTTTTACCTCTCAAAACTACCAACAAAACCAACCTCTCAATACACAATGGCGTTCAACTTTAACAAACTGTCTCAGCAATTGACTGGAAGCGTTAGCGAATTGTCGTCTTCCATCAGTCCCTTTGCTAAAAGAACTCAACAGATCTTCCAAGAAGCCATTGGACAAGTTGAAGAGAAAACCCAATTACCAGAAGAATATCTCGAGCTGGAACAAAAAGTGGACAATTTGAAGATTGTTTACCAGAAATTGTTGACTGTATCGAGCCAATTCGAACATGAGAGCTACGACTATCCTCCTAACTTGAAAGAAAGCTTTGCTGACTTGTCGAAGACGATTCAAAAGAAAGTGACTGGTTTGTCAACTGTTCAATCAGCAGACGACGTTCAAAGAGTTCTTTTGACCAACGATGGAGAGCACGAAAAGAAGACTCTGTACCACGCTTTAAGCAGAGCTGCGAAGCCAGTTCCTACTGCTTCTACTGCTGAGGCAGCCGATCCTCTTACAGTTGGATTGACCAAGTTCTCGGCAGCTCAGGAAAAGATTGGAGAGAACAGACTTCAGCAAGATGCATTGATTTCCAGCAAGTTCAATAAGAATCTGTCGGCTACTTTACAAAACTCGTTCAGTATTGTTGCGAAAGCTCGCAAGAATGTGTATAATTCTCGACTAAACCTGGATTCAGTGAAAAACAACAAGAAGGCTAACAGAGTTGATATTGAGGATGCTGAAGATGATTTCATTGTTGCTACAGAAGAGGCAGTTTCTTGCATGAAGAATCTTTTGAAGAACTCAGAGCTGCTGAAGGTTTTGTCCGACTTTGTTGCTGCTCAGTTGAACTTTTACAAGTCGTCGGTTGAAGTATTGAACAATCTTTTACCTGAGATTGATGATTTGAATACTGAAGAATAAGGACAGTAGAGGTAGTTTTGTGTAGTTTGAGTTTTTTTTAACTTTCTAGTCTTTATCAATGATGATTATTAGGGAATTGGAGAGTTAAGGAGTTAGGTAGTTAGAGAATTAGGGAATTGGAGAACTAGGGAATCAGAGAATTAGTAGCAGAACTAATACCAGAACTAATAGGAGATTTAGTAGCAGAACTAATAGGAGATTTAGTAGCAGAACTAATAGGAAAGTTAGTAGCAGAAGTAATAGGAGAGCTAGTAGCAGAACTAATACCAGAATTAGTTCCAAATCATTAAGCATCCTTTAAATCAAGTTATGAGACTTGATGTCCAACTTTATCCTCAGTAAACGCTCACAAAAGCTCTTCAAACCCAATTCCTCTGCTGTTTCATCAGAATAGCAACTGTTAAACCTCGACGGTTTCATGCTCTTTTTTCACTTGCTCTTTGGGTTTCCTGTGCTAGCTCTAGTTCCAATCCCGTACTAGCTCTAGTCCTCATCCCGTACTAGCTCCAGCTAACTCCAGCCCTTCCCACGTGACCAATTTTTCAGCTTATCATTTTCATCCCCATCTTTGGGCCCTATCTCCCAACCCGGTCTATAGTACCAAACATGCCAAGATTCTAGCACCTTATTTTTTCTACCACGCTAAATCTTGTCTCATCCAGCTTGGGACTTTTCCTCCTCCATATCTCTCCAAATATCCTCTAAGTCGCCTGTCCCGTCAAGCGTCCCGTCAACTGTTCCGCCATACGTTCCGTCACCCGCGTCTCTAGCACCGCCCCCACGTTTCTGGTACCCGTCTCTAGCACCTGTCCCCCGCGTTTTTAGCACCCGTCCCAAACACCCGTCCTCCATCCCAAGCACCCAAGCTCCCTACCTCCACCATGGCCTGGGACCAGCTCTGGATCAACAAACCGCATCTCGCGTACGCCGTCATTGGCGGCTTCACAACCGTCTTCTCCCTCATCTCCCTCTTCGTCAAAGAAAAACTCTACATTGGCGAAGCAACCGTCGCTACCATCTTTGGCATCATCGTAGGCCCTCACTGTCTCGACTGGTTCGCCCCAACCACCTGGGGAAACACAAACAACATCACCCTGGAACTCTCAAGAGTCGTCCTCGTCGTCCAAATCTTCGCCGTCGCGGTAGAACTCCCCAAAAAATACATGCTCAAGCACTGGGTCTCCGTATTCCTCCTCCTCCTCCCCGTCATGACCTTTGGCTGGCTCATCTCCAGCGTCTTCATCTGGAAACTCGTCCCGTCCTTGCGCTGGATTGAAGCCCTCGTCATCGCTGCCTGTGTCACCGCTACTGACCCCGTCCTCGCCTCTGCCGTCGTGGGTAAGGGCAAGTTTGCCCGTCGGGTCCCGGGACACTTGCGAAACCTTCTTTCAGCTGAGTCCGGGTGCAACGATGGCATGGCCTTCCCGTTCGCGTATCTCGCGCTGCTGTGCATTCGGTTCGCGCACGAGCCCAAAGAGGTGGCCTTTCACTTTATTGTCATCACCGTGCTCTACGAGTGTCTTTTCGGCACCGTTCTGGGCGCCATCATCGGCTACACTGGCAGACATCTCATCAAGTTTGCAGAGCGCAAAAACCTCATTGACAGAGAGTCTTTCCTCGTCTTTTACTTTGTTCTTGCCCTCTTCTGTACCGGCGTGGGTTCCATTATTGGTGTCGACGATTTGCTCGTCGCCTTTGCTGCTGGTGCTGCCTTTGCTTGGGACGGCTGGTTCGCTAAGAAGACCGAGGAGTCTCATGTCTCCAACGTTATCGATCTGCTGCTCAACATGGCCTTCTTTGTTTATTTTGGCGCCATCATTCCCTGGGAGCTCTACGATGCTCCGGAGCTTGGTATCTCCCCGTGGAAGCTCGTTATCATTGCCATCCTCCTTATTCTGTTCCGTCGTCTTCCCATCATGCTGGCTCTCAAGCCCATCATCCCCGACATTCGCACCTGGCGCGAGGCCCTCTTCTGTGGCCACTTTGGTCCTATCGGCGTCGGCGCTATTTTCATTGCCATTCTTTCTAGAGCCGAGCTCGAGCACGATGAGCCTACTCCGTTGAGCGACCTCCCGGACACTTCGCATCCCAATTATATCGTCGTAGCTACTATCTGGCCCATTGTCACTTTCATGATCATTGCGTCCATTGTCGTCCACGGTTCTTCCATTGCAGTCTTCACTTTGGGCAAGCGTTTGAACAACTTGACAATCACAATGACTAACACAACCGGTGGCGAGCAAAGCTGGCTCTCTCGTATCCCAATGCCGAGTTCTACTCGAACCTCGTTTTCCTATTCGCAGAGGAAGGAAGCTGAATCTGGCGAGCTTGGACCTGTTGTTTCTAATAAGCCTGTGAAGCCAATTGGAGGCATGAAGCGCAGAAAAAATAAGCGTCGCAGTGCCAAGGGGCCCGATTCTGAACTGAGAGTCCCTGAAAACATTGAAATTGATTTGAATGCCAATAGAAGACAGAGAGAAAACACCGAGACTCAGGCTCAGTCCTCTTCAAGTTCAAATGGTGAAAAGAATTCAACAATCACTCCTGACACTGATCTCCAAGCATATCAAGAAGGAACTACAGTAATCTTGGAAGATTCAGATGGTGAGGTTTTAGACACTATTGAGACCAACGTCAATACTGAACCAAACTCTTTACAACGTTTACCTTCTCTTGAGTCCAGCCCGCCAATTCCTGGATTAAGTCATCTCCCATCCAGCTCTTCAGCACACAAGAATACAAAGGTTGTTGCATATAGACTAGATGATCATGTTATTATTGAAAACTTGGACGGTGAAGTGATCAAACGTTACAAACTTGCCCCTAACAATGAAGTTACAAATGTTTCTAAACCTCTTGCTCGTTCCCAATCATTTCTCACTTCAGGACTCAATCGCACTCTTTCTTTTGTGGGATTGAAAAAGTCAGGAGTCTCATCAGATTTAGAGAACCAGGACATTGTTCCAGTTAAGACTTCAACTAAGCCAATTGCCGAAGAGAAAATCAACGACGAAAAGATCAAGCTCAGACTTCAAAAGTTGTTATCAAGTGATCACGGCTCTGTTAGTGGTAATCATGATAACATTTCAAGCCCTATTGTCCCTCCTTCGAGTGCAAAGCCAGTTCCAGCAAGACCTAGAACTCCACCCCCTGCTGCAAGTTCCACACTGGATGATGAAGACGATGATGAGAATAGTGGCTTTGATGATGATGAAGAAGAAACCGAAATTGAACGTAGACGTCGACTTGCTGTTTTGAGCAATGTGAACGATTCCGAAGATGAGGAATTCTTGCAACAAAGAGCTATTCGACATGAACAGCTTCACAAGAATTAAACAATAATTTGCAAAAAATATCTGTTTCATTGCATATTTGATCTTGATGGTTTGTGTTGTTGGTTATTTATTTTTTACTTACCTGCATTGTTTTTCCTCGCTGAAAGATTCAAAATGTTTTTCTCGCTGAAAGATTCAAAATGTGTTTCTCGTTGAAAGATTTCAAAATGTTTTTCTTTCTGAAAGATTCAATTGATCTTTCTGAAAGATTCAACTGAATTTTCTCGCTAAAAGCACTAAAGATATATTTAGTTTTATTTTCTTTTTTTATTTCGTTTATATTTTGTAGAAGCATATTGAATTACTCTATTTCATGTTTGTGATACTCATTTCCGTTTTGGGCCATAAAACACCTAACCCTTATTATTACTCCCAACTTTGTACTCACTTTTTCAGTCCCAGTTCCCAACGTCAAAAAAATTTATTCCTCCCAGCTTGAAAAATCATCTTGAACATTCATCAAAAATGGTCAAATCCTACTTACGTTTTGAACAAGAGGCCTCGTTTGGAGTGATTGGATCAAACACGAATTTGATATGGTTGCCACCGAAAAGCAGTGGTTCAGGCTCTTCAGCTGCTGGAAGAGTTTTTACCGGTGCCCTTGAAGACGCTCTAATTTGGGATGTCAAAACCGGAGAAATGGGCACGAAGTACAATGAAGGATTGACTCCGGGAATGGGTGAAGTCACGTCTGTCGCAGTATTTCAAGATCAAATGGCTGCTGCTGGATTTTCAGACGGTAGCGTGAGAGTGTGGGATTTCCTGTCTGGATCTTTGGTTGTAAGCTTTTCAGGCCATAGAGCGGCCGTGACCGTCATCAAATTCGACAGAGAAGGAACTAGATTGGTTACTGGATCAAGAGACTCGAATATCATTGTTTGGGATCTAGTCTCAGAAGTCGGATTATATCGTCTAAGAAGTCATCGTGATATGATTGTTGGACTGGAGCTACTTACCACAAAAGACGACGAAGAAAGCTGGTTGTTGTCGGTAGGAAAAGACGGATTGATCAAGTTATGGGACTTGGAGAGTCAGCACTGTACAGAAACTCACGTCGCTCATCGTGGTGAAGCATGGGGATTGGGATACAATTCTGTCGACAACATTGCAGTAACTGGTGCTACTTCAAAAGAACTAAAGTTCTGGACCATTGATCTGGATAACAAAGATGGAGAACGAGTAAAGTCTATTGGTACAGTCTTGAAGCAAAGCGGTGAACGAGCACATACACTGAAGTTTTTCAACAATAAGTTCCTAGCAGTTGGAAACAACGATAGATCAATAGAGTTATTCAATATTCGAACCCCAGAAGAAATCAAGAAGTCAGTTACAAGAAAATTAAAAAGACGGAAAGAAAAGGGCTTGGATGTGGAAAGTGGAGCTTACGCTTTGAGTGAAGATGATCCAAGTGAGAAATTCATTTCATACACAGTCATTCGTACTCCTTCAAAAGTGAGAAGCTTTGACTGGGTTGGAAAACCTAATCATAATACTGTTGGTTTAGTTGTTGGTTTAGCCAATAACTGTATTGAAAGCTATTCCGTCAATGCTCCAACCGATTCCAGAATTAAAAAGTCTGCTGGTCCAGCTGATTATACCAGACAATATGGTATTGAGCTTTCTGGCCATCGTACCGACATCAGAGCACTCTCTGTTAGTTCTGATGATCGAATGGCTGCATCAGCATCTAACGGCTTGCTCAAAGTATGGAATGTTCGAACCCAAAACTGTATCCGAACATTCGACTGTGGATATGCTCTCTGTGCCAGCTTTCTACCTGGTGATGCTCTTATTGTTGTAGGTACCAAAGCAGGTGAGCTTGAGTTGTTTGATGTAGCAAGTTCTGCGTTGATTGAAACCGTTCCAGCCCATGAAGGAAGTGTCTGGTCTTTGCATGTGGGTTCTGATGGTAAAACGATAGTGTCTGGAGGTGCTGACAAGAGCGTCAAATTTTGGGAAATCAAAGTTGTCGAAGAAGAAGTTCCTGGTACTACAAGAAAGGTATCCAAGATGAGAATGAAAAATACAAGAACTTTGGAATTAAGCGACGATGTTTTGGCGGTTAGACTTTCTCCAGATATGAAGTTGGTTTGTGCGTCGTTATTAGACAATACTGTAAAGGTATTCTTTACTGATAGTCTCAAGTTTTTCCTGAGTTTATACGGACACAAATTGCCAGTATTAGCAATGGACATTTCTCATGACTCCAAGTTGCTGGTAACCTGTTCTGCGGACAAAAATATCAAAATATGGGGTTTGGACTTTGGTGATTGTCATAGATCAATCTTTGGACACCAAGATAGTATCATGTCAGTCGCTTTTGAACCCGAATCCCACAATATTTTTTCTGTATCCAAAGATAAAGTGGTCAAGTATTGGGATGGAGACAAGTTTGAAAACATTCAAAAACTTCTTGGACATCAAGGTGAGATTTGGGCTTTAGCTGTCGCTAATTCTGGAGAGTTCATAGTTACTGGTTCGCATGATAAGAGTATTCGTGTGTGGATGAAGACTGATGAGCCCTTGTTTTTGGAGGAAGAACGAGAAAAAGAGCTCGAGGAACTATATGAATCTAATCTTACAAAATCTTACGATGATGAGGAAGAGCCTTTAAAACGAGGTGAGGGCGACGATCTGGAGGATGGAGAGGCTGCCACTCATGATGATGAGACTCATGTTGCTCGAGCAGGAAAGCAGACCATTGAGACTCTCAAAGCAGGTGAACGTTTAATGGAAGCTCTTGATATTGGGCAGGCTGATCTTGATTTATATGCTGCTCATCAGGAAACTCTTCTTACCAATCCTAAAGCGACATTACCTCCTCGACATGTTATTCTTGCTACGCTCAATGTTTCTGCAGAACGCTATGTGCATGATGTTCTTTGCAAGATTAAAGCAGCGCAACTGGAAGATGCACTTCTTGTTCTTCCATTTTCTAAAGTGATTCAGCTATTTACATTTTTACACAAGATTGCTGAGCACCGATGGAATATCCCTTTGATTACCCGTACATTATCATTAACTCTTCGCATTCATCATAAACAAATTGTGGCCACCCAAACAATGCGACCCACGCTGGAAAACCTTAGGTTTGCTTTACGTTCTGGACTCGAGAGTCAGAAAAATACTGTTGGATACAATGTAGCAGGATTGAAATTTTTGAAACAGAACTGGGAACTGCATCACAAGAAAGAGTTCATTGATGAAGTGAAACAGCGTGAAGAAGATGAGAGGTTAGCAAAGAAGAGAGTTTTTGGTACTGCTGCTGTTTAGTTTTATATGAACCTAATATATTGAGTTTGTACCAGTAAATATATTGCAATTGAGACACGAAAAAAAATATAATTAAACGTCAGGATATTTAACGAAACGCATCATTTACGCTCATTGAATACTTTTGTTTATACATATATAATTTTGCACATATTGAAAGCTCAAAGAGGTAGAAGGAAAAAAAGAACAAATAACAGTCAAATCATAGTCGCGTGTAACATAGCAAGAAGGGAAAATTCATAAACAAGACACCAACTTAAGGCATTCTTCAGTTGATTCGAGTATGGAAAATCACAAAGGTCGTTAAAATGTAAAAAGTAGTAGTGGCCATGACGAAAATTGTCGAGAACGTCGTTTGGACGATTTGAATCTATTAGCGAACGTCGTTTGAATCTTAATGCCGAGAACGTCGTTTGGAACGACGAATAGCAGCTTTTTTGGCAGCCTTTTGCATCTTTAAAGACTTTGCACGGTCAATCTCAGCAGGAGAGAGGTTTGATGCTTTTTCAACCTTTTCAGTCTTTGAAAAGAATTTACGAAGACAGCGTACCGGACTGACTACAAAATCTCCAAACATATAGGCTACTACCATTGCAGATAATAGAGATATTTGAATCATGATGATTGAAAACGCAGCGCCAGCCAACGTTACACGGCCAACAAAGCGAAAGAAGTCTGAAATAAAGTGAGAGATGGTATGATGATTTGTGTTGGAAACGGTGGTAACAATGTTATCTTTCAGAGACTTGGCCAACTCTGAAGGAGGAAGCAATTGAGCGCCCGAAAGGTGGATTGTTTTAAGCTGCTCAGGGTCGGAGATCATGAGCCAAATTGAGTAAAAGATTTCAATGATCTTGAAGGGAGAGCTGAGATTGTCTCCAGAAGATTTGACTACTTCGCTAGCCATTTCCCATGAGAATATTTCACCTTTAATACGAGGTTCTTCCAGGTCGTCAGAAGTAAAACTGTCGTCGATAGTAGTAGCAGTAGTAGCAGTAGTAGCAGTAGTAGCAGAAGAAGCAGTAGCAGCAGGAGAAGGAGCGGAAGCAGGAGAAGCAGACGAAGCAGGAGAAGCAGACGAAGCAGGAGAAGGAGTAGCAGACAAAGGCTCATCGAGAACGCTGGAACCTTTCCCCAGCTTTTCAATGTCGTTTTCGGACATTACGAAAGTGGGACTCGCTAAGCTTAATCTTCGCTGCGTTGAAGGCTGCGCTGACGGAAGAACATCAGGTATTACAATAGGCACGAGGTTTGGCCTGGAATGATGGTCAAACTCGCCAGCCAAAGGGGAGTAGACAATTCCTGGAGACGGGGGTACAATAGGATCACGGCCAACGTGAGAAATGCGAGATCTGGCGGTGGTTAAGGCCGAGTAGTTCAACTCTGGGACTTTGTCGCTTGAGTTGAAGTATGGCTGAAGCGACAAATGGCGCTGGTGACCTGGAAGGAAGGGCGTTCCAGAGCTGAGAGAGTGTCTTTTTTCTCTGGAGGAGCGGTTTGGGCTGAAGTTTTCCAGACGAGCGTTTTCAGAGCGGGCTAGACGCTGGAGCTTTTCTTGGAGGAGTTTTTCCTGTTCAGACATCTGTCTGAGGTGATGGGCCTGATTGGAGCTATTAGCGTAGAGCTTGGATTTGGACGGTAGCATTCCATCTTTTCTAAGGTTTGTCGCTATGAAAGCGTCCAGGGGATCTGGAGTATGGGATCTGGACATGATAGTAGCAGGAGTAGAGGACTGGGAGATGGTTGAAAAGGAGCTATTAGTGCGTTTGTGTCCTTTGCACCAGTCTAAAGAGCCTCCTCTACGGTGTCCGAAAGGATTTCTCGACTGGATATCTTCAGTTGAAGAGGCCGAGTGAGTAGGGGAGACGGTCGGAAACAAGTTTGAAGCCCATGAAGAGAGAGCAGGATCTTCGGACATGGCAGGGAAAGAACGATGGAGGACGTTTGAGACGTTTGAGACGCTAGAAAATGAATGATAATGAACGCTGGAGAATGGGTAAACGCTGGAGAGTAGGGAAGGAAATAAAAAATAAATAAGTAAATAAACGCTGATAATGGTTAAGTTTAATATATTAATAAAGTTTAAAATAAAAAATAAATAAATATTAATAAATGTTAATAAATATAGAGAAATATTAAAGAAATATTAATAAATAATAAAGAAATATTAAAAAAATATTAAAAAAATATTAAAAAAATATTAAAAAAATAATAAATAAATAAAAATATTAAAAAAAATATTAAAAAAAATATTACTATACAAATTATTAAAATAAAATATTACTATACAAATTATTAAAATAAAATATTACTATACAAATTATTAAAATAAAATATTACTATACAAATTATTAAAATAAAATATTAATCAATTATATTCATTATTATTTATTGTTAAAAATTAAATTATTAAATGATATTAAAATACTAAATAAAATACTAAATCTAAATTGTTTAGACTCATGCAGTAAATGCAGTATCAGACCTAATAGCGAGCTGTCAAACTTAAATTTGACAGGACCAAATTCAGGGCAGCTTAACACAAACAGATTTCACATATTTACATGTACTCAGACAACCCCAAAGCCTGATAATCGGGTGTTCCTGAACTACAATTAAATGTCCTTTCATAAGCTACCTTTGGCATTATTCCAGCATCCCGTGCCTTCTTGTAACTCCACTGACTAGATTCTATAGTCTCCGTATCCCACGCCCAGTACATTGATCCCCAGCCTCCGTTTCCCTCAAAGACCTCCATCTGTGCCTCTGCAAAGTCTTTCAAAAACTTCTTATAAGCATCAGGATATGTGTTCGGGTCTGAGTTTGAGACATTGCAGGAACAGTTTACTCCTCCGTTGCACGACATTGTCAAAATGGCCTGCGACTTGTTCGCAGCATTATAAGTGCCCTCCCATCTACTGCCTACTCCAACATTGTTCAGATACTTTGTACAGTCGTTGTCGGCCTGGCTCCACTCTCCAACTAAGGTGTTTCCATGCCCAGTGGTCGTGGACGACGACCTCTTCATCTGCGCACCCCATTGAGTGCACACATAGTCAATCTTTGCTGAGTGAGACATGGCGATCAAATTGACATCGAAAATAGTGTACTGATGAACGTCCAGGGCCATGTCTGGGAACTGGTTCTTGGGGAACACTCCCTTCCAAGCATCAACCCCAATGAACCCATCTCCAAAGACAACTGTGCCATTATACCCATTTTTCCTGACCAGAGTAGTAGCGTTCTTTGTCCAGTTGATGACTCGAGCAACATCTAGATCCATCATTCGCGGCTCGTTCACCAGCCCGTACATTGTGACAATATTCTTATATCTGTCTTGAGCAAAAAACTGAGACAGTTGGTCGTGGATCTTCAAAGTTCTCTCGCCATACATTTCACCGTCAGTCCCGTTAAGCCATTGGACAACGTCCATTCGACCACTGTGATTCCATCCGTTTTGTCCGCCAGGGACTGAATGCAAATCAATTTTGACTCGCAGGCCGTACTTTCGAGCCCATTCAATACCTCTCAACAGATATCTCCAGGAAATCTTGGGTAAAAAGTGCTCTCCAGGCCATGTTTCGACAGCCCAGTATCCAAAAGGCAGTCTGACGTGATCTAATCCAGCTTCGCTGATTTCTTTGAACGTATCCTCGGTCACAAATGTTGAATAATGGGTCTCCATTAACTCAATAACAGCACTCATTCCTCCAGTTTCGTTCAAATGGTTGATCAAGCTCCACTCGTCAACAATCTTGAGGTCAGAACTGTACTTTTCAAAGAAGGAAGGAGTGATGAAAGGCTCGAGAAGAAGCCATCCACCTAGATTGACTCCGCGCATAGGTAGCTGACCGTAGGGGAAAGTAGTGTCGAGAGCGGGCACAAACCGATTGGCTTGAGCAGAGTCATCGTAGGTGGTGTTCAAGCCCATTAGAGGCAAGCCTCCAACGGTTTCAGTTGTAAAAGTAGTGTTAAAGCCTGCTTTGTCCTTCCAAGTGCTCACGTCGTAAATAGTTCCTTTGAACTCACTAGGGATAGGACTTGACGAGGAGGGCGAGGAGGACGAGGAAGCAGAGCTAGTTGAAGTAGGATCAGTGCTTGATAGTGAATCGCTGTTGTTTTTCTTTCCAATTACAAGAATGCCAACTGGTACTAGGACTGCTATCAGGACGAGAAGAAGAACAGCTAGAAGAATCCACCACTTTTTCGTTCCTTTTCTTTCTTCAGGATGGTCGGGAAAGCCTGAACCAGAAGATCCAAGCTCTTCATTTTTAACCAGGTCAGTTTGTTGGTCCATGAATGCGTAGTTATTGTCTACTGGAAAGTCGGCTTGACCAGCTGAGTACATGTTGTAGTTGTCTAAAGCACCAGGGCCTGTGCTTTGAGAGACAGCGGCTTGAGGTCCCTGAGAATTAGGTTCAGCCATTTGATATGTGTTTGAGTTTGGTTGCAGAGGAGAGGCGGGCAGCGGAATGGCTGGAGGTATAACGTTTGAGCAAGAGTTTGGGTTGAAGTCAGGAAGAATATTAAGATTGGTTCTGGGGTCTCGATCTCTGTTCGAGTCATTGGAGATATTATGGCCATATTCTGAATCACTTGAAGCAGTGCGAATGTGTTGGACAGGTTTCGCACTCTTGGGCTTAGAGCCTGGAGGAGAGTAGAATCCATCAGGAGGCAGTTTCGTTGAGGAGGGAGTATTAACGAGGAACGAGAAGACGGAGCCATCGTCTTCGCTCGGAAAAGTTGAACGGGTAGGAGTGCTTAAGCTTGGAACTGAGGCAGCGTGTTCGTTGAAGATGTCTAGGGATTCTGGTTTACTTGTTCTATACTTGTGCGAGACATTATTAGATATGGTTTGGCCAGACAGATTTGGGTGCGTGAACTGTTTTTGAGCAAAGGTTTCTTGAGAAGATGAGTAAAGTTTCAGGTTTTGTTGCTGTTCTTGGTCCAGAATGTCTGAGAGAGGTCTGTTTCGACTTCTAGAGTGCCAGTGGGCGGCAGGTTGTGAAGTCATGGTTGAGTGTTTAGATATTCCAAAGAACCCCGGATATCTGTATATATTTATATTGAATGGTGAAAAAAAAAAGTAGTAATAAAAAATAAGGAGAATAAGCGAAAAAATAAACACGAACCATAAAGTTTCTTATACAAAGGATGCATTAAGAATTAAATATCATATAAAAGGTATATGGTAAATGCTTTTGAAGAACAAGAGGTGAACTTGGTGAGAGCGGTTTATAACATGTCGATTTGCTTAACAGCTTTTCAGGTCCTTTGAGTCTTGCATGAGCTATTCAATTGAGTCTGGATATCTGGAGAATATTTAACATTTGGAGACAATGGACTTGATTTGTATTGAGCTTGAGTGAATTCACTTATATTGAACTTGATTCGACTTATTGAATTTGATTCGACTTATTGAACTTGATTCAACGTATATTGGGCTTGACTTAAATTGGGCTTGACTTATATTGGGCTTAAATTCGACATATATTGGGCTTGAACTTGATTGACCTTCTTTCACCTTCATTCACCCTCATTCACCTTCTTCCACCTTCATTTACCTTGATCCACCTTCATTTGACCATTTGTACTTGTGCTAACCTAAACTTTGTTTTCAGCCTTTGAGTTAAAGTTGGCCAGCCTCAAGCCTAGATCCCGCTGTTCACGGTAGGTTTCTTCACGGTCTCCACCACCATTCCACCACCCATTAAGGTCAGTTTCCCTACTCTCCTAACTGTGCTGCTAGTTATGTCTGGACCATATGAAATCAACCAAAGTTTAAAGGACTATTTCAATGTCAAAGAATACCTGGACAGAATCATTCACAAAATGGATAACTTTTCTCCAAACCATCAAGTTGAATCAACTGCTACGGACGTCCAGCAGCTTTTGGATTTGCTCAAACAAGCTGAAAACAAGATTGACAAAATCAACAGAGAAAGTAAATAGATCTTTTGTACTTTCCATAGGCATTGCCCATTGATGCGTTGGTTATTGTTCATGCTATAACTATCTACGATTTTGAAACATTCTTCATATAAATGCATTGATTATAGTTTGCAATTGCTACAGTCATTTAACAGGACGGCTCTTCTGCCGCATCGCCAAAACACCATTGGGTAATCCTTCAAACTCATTGAGCTCTTTGGGCTTTACAATGGACTTTTCGACAATATCTTCCATCAGCTCGTTATGCTGTTTGGAGGCAAAAGTCATGCCTCCAATAGAACCAATAGTCGTGCCTGCTCCTGGAGACACTACGGGCATCAGTATTGCCTTTGGCTTATTCACATCAATCGAATAATGTCGGTCCGTTGAGACTGCGGTGATGCTTCCGCTTTGCTCTTGACATTCAAATGGCGCAAAGCTCTTTTGCAGCTCATACTTGTACTTCATGGTCGCGAGTTTCTTGATATTACCATCTTGCATTGTATTTCCACCGGAGTTTTTGGATCTCTTCTTGATTTGAGAAGTTGTGTTTTGCGGACTCGATGATTTTGGATTGTATTTAGAAAGAACTTTCTTCAGCTTGTTCATGGAGAATACACAGTCGTTTCGGTTCTTTTTCGCCTTGGATGCTGATTGTCGTTTCTTGCTGAGGGACTTGACCTCGACTACACAGTTCTTCTTCTGTTCTTGCTTGCACTCTTGCTGTCGCTTCTTTTCCTTGTCGAGCTTTTGCTTCTTCTGCTGCCAAATTGGATATTCCGCTTCAATGTCTTCTCTCTTTGCGCATTCCTCCAAGTTTTCCACATTTTTCAGGACATTGGTATGAGATGGCTGATAAATAGGCTCGCACTCAAGCAGCGGGTACGATTCTGTGTGCTCCTTTTCGCTGTCAAATGTATGGAAAAACTCCAGTTTGAATATTTCGACCGTAGAGCAGATTCGGTCGTTGGGGTGAAACCGCAAAAACTGGCGAATAGCTGATTTACATGCGCTTGACACTGGAGGTTCAGTTTCTGGGAAAATCAGCCCTGGACTGGCCATTATTGATAACATCTTTGATCTGAACTTGACCCTAAAGGGGACATGATTGTGAATACACTCGAAAAACACAATTCCTAATGCCCACCAATCCACTTTCTCCGAGTATGGGACACCTTGATGCATTTCAGGCGCCAGGTAATTAAAAGTGCCTGAAACACCGTTTATCACTGGATGCTCTGCGGTCAGCTCTCTAGCCACGTTGAAGTCGGCGAGTTTGACATGTCCTGTTGAATCTAGCAGAATGTTTTCAGGTTTGATATCACGATGTACAATATTATTTTGATGTAGATATTCAACAGCACAAGCGAGCTCGGCAATCCAATGGCGCACTGTGTCTTCTGAGAATGAATATTTTGCAATATGTGATCTAAGATCACCAGAAGCTCCCAAGTCGAGGACTAGAAAGTAGAACCCGTCGTCTTGAAAGGCGTATCGCAAGTTACTGAGAAACGGATGTTGCAGTTTTCCAAGTACAATTCGTTCTTCGACAATAGTTTTTAGCACTGCTGGAGAGTGTCTTTTGTCAATATACTTTAACGCAAAGTAGTTATTTGTTTTCTTTTGTTTAACCATCATAACTCTTCCATACGACCCTTCACCAAGCTTTTTAAGCATTGTGTACCCGTCCAACGTCAAGTTTTCATTGCTGGAGATGAAGGCAGATGGTGCGTTGGAGGATCTTCGCTTCAGCGGTTTCGAGTTATTTTGGCCCATTATATTGGATCATAGACGAGATCAACGTCAAACAGAAATTGTGGAAGAATTGAGAGAAGGAATAGATTTTATATGATTTCAAAGAGTGGGGTTCAGTGATATTAATTCTTAAAATCTACGGTTAATGCTATTGCATTGGCAATTATGTTTAATTTGAAGATGGAATTTGTTGAATTGCCCATTTTAAAGGTACCATTTGATTCTGTATTTTTTCAGTCTCGGAGCATAAATTAGTGGAATATATTTGGAATAATGCAGAATTCAGCTGAACAATTTTTTTTTTAATTTAATTTTTTGAAATCATGAATATCCAGAGTCATTGAGACCGTTTTTTTCATTGCAAAAGCTCAATATGAAAAGTTTTAAATTTTCAATTTTTGAACTTGTGATTTCCATTTTGAGCAGCATTCATTATGGCTCGAGATTCCAGCCAGTTAGAATCAAGATGTACCTGAGTATTAGGATTAAATGCATTGGGTCCCGACAAGACCAAATGAATGCTCTTAAGAGAACATTCAGGAAACAGGAATCAGAACACAGGAATAAGGAATCAGAACACAGGAAACAGGAAACAGGAAACAAAACACTACAGAGATGCTTGAGACTTGTACCTTTTTCAAAGTCACATGATC
Source organism: Geotrichum geniculatum (assembly GCA_030566045.1). NCBI lineage: Eukaryota > Fungi > Ascomycota > Dipodascomycetes > Dipodascales > Dipodascaceae > Geotrichum > Geotrichum geniculatum. The sequence goes on along the minus strand of JAJMHM010000022.1, from coordinate 6,431 downwards.
TGTATAAAAATTTCAGGCTCGAAATATTTGCAACTATATTTCAGACCAGTTCGCGATATAAGAATGTTTGTGAATATTTGTCGTCATGCTCGACGGAATGTACGATCAGTTTCGAGATGTTTACGGTTCAATTCTACATTAAAGGACTTGAGTCATGAGAATCAACTGGGAAGAGTACTGGCTGAAACAATAAAGGTTAGTAAAGAGGTTTTGAAGTATGGCTGAAGATAACTAACGTCGTTCAGTCTCAAGGACCATTATCGTTGGCAGCGTTTATGAGAGAATGTTTAACCAATCCTGCTGGTGGCTACTATATCAACAAAGATCCGTTTGGAAAGTCTGGAGACTTTATAACGTCGCCGGAGATTTCACAAATGTTTGGTGAACTGGTGGGCATTTGGGTTCTCACTCAGTGGATGCTTCAAAGCAAGCCAGAGAAAGCGAGACTTGTAGAATTTGGTCCTGGCAGAGGCACTTTAATGTCAGATATACTTCGGTCTTCTCGATCCTTTGGCCAGTTTCAAAGCTCACTGAAGGAAGTATATTTTGTAGAGGCCAGTCCAACATTGAGAGGTGCTCAGCACAAACTGATCTGTGGAGCCAACGAGCTTGTCAAGGTTGAGAGCACAGGTGGATATAGGTCCAAGTCAGTTAGTGGGATTGATGTATATTGGGTTGAAGATGCCAAATTTCTGCCAGAAGATGGGCTTGCAAACTATATTATTGCTCATGAGTTTTTTGATGCGCTGCCTATATATCAGTTTGAAAAGGTATCAGACGAACCAGCGGGAGTCAATTCAAAGCTTCCCAGTCTTCAAAAGAGCTCTTGGAGAGAGTTTGTTGTTGATTACTGTGTGCCAAAGCCCTCTTCGATACTGCTACCTAACCAAACGATCACCAAGGGGATCAATGAAGAGAAGCCAGCGTTCCAGTTGTCGCTCGCGCCAGCATGGACGATTGCCTCGAAGATTATCCCCAAGACTCATGGGCGCTATGATAAGTTGGGTGTTGGATCAAAGGTTGAAATATGTCCAGATGCTTGGGAAATCACCGAGCAGATGACATCTCGAATCTCAGGCTCGGGAGTAGGAGGGATCTTGGTAGTTGATTATGGTCCAGCAGATACGATTCCAGTGAATTCGCTGAGAGGAATTAAGGATCATAAGCTTGTATCACCGTTTGAAAAGCCAGGCGAGGCTGATCTTTCTACAGATGTTGATTTCCAGGCAATCAAGTGCGCAGCGTTGCAGAATCATGAGAAGGACGTAGAAGTATATGGGCCAGTTGAGCAGGGAGACTGGTTACATACTATGGGGATTGGAGCGCGGGCGACAGTACTGGCAAATTCACAGACTACAGAAGAAGGGAGGAAGAGGGTTGAGCAGGCATATAACAGATTGACAGAGAGAGGAGGAGGAGCCATGGGAAAGTTATATAAGGTGATGGCGATAGTTCCAAAGACTCAGGCTAAGCCGGTTGGATTTGGAGGAAGTATTTGACAGTATGTTTTAGTGTGATTTTAATAGACGAGGTAGATTTCATACTTCAATAGAGTTCAATTATTTCAATGATTTCAATATAGATGGATATGATTTCAATGATTTCAATATAGATCAATATGACTTCAATGATTTCAATATAGATCAATATGACTTCAATATAGACCAATATGACTTCAATATGACTTCAATATAAACTTCAGATACTTCATTGGGTAGACCTGAATTTAGAGACCATTGAAGTAAAAACTTCAATTGATGCTAGACTCAATGGATGAATTTTGATGAGGTAAAGACATCAAGGCACTCTTCATTGAATCAGAAATATTAGTACTCCAAGCAATGCAATAATGAGAGAGTAGTAAACGAAGTTCTTCAATTTCATCTAGAAATTCTAACTTGGAAATTCGTTTTAGCTCGGACTCTTCAATCCAGTTTTCATACATAAACATCATATCAGCGGCCTGGACGGATCCCAAACCGCAATTAGATAAACGGTCTACCTGAGACTGGAGCGTAGGATACTTCTTGAGAGTAGGGAGATTCAGTCCACGCATTGCGAGGTTTTGAATCATAACTTCGCCAAAGGAATCGTTTCCACCTATAGGCTCGTAGAGAGCAAAGCTGAGACCGGCAGAAGCAAAATTGTTTGTGATCCAAGAAAGAACAGCATCGGACTCTGAAGGTTGGAGATAGCAGAGACAGCATTCAGAGATGACCAAAGTTGGGATAGAGTTGAGCATACCTTGGAACAGGGGAGTCTCAGGAGTTATAGTTCGCAAGTCACAGGCGTGGATATGGTAGTTAGTCGAGTGTAGTTCAGAAGATGCAGAGGAAATGTTTGAAAGAGTATCAGATAGTTTGGGGGTGTTTAAGATGGTTGAAGATTTACTTTTAGTTGATTGTTCGAAATCGATTTCATGGTAAAGGATTTTGTCTGCGTAAGATTCATTTTGTAGCAAGTTGAACACTCGAGTATCTGAGCCAGCACCTAAAGAAATGATTTGACACTTTTGAGTATTTGGAGTATTTTGAAGGAGGAGGTCAATTAGTTTGTTGATAGCTAAATGACGAATATAGGTACCTGGAGGAGTTAGTAGATGAGGTGAGGTGAGAAGTTGAGCTGAGCTGAGCTGAAGATCCGTCAGAATTGAGCTGAAGATCCGTCAGAACTTCCATCCATCAGAACTGAACTTCCATCAAAACTTCCATCAGAACTGAACTGAACATCGCATCAAACTAAACATCATTGAATCCCTTCTCCAACTTACCTATATTGATCACAGGCAACTTTGGCTCAAACTTTGACGCCAATCGTGGACTCGAATATATCGTTACCATCAATTCAATATATGGATCCGTAATATACCCCTTCTTATACGCTGAATACTTGGATACTAAAGCATCAAGATCCGTCAACCTAACTAACTTGTCTCGATAAGCACTCGTCATGGTGATTTGAAGTAGAAAAGCTAAAATAAAAAAATCAGACTACCGTTATATTGAATGGGTTAGGGTTGTTGACTCATTAATTTCAATATATATTTGGTAAAAATTTCATTTTTCTTACATTTCACACCATCCTTCACCAATATGAGTCCTACAAAGAAAGCCGGTGTTTTAGGCGCAACAGGCAGCGTTGGCCAAAGATTCATTCTGCTACTGTCAGAGCATCCTGACTTTGAACTGTCAGTTCTGGGAGCTTCTAAGCGTTCAGCTGGTAAGAAATACTCGGAAGCCGTTGACTGGAAGCAAACCAGCTTGTTTCCAGAGTCAGCAGCAAAGATGATTGTTCAAGAATGCACTGCTGAGAACTTCAAGGACTGCGATGTTGTTTTTTCTGGTCTTGATTCGGATTTTGCAGGCCAGATTGAAAAGGAGTTTGTCGACGCTGGACTGGTTATAATTTCAAACGCCAAAAACTACAGAAGAGAACCTCATGTTCCATTGGTTGTTCCTACTGCCAATCCTGAGCACTTGGACGTCTTCAAGACGGCCAAAGAAGCCGCTGGTAACAAGAAGACTGGCTTTCAAATCTGTATTTCCAACTGTTCCACTGCCGGTCTCGTTGTTCCGCTGCGTGCCTTGAAAGATGCCTTTGGCCCTCTGGAGGCAGTTACCATCACCACAATGCAAGCACTTTCGGGCGCCGGCTTTTCACCAGGCGTGCCCAGTATGGACATTATCGACAATTTGATTCCATACATTGGCAGCGAGGAGGACAAGCTGGAGCTGGAACCTCTCAAGATCTTGGGAGGAGTTTCGAGTGACGGGCTTACTTTTGAGCTTATTCCCCAGGAAGAGATGAAGATCTCGGCTCAGTGCAATAGAGTAGCTGTTACAGACGGCCATACTGGCTGCGTGAGCGTCAAGTTTGCCAAATCACCAGCACCTACGCCTGAACAAGTCAAGAAGGTGCTATCAGAATTCACCACCCAAGCTCAGGAATACAAGACCCATTCGGCCCCCAAGCAGGTTATTCATGTCATGGAGCAGCCAGACAGACCTCAGCCCAGACTGGATCGCGATAGAGACTCTGGATACGCTGTTACTGTTGGTCGAGTTCGCCCTGATCCCGTCTTTGATGTCAAGTTTGTTGTTTTATCTCATAACACCATTCTTGGAGCTGCGGGATCTGGTATTCTTATTGCTGAGTTGTTGCTGGCCAAGGGATTGATTTAATGCTTAAAAGATAGTTTATTTTTTGAATATATCACGGGTACTTATTGCAAAAAGGTCAACCCAGTTGCACTGAATAAATAGGATGCAAATAAAAAGTCATTGTAAAATTAGAACGTCGTGATTCATGACGGTGATTCCAACCGTCATGACCGTCATAGAACCGTGATTCCATAGACCAACGGTAGTCCATGGAACCGTGATCCCATAGAACCGTCAGTCCAACCGTAGTCCATAGACCAACTGTAGTCCAACTGTCTGTCCAACCGTAGTCCAACCGTAGTCCAACCGTAGTCCAAAGACCACTCGTAATCCATAGAATCGTCAGTCCAACCATGGTCCATAGACCAACCATAAACCAACCTTGGAACCAAGTCCATCACTTTAAAAACTCCATCAAGTCCATAGAACCATCGTCATTAGAATCGTTTTCATCAAAATCAACTCTGGTAGCAGTTGTCATGAATATCCTATCATTGTAGTTGGAGTGATTAGAAGAACTCCTTCGCATTCCCAAGGTAGGAGGATTACCGACATGGTGATTCATACTGGACTTGTTACTGATACACTTTTGCTGGCCAGCGAAACGCTCCAAATCCAAGTCAAAGGTAGTGACGGCCCTGGCCGGAGGAGGGTATTTGGTGTCTTCTGTGGTGCAATCGGACCCGTTTGCAGAATCCAAAGAGTCGTCTTCGCGGGCCTTGTCGTCTTTAGAGCGACGGGGAGCGGCAGCGCAGCAGAACTTGGACGTGATCCAGTCGGCGTTCTGTTTGGTAAAGATGCGCTCCTCGCGGTCTAGCCAGGGACGCTCGCGAATGGCAAAGACCGCAGTATCGACGACGCAGTTGAAGGGCTGCATGAAGGCAGCAATGGCCCCGACCCAGTATACGGGGCCGTGGGTGAGCTCGTAGTCGAGCTGGAGGACGTGGACGGCGAAAGGAGCGAGCCAGAGAAAGATGTAGGCAATGGGGTAGAGAAAAATGGAGGTGATTTGGCGCTCAATCATGGTTCTTCTGTCTTCGAATTTTGCGAGCGAGTCGCGCTGGAACTCGCGAATGGCGACGGAGCTCGGGTCGGAGTTGGAGCCGCTGGGGAAAGCGGACGGGGGAAAGCGGCGGGACGAGTCGAGGAACGAGAGGCCCGGGAAATGAGAGAAAAAAGTGCGGACGGGACGCAAGACGGCGGCGGGCAGAGACGTCCAAACGGGTTTCGGCGGAGGCTGGGGCTTTTCAGCGTCGGAAGTGATGTCCTGGATGGTGAGGACGGGAGTATTAGTGGAGTGCATTCGAGGGTCGTTAGCAGAGAGATAAGTCTGGCTTTGCTTGTATTCGCTGACGACTTTGGAGTACTGGACTTTAACGTACAAATAGATGGAGACGTAAATGGCGATGATGGAGATAATGATGATATAGCGCGGGACCCAGGAGAGCACGAAGCGGTACCACATTGGCTTGATGGGCAGGTAGCACCAGGTGATGAGCGGCGTGTAGGAGGTTCTGCCCTTGTCGATAAAGGCAAGCGCAGCCATGGTGAGCGGGAGCAGAATGTTGATGGAGTAGACGTAGTAGCGGTATCTGTATAGGCCACCTTCGTGCCCGGAGAACTGGCGGAACACGAGGAGAGCGGTGTGGATTGCTAAAGCGAGGACAGCTAGGTCGGCGCCTTCGATGAAGGCCGACGTGAAGAACCCGACGACGTCACAGAAGTTGATGTTGTTGTAGGCGGACGGGACTACAAGGACTCTGGCGGGATACCAAAGAAGGACGAGGGCCTTACCAAAGTCAAACATGAGGAGGAGGAGGATGAGATGGTGGCGGAAGACTTTGATTCTCATTGAGACGTAGAGATAGAACGCTGCGAGGCCAGCTGCGATGGAGAGACATGAGGACGTGACGGAGAGGACTCGTAGGACGAAGGCTTCATGGGGGGTGAAATCGTTTACTTTTTCGAGTGCGAGGACGGCATCGATATTGGCCATGACTGTTGGAGAGCCTTTTTGGCTGGTGAGTTAAAGGCGACAAGTTGGCACTGGTTCTGGGAATGGAAAAATATGGAGGAATAAAAAAATATGGAAGAAAAAATGAAAAAAAAAAAAAAAAAAAAAAAAAAAAAAAAAAAAAAAAAAAAAAAAAAAAAAAAAAAAAAAAAAAAAAAAAAAAAAAAAAAAAAAAAAAAAAAAAAAAAAAAAAAAAAAAAAAAAAAAAAAAAAAAAAAAAAAAAAAAAAAAAAAAAAAAAAAAAAAAAAAAAAAAAA
>JAJMHM010000021.1:44232-223408 GCA_030566045.1 Geotrichum geniculatum | reverse complement strand
AAAAAATAATAATAATAATAATAATAATAATAATAATAATAATAATAATAATAATAATAATAATAATAATAATAATAATAATAATAATAATAATAATAATAATAATAATAATAATAATAATAATAATAATAATAATAATAATAATAAAAATGATAAAAATGATAAAAATGATTATAGTAAACAGTTTCTCTAGTCAATTGCTTACTCGAATCTACACTGGTTTTGTCTGTTGGTACACAATTAGGTCTTATACAAATCTTTCATAATTAAGTCTGATCAGTTTGTTTCTCCAGTGTTCCTGGATCTGTTCCTGTCATTCTCATTTCATTAATTTAAATCAACTTTAATGCTCCAAAACCACGCCTAAATTGACGTCTGCGGTTTGAAAAAATCTTTAAGAGTCTCATAGGTAGCAAAAATAACAGCACTGGCCGGAGCAGCCCTGCCAGCAGTTATGCCGCAGCCTCTGTACAGTGCCTTGATCCCACCGTTCTGATAAATCTTATTTCCCATCTGAAAGAATCCCATCGACCCAGAGGACCCAGAGGAGCCAGAGGACCCAGCCAAAGTAAACATCTCCGTCTGGATTCTAGACTTGATGGTGTCAGCAGGGAAAAGAGAGAGGTTAAAAGCCACTCCTGAGACTGCACCAGCAATCATAGCTTCACCAGTAGAATTGCTGGCCTTGTTATTACGGATGCGAAACCATTGAGTGACATACTCGTAGCAGCCAAACCAGGCCGCACTACCTCCTGCTTCTCTGAACAGTGTACCAGTTTGGCCGCGCCAAAAGCCCATGATTCCCTGTCTCTGGTAAATGTCCGATATCAACTTCAAAGGACCCGGCAAGTTCAAAGTGTGCATGTTCTTCGCATCAATCCGTGGACCATTACTACTGTGCGAAATCATCGTCCCAGAACTGTTTGGATGATACAACGACTGCACTTGCATTTGACACTTCACCAGCTCAATTGGAGTCAGAATAAAAGAAGTGACCATCCCACTGACGGCACCACAGACCAACAGAGCACCAAGCGGTAGTCTTTCCTCTAAACCACCATAAACATAGGCCCTCATAACCTGCTGGGCGGCCTGGTAGCTCACAAACAAGCTCGCATTTTCTGCCGCTGCTCCAACGATTGGAGAAGCAATACCTCTATAAAGACCACGGAAACCCTCTCGTCGAATGGTCAGTTGGAAGCAGTCCAAAGGGCCTTTGAACTGAGGTGGTTGATGATCCGGCTGGGACTGAAGACGAACTTTGACTGTGTCAAATGGATATTCAATGAACTTGGCTGAACCTCCTGCGATTGAACCACAGAGCACGTCCAGGGCACTATCTTTGAAGCTAGAAGTAGATGTCATAATTGAGACATGGAGTTTTAGTATGAATCGCGAGTGGGAAAAAGAACTCCCAAGTAAAATGGTAAAAGTTTTCAGACTTTGGCCCTGATTAAATAGCGGTCATTGAGGTCATTGATGTCATTGATGTCATTGATGTCATTGATGTCATTGATGTCATTGAGGTCAAAGCCATTAAAGTCATTGTGGAATAGCGGTCATATTCTCTATTGCGTGATATAGTCTAATTGCGTATCGGTCTTATTGCGTAGCGATAGAACTAATGCTAGCAGGAATAAACCCTCAATATAAATCATTAACAGACTTACTTTTGAACTTGCGACCAGATCTGTCCGCAGTTCTATATAGAAACCGCGAGCCAACAATATCAAAAGTAAGCTGGTTTCCAGCAGTATCAGCAGCCGTAAACTCAAAGACTGAGCCCTTCTTTTCCACGATCCTGATGCCTCCAACTTTGTTCTCACTATGCTGAACAAGCACTACAAAGTTGGACTGGGCTTCCCAAATCACTATCCCTTCTATACCAACAAGACTCGGATTGCTCGCAGATGTCACTTTGATCAAAGCTCCATGAAAGTCTGCCGACGCCAGCTTGCCTGCCAGCTGAACATTGTGTTGTCTGCTTATTGTAGTCGCGTTCTGACCAGCGTGAGGGAAAAGTAGCCCAGTAATATACTCATTCCACAAGGTGTTTAGAGGAAGAAATTGCTGATAGACAGGAATATCAAACTCTTTTAAAAGATCTTCGGTCAGTTTGAGATTCTTGTCCTGCTGAAGTTTTGACTTCAAACGTTCCTGCGATTGTCGTGTTTTACTAAGGAATTGAGTCAAGCCAGTTCTAGCATGCGAAAAGCGCGAAGGTCGTCCTTTTCGTGTGCTCTTTGGTCTCTGATTCTCTTGATTCTGTGCTTTCGTGGAGTTGGGTGTTAGCACTAGAAATGGCTTTTGTCCTCCTGTAACGCTATACCGTTGTTCCAGCAGCTCCTTCACCTTCCCCAAAGGATGTGATTGCAGTAGCAATGCACTTTCTATCTCCCTATTCTCTGAAGCCTGTTGATTCATCTTGGTCAGTTGTAAAACTGAAGCAGGTCTCATCAAGCTAAATTATTTTTTTTTTCTCATGAATCACGTGACCTGTGGCGTTTCATCGATGATTCAGCCTTACATTGGAAGAAATTGAGACAGCAGCAACATGAGACGAAGTGTCCAAAACAACGGTTAATGGCGCGTCTTAAAACAATGGCTAAGCGCGTCTCCAAAGTTGCTACGAGATCTCCTACGCGCTCTCCAAAGCTGCTACGCGCGTCTTATTATCTTACTAAGCAAGTCACGTGATCTTCAATATTCAGACAAAGAATGTAATTTCCAGCTGCCAACCGGAATCTGTTACAGTCATTGATATAACCATCTGCTTCAGAGCTCAGTGATAACCATCTGCTTCAGAGTTCAGTCATTGACACAAACTTCAGAGTTTAGTATTCTCAACGGTTTTCGTTCAATCTACTTGTTCAATCTACCCGCTCTCAATGATGAAGGCAGCGGTTTTCTGGACTGTCCTATTAAGCTCCATCGCGACACTTGCTGCTCCTGTCGCTGGCGACGAGCCCATGGAGCTGACCAAAGCTAACTTTGAGGAAAATGTATCATCTGGTGTTTGGTGGATCAAATACTTCTCTCCCTACTGTCCTCACTGTAAAGACTTCGCGCCCACCTGGAAGGAACTTTACTCAGAACTGAAAGACAATGAAGATTTAAAATTGGCCAGTGTCAACTGTGTGACCCAGGGAGACTTGTGCAATGAGCAGAACATTATGGCCTATCCGGCCATAAACCTCTATCGCGACGCAAAGCTGCTCGACACCCAGCCTGCCAACACTCATGAATACTTCCAGACCTATATCAAGGATGAGCTCGCCAACATTAAGCCAAAATCCTCTGCTGCTGCCAGCGAGCCTAGCGAGCCTACTGCTAATCCTACTGGAAATCCTACTGGAAATCCTACTGGAAAGTTCCCCAAGTTCCCTGCCTCCGAGGACAATGTAAATGAAAAATATCCTGGTACTCCTCTTGCTGAAGACGCCGAAGAGAGCGAGAACGACGCAGACACTAATCCAAGGGGCATGTCTGTTGAGCTGGATCATACCTCTTTTACTCGCAGAGTGACCGCTACAAGAAACTCATGGTTCATTCAATTCTACTCGCCTACCTCCAGTCACTCCCGTAGCATCCAGCCTGCTTGGACTCAACTCGCCGCAAGTGCAAAGGGTAAGCTGAACATTGGCCAGGTAGACTGCGACAGGGAAAAAGCCCTTTGTCTTGAAGTGGGCGTCACTGAAACGCCATCTTTGAAGTACTTTGCTTCTTCTATTCAATCTGAGTATCAGGGTCTACGTGGAGTAGGAGACTTATTTCAGTTTTTAGAGCGTGCTGTCAATGCTCGCAACCCGAGAGAAATTTCGTTTGGTGAATACTCCAAGCTCATCAAGCCATCTACGGAGAATGATGAAGTCACTCTTGTTTTCCTCCATGACAAGACCACTTCTAGCGAAGATTTCCAGGCGTTGGAAAAACTGGCTGTCTCCGTAATTGGATCTGTCAATATCGTCAAGTCCAAGGATCCCAAAGTTGTTGAAGCACTCAAGGCCGACCATCTGCCTGCTTTGTATGCTGTTTCTTCTGACAGGATAGTCCATTTCCCTGCTGAGACTTCTTACGAACTTCGTAATCATGACAAGCTAGTTGCCTGGACTGAGGAGAATCGAGTCCCAGTGGCTCCTCAGCTTACTCCTTTCAACAGTAAGGATTTGTTGCGAGGCAATTTGGTAGTGCTTGCAATTTTGGATCCTCGAAATGAACAGGATACCAGAGCTGCGGTTAAAGAACTTCGGGCAGCAGCCAAGGAATTGCATCAACAAGACCTGAAGCGAGAACACGAAGAATTAGAGGAGCTCCGCAAGAAGAAGGAGTTGAAGATTGAGGAGGCCAAAGATAGAGGCGACAAGCGGGCCGAAGAAGAGGCCAATCAGATCAGAGTGGACGTTGGTAAAAAGGAACGGGTAGCTATAGCTTGGATTGATGGAATTTTCTGGGAAAAGTGGGTGAAAGAGAGATATGGGTCAAACGAGGGCTATACGTCGAGAGTAGTGATTAATGAAGAATCCAAGGGTAGATATTGGGATAGGAATTGGGGACATGGCATTTTGTTGCCATCCAGATCCCAAATTCTTGAGATCATTGGGGATATCCACGATAATAATCCTAGAGTCCAATATACCATGGTTAATGGGACATTGCGGAGCTTACTTCGAGATGCAAGAGACTTCGTTTTCGCCAACTTGATGCTTACATCGGCCGTATTTTTGATTGTTTCATTTGTTGCATATCAGCAACGAAAGAAGATAGCAGCAGTAATCAGTAAAGTAAGTAAGCCCAGAAGCTCTAGTTCTGGAGAAGGATTACTCGGGAAGTTTGATTGAGCAAGTAGGACAAATAGTCAACATATGATTGTAATTCTGAATAGATTTTATATAATTGTTTTTTTTTTTTTTCAGCATAGATATACTTTTTTATCTACAACTAAAATTGCTTTATAGATGTTCTAGATGAAAAAAAAAAAAAAAAAAAAAAAAAAAAAAAAAAAAAAAAAAAAAAAAAAAAAAAAAAAAAAAAAAAAAAAAAAAAAAAAAAAAAAAAAAACTATATAAACCATTTAAACTATATGAGAAATATCATTAACTCTGAATTGGCCATCTAAGAAACAAACAAGTGTGAACCAGTTATCATTGAAATTGACAATTCAATATGATTCAATATGGTGGAACCTGTATAATAATAGTTTGACAGTTGAACCTGTTGAATTTGTAGCCAGTTTCTAGCCAATTTGTACCCAGTTAACCTGTCAAACTTGTAGCCATTTAACCACTTGTAGCCTGTAAGCCTGTCAAACTTTTACACAGTGGACCTGTCAAACTTGTAGACACAAATATATTGCCTATATAAGCAAAAACGACAACTATTAAGTCCTGAACCCTTAAATATCCCCATTGGGAGCTTCCATGCATTATTGCCCAAGTCGGTAACTGTCACAATACTACTGCTTTTGACAGGTCCCGTGAATATTCAGGCAGATTTTTCACACCTGCCAAACTCGGAGTAGTTGCATAAAAGAAGCCTGAGAGTGGAAGGGATCAGCAATGATGCATTTGACAGAAAAAGCAAATACGTTTAAAAAGCACAAAAAGAAATGTGAGACATCTTTTTTGTTTTTTTATATTTTTATTTCATTTTTTTGAATTTTTTGAATTTTCCTTGTTGAAGCCTTTCAAACTTTAACTTTCTGCTACAGTTCTTCTACTAGACCGCTACTCACTTCTGCTCCATCACTTTTCTTCTTCTGAGTCCTGTCTTGTCTCGTTCTTCCAAGTCTTTTTACAGCCAATTCAGAAACATTGAATCGCTTTATGTTTTCTATAAAATTCACCTCAAAACCTTCATTTTCATTTAATTTTTTTTTTAATATTTTGAATTTGATTCCTAAACTCTTTCCAAGTCTTGTTCTTTTGCCAGGTCCTTCTACTACAAACTCTCCCCCACTCAACCTTCTGGACATTCTCATCATCATCACCATCCACGCAAACCGTCCTGTCAACTCCTTCAAACATGAACTTACAACCTACCTTCACAGGCTACGTCTCTACCACTGAAGACGCTCTGATTCTCTTCCAAGCTACAATCAATGGGAAGCTTCCCGCAGTATCGCGTCGTCCACACGATCGCGAGCGAACAGAACTCGTAAAGTCCGGCGCCGTCTTTGTATTCAATGAACACACGTCGGGCATCAAGAGATGGACCGACGGTATCGCATGGTCTCCGTCTCGTATTCTGGGTAACTTCTTAGTGTACCGACAGCTCGAGAAGCCCTTCACGCCCGGCGAAAAGAAACAAACAAACAAAAGAAACAGCACGAGCGGTGTTAGCAGTGCAAAAAGAAACAGTATCAAGACCTCTCCCTACTCTGGAAGACGCGAGTCTACCGCCCCAGAGTTCCCTCCGCTCGTTTCGGGCGCCGACGACGACAATAAGTACTCGGTCGGCGCTACTGGCAGTGTCGCGGGCAGCGTAACTGGCTCCTCCCTTCCTATCCAAATCAGCCTTCCTAACCAAGCCTCCAGCATCGATGGATCCGGCGCCGGTGGTGCCGGTGACATTCCTGCGGAGCGCTCGCTTGTCGGCTCCTTGGTCGACTCCTACGGTTTTAAGAAGGACGGCTTGATCAAGAAGACTATGTCTATCTCTGTTCATGGCGAGCCGCACCACTTGGTCTCTTACTACAAGCCCGAGGACGTCATCTCCAACGCTTTTGAGATCCCCAGAGATAGTGCCTTCTTGAAGGACATCACCATCTCCGAAGAGCTCTCCAGAAACCAAAACTTTAGAGTTCCTCTAGACAATGGTGCAGAGCCTGGTCGCAGTAACTCTGTTTCGTCGCGTCCTCACCATCCCCATCACCAAATGCACAATCCTCCTCCCCATCCTTCGCACCTTGGATATATGGCGCCCGGCCATCAAGCCGGCCCTCCTCCACCCCACGGTTATGACATACCATCTTATGACATGGACATTTCTTTGAAGTCCTCCACTAATCCAGCCACTCAGAACTTCTTCAGGACATCAGCAGGTGGAGGACAGCAGCAGCAGCAACAGCAGCAGCAGCAGCAGCAACAGCCCCAGCCGCCTATGAACGCTGCTGCTGCTCCTTATATGAACTATAGAGGATATCCTCCTCCCCAACAGCAACAGTTCTTGCAACAAGAATACTTTACGAACAACTTGGGCCCTCATGCCGCTCCTCAAAACCCTCAACATCCTTATAACAACTCACGACTACCTTCGACCTCTAGTGCTATTGGATTCTCACCTCTGCCTCCCCTTTCTACCCAGGGCTACTCGTACCAGACCTTTGGAGGCAATACTGGCGGTGCTAATCCAGGCTCTCACGAACAAAACGGTTCTACTGCTGGTCATGTAGCGGAATCTGACCCCAGAAGGCTGCCTGACTCTTCGAATGCTGCCAACTCAAGTGGTAGCACCACTCAGGGATACTCTCCTAGACCAGTCCTCGATCAGCAACAACAGCAGCAACAACCCGTAGGAGCATCGGGATATAATTATAACTATTCATATGGCCAAACCAGCCAGTGGTAAAAGACATTTTATATTTAAATATTGTGAATATATGATTTATTTATTGAATATAGCTCGCATCGAAACTGTTTCCTTTGCCTTTCGCAAAGTTCAACATGTTTGATCCAATTGTTGTTCTCATTGTAGGTATTAAGCTTCAGAGCTTGATCCTGAAGGTCTAGTAGTTAAACATCAAGATACTTTAGCTTCAAAGTATAAGGAATTTCGAACAATGCGTGCACCATATCAAGGATTTCATGCTTAACTCTCGTCTATATCTACATTTTTTGTATCGAAAAGTTTGAGTCTCGGGAGTGATCGATCAAAGCTTGAATGAAACTTTCAACACTCTCTATATTCTTTGCATAGTCAAGGTTTTTGTTAATACTTTTTAACGTCTTTTTTCTCCGTGAATTTTAACGGTTAACCAGACTTTATCCATGCCTTTCAGTAGTAAGTAGAGTAGAGAGATGCAGTGCTAGTCATTCCTGTCGACTGTTTCTTATTAAAGAGTTTGGGTCAACAAGCATGAATAATTTCAGTTGAAAGGGCCAAATATCTTGAATGTATTAATGCACCAGTTTCTTGAAGGTAGATACAGATTTGGGCTGTCATAGAGACTATGAGATGGTACGAATTATAGTTTAATAGAAGCTCAAATCATTTTGACGATGAATTGAAATAGTTCCAAGCTTTTAATATACGTATAAATATAGCACAACGATGAAGGTGAAGTTGAAATTGAGTGTTCTAGATGGTAGTTTTTATGTTTTTGATTGTACTTATAGTTAACCTTTAATCTGACCTTAACGAAGCTTAACTACCATATATCTCACTTGTCTAAGGAAGAAGATTTTTTTTATTACACTTCAAGATTCTTTACTTTAATTTTCAAAGTAGATTGAACGAGAACTTTGGGATGGATAAGTCGAGAGAAGAGGAATGGCTAACTGTGCATTACCAGTCTACGCAAGACAGTGCACAAATGGCCTTATGTCCGAAACACATAATGTTTATGGAAATAGGTAGCAAATTTGTGCGTAGAAATTCTCAATTATTACTTACATATTTTATCAGACAATTTCACTGTCTGAACATTTTTCTTAAGCTCATAAGGTTAAGGATCAAATAAAAAAGTTCCTGATAGCAAAATCTCGAAAGCTAAGTCTATTCTCCACGGTTTGAGAGCTCAACCGATAGGTTGTGCGCAGCTTGGTACTTGAGAAAGAGCGTGAGAAGGTTTGAAAAATCATGCGAAATAGTTCGCTCATATCGACACTACTTCAAGGCCTCGTAATTGACTACAAGCGGTCCTTTATTTACGTATCAGTCAGATGTCGTTTATTCATGAGTTTACAATGAGTTCCATCAAATAAAAAGAGTTTGAGACAGGCACATAAGAAATATTACAAACATAAGAGACATCTCTGACACGAAAAGCCAAAAGAAATAGTAAAAAAAAAACATAATGCTACAGAAAAATAAATTTAAAAAGTAAATTCCTTCACTGACTCTGCTATTAGATATACTGGTGACATGGAGAAATATCAAAAAAAAAAAAATTATTGATACAAAGAGTCCTCTTGAATCTTTCTGTACCCCGACAAACAGTCGAATACAATGAAACTAGGACAAATCCCTCGGGCTCCGGAAATTGGGAGTCTTCAACTTGTAATACTAAGACCCCAAAATAAGAAACAGAAGGTGCTTGCACGATTGCACTTCTCTCAGCACTGCGTACTGAACGGCACCCTTATGACAAGTACCAGACAATCCAGTCAAAACGTCAACCTTATGCCAAGATATTGCGAGGTGAAGAGAAAATACAAACGAGATAAAAGCACAAAATGAAAGGTTAAGATGAAAAATATATCCCTAGAACATGGGCAAGTTCTTGATAAAAATAAGTAACATTGCATATATTTAATAGTAATACAAATCTATTAAAAAAGAAATAAGAGTATAACATGCAATCATTGGAGCCTTGATATGAACCCAACTGGTGGTTATAGCAAGTGATCTTTCTTCCGTAGCCTGCAAAAGAAAGGGACTGGAATAAGCAGAAGCAGCAGCAGTATCAGATGAGAAATAAGCAAGGAGTGAAGGAACAAAACATAGTATACACAAAAGTGTTCTGCCATAGTCAAAATCTTGTCTCATTAACGAATGTTCCATTGCCTATTCAATATACATATACCCGCAGGAAATAAACGCCAGAAATTCATCCTTTTTACTCATTCTAGCAGTGTTCCATGCTTAGATACATATCAATGTCCCTTACCTAGCAGCAATTTGAACACTAGATGTACTTAAAGTTATCCCTCAAACTATTAATTGTAAATTCGTCTGTACAATATATACATTTGCTTTTTTTTTTTACGCAAACATGAAGGTTCCGGGAGATGGATCTGAAAGTTATTCAAGTTTGCAAAGTGCATGGGAACTTTCATGCTGCTGCTTCAATATTCAGTACGAACCCTAAAACATTTTACTATATGTTTTGAACACTGTGCAGATACTCTTTGTTAAATAGTGAACTCAAATTAAATAGAATCAGCTTGTTGACGTTTGATGGTGTGCAATATGATATCTTATTATCTATGGCATAAGATTACGAGCACCAACTACTCAGACTAGATATATCATTTAGTTAATGGGCGGGTTTCTTAAAGATATCAAATAGTGAAAAGAGTGAATTTCAAACAAATCAAGAACCTAATTTTCAAAAGATGCTTATAGAGTTCACAAAAGTTTTTGTTTCACGAATCTTATTCCACTGATAAATTAGTGAATATATCAGTGGATGATAATTATTTGACAGGCATGGTCTGGGTATTTCCTCGACAGCTATGAATTAGCAGAAAATTATACATAAAAAATAACAGAAAACTTACTGTTGACTGGGTGGTACTCATATAGTTGTAATTTTCAAATCTGAAAGCCTTATTGAACTGGTGTGCCAGAGTCTTAAACTTTAGTTTCGCCAGCTACCCCAACTACTATCATTTTCTATATATATTTGATTATAGTTTTTTATAACAGAAATCATACATGTTCATGAGCATATACGGCACTATCTCCAATGTGCATAGAAACAATCCATCGTACAATGTGAGTACAAGAAACTTACCTAAGAAACAAGAAATTCTGAAGGTTGATATATTTGGATAAAAACCTTTTGTAATTTTCACCGTTTATGCCCACGAAACAGTTTTCAAACTCTCATTATCACTCTTCTTAGAATGCCACGCAATAAGGCTTCGTTGAAATAGTTTATTTTACGTCGTTTGATATGGTGGTTAACAGCCGACTCTTCTGCTACAAATTACTCCGCGGATTACTCTGCGGTTTCCAGAGATCTATTACTCAGAATCAATTATTAACTGGCTATTTCTCATAGTTGTCAGTTCTATTCTCTACTCCTCAAGGTTTCACTGTGTACGGTCTAGGCAAAACTCTAATCAAAATGCCCTGTTACGCTTTATATTATCCCATCAGGAAATTTAGCAAGACGAAGAACGATCTGGGTACTATTTTACCAGCTCAAACTTAAGAAAAAAAAATTAAAGGCCTTATCGTGAATTGAATCTGTAGCGTATATTAACAACAATGCTACGATAATGATAGTGATACTATGATACTTCATGGTAGGACCTCTTTTTTTTTCTTTTCTTTCTACATTCCATTACTATATGTTATTGAAAGGCGTATACGACAATATTCCAGGTGGACCTTGATCTTATAAATAACTAAGCTGGTTATAATTGTACGGAACGTGTTTAGCAATTTAGAACTGCTTGCACCAATTTCATATATAGAAATTTCATATACTTCTTATTGTCGATGCTTTATGGCCATTTTAATTGAATTTGTGTTCTTAAATTTGGATACGTTATGAACTTTGAAATCCTATTAGCTGGCTAACCAGTTACACTACGAAATTTTCTCATCAGCCTAAAGCCACTATTGTATAACTCGTTTATCATTTGTTCTGATGTATCCGCAATTTTGTCATTTGAACCAGATAGGTCATATTTAATCTACCTAGTTCAAAATTCCATATTCAACATAGCGCTCAGTTGTATTAATTATGCAATATGAGCTTTTATGTCGAAGACTGTGGTAAGTGTAATAACTGGGTGATGTGAAAAAAGTGAAGTAGAGTTGTAGACATCAATTCTGAAAGTAGATTTAGTTTGGACCAAGAGTATCAACCTTATCGACATTGAAGAATATATAATAACTTCATGTAGCTTTTAGTAAAGTTCAAGTTATTTCACAAAAATGAATTGTTTTCCCGTCACTTGAATTACTTTGCTAATATTTTATTGTGAACTTACCAACACACCATGCTATATACCTGAAAATGAAAAAGTTGTATTGAAGTTTGTGTAAATTTCACCCCATACAATTCTAGCTAAAAAGGGTTTTAGTTGACGAATGTGTTGTGAGCTTAGATCTAGTTATAGGAGATATCTGCAAAAACGGTTAAAATGAATAACGTTTTTACCGCAATACCATGTTTACCGATTAGCTATTCAAAGAGACAAACCTACTATTATCAATGAAAATAGTTTGAGGATAACTACTTGACATTGAATGCGTGTTAATAAGTTTATAATGCTGAGACATGAATTGAAACAGGAAATCGGTGAAAATCAAGAAACTACTATTCACGCTATAGAGCAATTGATCAACATGAACCAAAAAATGACAATTTGTAGTGATGCGAAACAACGGATGAGGGAGATCTACGTGATTCTTCAAAACGTGTATAAGCGAGAAATTGATTGAATAAAACCACCAACGATTTTTTTGATAACAAGTCCCACTGAATTCTCACTTTCATAATTTTCTTCAATGCTTCATATGGCTTTTTTTTAATGAGAGGGAGGACAGATTCACCATGGTTCAAGAAAGTAACTTGTCAGTATGATATTTTTATCTTTCACATGTTATACTGAGATTAAAAGCTGAGTTTGACGTGAACTTTTTAACGAAAAAGCAAATTTGGGTAGTATCTAAACTTGGTCCACACACTTTCACACGATACTTCTGAAACTCATATATATACATTCTCTCAAGCATTTGTAAATTTTAGACTGGTAAGTACTATTTAGCTCATAGTTTGAAAGAACTTTATGTGATTCAATATAGGAAGTCATACGAAAACAGAATATTTATCTATATTCATAAGGTTTTGGTTTCAACTCTAGAGGGAGGTCGAAACTAAATATCAAGACCGATTATCAAATGGATGTTGGTTGATATGATGAACCCAATATGCAGAGATCTAAATATGTGAAATTTGTATTGTTGTGAATAGTGTTTTGAGTCGACTCTCGTTTCTGGGTTTTGAATGAGCGTATCACAAGTATGAAAAATTTCCATTTTAAGTAATATATATTACAAGTTTAAAAAACCCTACCACTCTACTGTGTGGACAAAACAACAACTTTAAGAAGACGATTGAAAATGTTTTTTCATTATTGGAATATATAAACATAAAGTTCAAGTTGCAAAGTCTCATTTCAACAAGAAAGCGTTTAATCCACGACTACTTTTAAAACAAGAAGGTACAAATAAGTATGATTTCCCATCACTTGCCATTCTTTGAGTTAAACTACTGCTTGGACCAACTAGTATTTCTCTTGAACCTGGAAATACTCTGAATGAATCTAGAATTTCTTGAATAGAGATACATTCAATAAATCTAAAATTGGATATTTAAAAATCTCAAAATACTTTGAATAAATCTAATAATCCAATGATTTTAATCAAATAATCCAATAATTTTCATGATCTAATAAATCAAATAAATCAATAATGAAATTAATGTATTCTCAAAAACTACTAGACAGCTAGTATATTTTTTCTAATCTTTATATAATTCTGGTTGATGAGATTCTTACTAGGACAATGCTAAGTAGGATAATATATAACAGGACAAAACCACTCAATAAGCACTAAGCTTACCCTTAACTTTCCAACAAACTTCCAGTCCATCAAAGAGCTCAGAGCCTTTTTTACTAGTGCCCTTGAATCCATCAAGATCTCTCCAATTGACCATGAACTTTCCGTAATATTGACTAAAGTCAAATCCTTCAGTACTACCATATGTCTCAAAGAAAGCATTGAACCACACATAGGCACTACTGTGTACAATTGGAACTGCACCGCCAACTACCATCGCGTGCTGGGTAGTCAAACACACATCCGATGGCAGTATCACCGTACTAGAAGGCTTGAGGATAGTGTACTCTGGCGTCTTGCTCACAACATCACCCTGAGTGAACTGATACACACAAGCAATCGACTTGCCGTTTTCTTCGTATCGCGCAAGCTTGAGATCTAGCTCTTGATATACTGGTCTGTAAACCTTGATCTCGTCAATACAAATCTCAATGGGCTTGTACTGGCAATTCAATACGTGTACGAAATCGTGGAAATACTTGAGATATCTTCGCTGAGAAGAGATTGAAATACCGGCACCAAATGTAGACCTCATTCTGACGCTGGTGAACATCTCAGTTGCCTGATCAAAGGTCATTTTGAACTTCATCATCAAGTAGGCACAGGCAACAGTGCCAGACCTTCCTTTTCCTGCTTTACAATGAATCACCGCGACGTGCTCAGTACCTTCTGACAGATATGCGTTCACAGAGCACACTATCTGGGGTAGCAGCTCAAACGGAGGAGGATTGTGATCAGGAAACGGGTAATGCTCAATCTTTCCTCCTACTTCATCGTCTCCATAGCCTGACTGTTCAGCTTGTAGGTTCCATATTCGCCAGTTGCTGTTACCGTGTTTCTCATTTAAAAAAGCTAATAGATCTTCAAGCCAAATACGATACCATCCTTTTATTATATTGCTTGTAGGCATAGAACACACTATCACGTTAGGAGTTATATAGGCCAGGTCCAGAGTAGAGCTGCCAGTAAAGAACTGTTTCTTGGGAGCAGCTGCGCAATAGCGGATTATCGAAGCCATATTGTTAAGCATATAGTGGATGGGCTAATTATCGTGATCTTCCTTGAAGGTGTGCAAAAATCTATCTACAACAGGATATCGCATCCATTTTATATCAATCCAAGCTGCTCAGAGCGTTTTACCATCACATTGCTCTTGTCTCTGGCGTTTCAGTCCGAGTGTACATTTCATTACTATGTCATGTGACAATGAATTTATGAGCATGAGTAATTTTGAGCACGGAAATATTTTTCAAAAACTCGTCCAACACCTCGACACTCAGTAATTCCACCTACATCCCATTTCACACCAGCCAAACTATTCACGATGGTCAAAGTTACACCTATTGCAGAAGAAGAAGCTGCTGCTTTCTTCGAAGAAGAGAACATTGGAGAGAAGGAGGCTGTTGCAGCCAACGACGAAGAATTCACCGACACCGACAGCTCTGAGAGCGATTCCGACAATGAAGAGTATGACGACCAAGAAGATATTCTTAACGAGACCATTGCGGACAGAATCATTGCTTTGAACCAAATCATTCCTCCTTCTTACCGTTCTCAAATCCAGTCGGCTTCCAACTCAGTGACTTCATTTGCAAAGAGATCAGGTTCGTTTATTGGCAATACTTTGTGGATTGTTACTGCTTCCAGTCTGCTTCTGGGTGTTCCTTTGGCTTTAAGTATCATTTCAGAGCAGCAGCTTATTGAGATGGAGCGGGAGATGAAGTTATCTCAGTCTACAAATGAAGTTCTTGCTCCTGGTGCTGAGTCTGGCTTCCAACAGCCTCCAACCGGTGCTATCTAAGTCATGAGATGACGAAATCGTGAACATTCAATGAAATCGTGAATATTCAATGAGATTGTGAATATTCAATGAAACATTCAATGAAATCGTGAAAACACTGAAAATCGAAGAAAAGCCTTAAAGACAAAATCGAAGAGAAAGCCTTTTGTATATAATGTAACTAGTCAATGAAGCTATTATGATTTATTCGTCGAGCTATGTAGTGTGGATGTTGAACGAAACCACTGGCAGGCTATTTGAGTCGAAGGATATGCTGGATTGGACTTCCAGAGCGGCCAGTGCTCCCCTGATCAAGCCCATGGGGAAGTATAGGAATGGGATGGCCTTCTTGATGCTTTTTTCGTCTGTAGCTGACATTTTGGTGCATAGTGAGAAGTTGTTGTCAATGATCACGTAGGTTCCCTATGGAGAGTTAGTAGGCTGGAGGAGGGAGCTGGACCTGGCAAGAATTGGACCTGGCTAGTACTGAACTGGACTGAATTGGACCTGGCTAGAACTGGCCCTGGCTAGAACTGAACTGAACTGAACTGAACTGAACCGACCCTGGCTAGAACTAGACCTGCCCAGAGCTAGAACTAGACCTGCCCAGAACTAGAACTAGACCTGCCCAGAACTAGAACTAGACTCCCCAGAACTAGAACTGAACTAAAACTTCAACCAACTTCTATACTTACACGATGATTCGTCTTCAAATTATCAATCTGCTTCTTAAACACTATCGGCCATAAATCCTTACAGATGAACTTGATAACATCCAACTGCCCATCAAACCGTGCCCTTTCCTTACTGAAAATCTCCGACAAATTGCGTCCTATCTTATAACCAATGCTCTCAATCTTGTACAGCCTATCGTCCTCACTATAGTTGGGCGAAGTATCCTCAACTACCCGTAGTATTAACGGAACTATCTCAATTATCAAAAACTCAAACACAGTGCCATTCACCTCTCGTTTCTCACTCATCTTTATAATCGCTTCCTCGTACAAATAGTCAATGAAGTATAAATTTATTGGCGTTGGACAAATATATTGACAATCACGTGATTTACTATATATATTTTAATAACTCTCAAAACGCCAGTTCGTCACTATTCACATACATCAAACTACAATGGCTGATACATTACCTGGGCTTGGAGTGATGCTCCAATCGGCAAAGGAACTGACTCTTGAGGCAGCGAACGCGGTGTCTGCTCGACTAATGGACGATCGTATAAGCAGTCCGGAGGACATCTCGAAGGCTCTTGTCAGCTCGAGCAACAGAGAGAAGCTAAGTGGACTGAAGCAGCTTATATCTTTGATGTCGATGGGCAAGACTGAAAACATTGCAAAGTTCTTTCCTGGAGTTGTTAAGAATGTAGCTTCGGATAACGTTGAAATCAGAAAACTGGTCTATGTATTTCTTGTACGATTTGCCGATTATGACCCTGATCTCGCCCTTCTGTCAATCAATACCATTCAGAAGGCTCTTAAGGACAAGAATGCCGTGATCAGATCTCTTGCAATGAGGGTCATTTCTTCAATCAGAGTTCCGTCAATTGCTCAGATCGTGATCTTGGGGATCAAGGAATGTGCTAATGATTTATCACCTTTGGTCAGGAAAGCTGCTGCTTTTGCAATTTATAAATGCAATGAACTGGATCATTCAAACGAGTCAGCGCTGCTGGAGATTCTCGAGAAGCTGTTGGCTGATGTTAATCCTGAAGTTGTTAGTGCTGCTATTGTTTCTCTCCAAAGATCTTTTCCTGAGAGAGTATATATACTTCATGGAGTTTACAGAAGGTTGTGTCGGATGCTGCCAAAGTTAGACGAATGGGGTCAAATCGCGGCCTTAGAGCTACTGACTAAATACGCCAGAATGTATTTGGATAAACCCCAGAAATATCGGGCTGTTGAAAAGAAAGAAGACGATGAGTTTTACAATTCTGCTCAATATGAAGCCTTTGGAGATGATGACGATGAGTATGAAGAAGGGGAAACCGTCTCGTCGTCTCAAGTTGCATATCAAACTGTGTTGGATTCCGATCTTGAGCTACTCTTTATTTCGAGCAAATCTCTACTGAGGAGCGTGAACAGTGCTGTTGCCTTGAACGCTGCTCACTTGTATTTCTATCTTGGAAACTCACAAATATTTGAACAGTACGATGTTGCAGGGTCGATTGTTCAATTATTAGGAAACGATTCAGTCTCGATTCAATATTTGGCGTTGGTGAATATCAAAATCATGGTACTCTCCAAAAAAGCACTTTTCCAGCCATACCTCAAATACTTTATTGTATTTCCTAATGACCGGGCGACAATATCCAAGCTAAAGCTTGAAATTTTATCATTGTTATTTGGAAATGGTAACGAAAAGTTGATTTTGGCTGAATTGAAATACTATGCACTTACTTCTAGAGACACCCAAACGATCAGAGAAAGCGTTCAATCCATTGGCAGATGTGTGACATCCTCTTCAAATCCTGATGAGATTTTAAACTGGCTCTCGAGTAAGGTCAAATCATCGGACCCTGCTTTAGTTTCCGAGTGTCTAACAGTCATTCGGTACATTGTTTTAAAAGATACCAAAAAGTATGTCAAGGTGATCCAGAGGCTTGCAAATTTGCTTCCTAAAGTTGTAGTAGATTCTGGAAAAGAAACAATTATATGGCTTATTGGTGAGTTCACAGGAATTACTGAAAAAGTAGCACCAGACGTTCTTCGAAAGTTTGCCAAAAATTTCCCTTCAGAGTCAACTGGAGTTCGATACCAAATTGTTTTACTGGCTGCTAAAGTGTATTCTTATCATATTGATCAAAACAAACCTGAATTCCAGGATGACGATGACAATTTCAGCACCGATACTGGCCCAATTCCAAAGTTATTCTCGTACATTATGCTACTTGCTAGGTATGACTCGAACTATGATATTCGAGATAGAGCTAGAATGTTCAGCACTCTGCTTACTTCTTCAATAAGTACAGATTTAGCAACGTTACTGCTTCAAGCACCAAAACCAAATCCTATTACCTCACTCAGAGAAATAATGACTGGCAATAAATCAGCAACAGGGTCAACTCCAATAATTGATTTGACATTAGGAAGTAACAGTTTGGCATTAGGACACCCTGTGGATGGATTTATTACTTTACCCAAGTGGACGGATAAAGATTCACCATATAAGGTAGATCCGTCCGTGAGAGAAGAGATCGCATCCAAATCAGAAAAAGTTGTGCAAAGCATTAGTTCAAAGTCTGTTGCATCTAATAGAATTGGTGAACTTGGCTTTGGTAGTAATCTGATGCCTCCAGCTCCTCCTAAGTCTACAACCACCCAAACTCTTGATGAATTTTTTGCTGATGTACAAGAGAGATCGGAGTCAAGCAGTGAGGAAGATTCTAGTAGCGAGGAAGATTCTGATGAAAGTGAGGAGGGTGAAGATGAAAGTGAGGAAGATGATGATGAGGAGGAGGAGGAAGAAGAAGAAGAAGAAGAAGAAGAAGAAGAAGAAGAAGAAGAAGAAGAAGAAGAAGAAGAAGAAGAAGAAGATAGCAGTGAAGAAGACGAAAAATCAAATCTCTTGAATTAGTAAGGACTTGTCGATTTCTCTAGAGAATGAGAGCTATATAGATTGATATCTACATTTGAAAATGTTGGAATATCTTCAATTGCCGAGTTCAGAGAACACAAAAGAGTCCACATACAATATAGTCATTTTGAAATGAAATACATTAAAAGAAAATCATCAAAATATATTTCACATCATAATATATTTCACATATATTTCACATATATTTCACATATATTTCACATTATATATTTCACATATATTTCACATCATATTTAATCTATAAACTAATACTTTTCATAACCAACAGACTCTAATCTTTCAGTCTTTTTCAATACTTCCTGTTCCATATTATTATTGTATGAATCAATTTTGAGTCTATATTCAGGGATAAAGGCACCGAGTAATCTGATTGCTAATAGTGCAGCATTGGTTGAATTGTTGATAGCAACAGTAGCAACAGGTACACCCCTAGGCATTTGAACAATTGAATGTAGTGAATCAACACCATCTAGCACAGAGCCCTTAACAGGAACACCAATAACAGGAAGAGAAGTCATGGCCGCAACCATACCAGGAAGATGAGCAGCGCCTCCGGCTCCAGCAATAATGGCTTTAAGACCACGAGCAGCAGCTTCGGTAGCATATTTAGTCATTCTATGAGGAGTTCTGTGAGCAGAAACAATTTTCACTTCGAAAGGAACACCAAATGATTTCAAGATATTGGCACCAGCAGACATGACTGGAAGATCAGAGTCGGAACCCATAATGATTCCAACAAGTGGTTTTGTAGAATCTTTGGCGACAGAGGCAGAAGCAGCACTACCAAGAATCTTATCAAGCTTTGCTTCAGCATCAAGCATCGAACCAGCAATAATGTTAACATGTCCCATTTTACGATTAGCCCTGGTAGATTTCCCGTATAAATGAACAATAGCCCCAGGAGTCTCCAGAGCACGCTTGCAAACCTCTAGCTCGCCATTAGGCTTTTCGTCGCCGAGAATATTGAGCATGATAGCATGAGTACTTGGAGTAGACATTGTAGCAAAGTTTTTAGGCAAAGGGAGACCAAGGACGGCACGCACATGAGCTTCAAACTGAGAAGTGACACATCCATCCTGGGTATAATGGCCAGAATTATGAGGTCTAGGAGCGATTTCATTCAGTAAGATTTCTCCATCTTCAAGTAAAAACATTTCGACTCCATAGATACCAGCACCTTTGAATGTTTTCACAGCATTTTCGGCCAGAATTTGAGCTTTGGCGTTGAAAGAGTCAGGGACACGGGCTGGAGCAAAGACTCTCTCACAAATGTTGTTTCTTTGGACGGTTTCAACGGTTGGATACGAATATGTAGTTCCGTCAAGAGCACGGACAACCATTACCGCAAGCTCATGAGTGAAACGAGCAAACTTTTCGGCATAAAGAGCTCTGTTGTTCAAAAACTGTAGGGCTTCTTCAATACTGGATTCAGACTTCACCACGAAGTTACCACGGCCATCGTAGGCGTCTTTGCGAGACTTCAGCATGTAAGGATAGCCAAACTTAGCACCAGCTTCTTTGAGCCCTGAAATTGATGATTCAACCTTAACAACGTCGGCAGTAGCAATGCCATGTTCAATCAGATGGATCTTTTGGTTGTATTTGTCCTGGATAAGTCTAATGGTGGAAGGAGAAGGATGAACCTCTACTTTTCCTTCTTTCTCGATACTTTCAAGAATATCAGCATTGACATGCTCAATCTCAACAGTGAGCACATTGCACTTGGCTGCCAGCTTAGCGATGGACTCAGCGTCGGTAAACGAACCATTGACATGCTCATCCAGGGCATTGATCTGCTTAGCAGGAGTGTTTTCTCCGTCCAGAATAACAGTCTTGAC
Organism: Geotrichum geniculatum; assembly: GCA_030566045.1. Lineage (NCBI taxonomy): Eukaryota > Fungi > Ascomycota > Dipodascomycetes > Dipodascales > Dipodascaceae > Geotrichum > Geotrichum geniculatum. The sequence continues at coordinate 202,663 of JAJMHM010000021.1, read as the reverse complement.
GTTAAGACGATGAGCAGCCTCAACCATCATACGTCCAAGCTGGCCACCACCCAAAATTCCGAGAGTTTTACTGTCCATGTTAGTCTTGTCAAGTTCAATGATATAGCAGTTAAGGAAGATGAAAAGTATTTTGGGCCTCGAAAAAATCTTAAATTCGGACCCTTTGAGTCAGTAATCACGTGACTTAAACGCTCCGAGCTTTTGTTTATATTCATCATTTGTACTGAGAATCATTCCAGCGGGATACTTGGACCATGAATTCAGCATGTCGCAAGCTATTAACTTTGAAGTCATCGAGGCCCAGAAAGAGAACATTCAGCCGTTACGAGAGGGCCGGTCTGCAGCTTCACTGGCTCGAGTTTTCAGCACGTCGCTGCCTGAGCTGAAAGAGTCTCAAGCACAGCAGCGAGAAGCCTTTGACCGTCGAATATCCAACATTGAAGAACTAGACGACCCGTTGGAACCGTTTATCGACTATCTGGAATGGATTCAAGAGAACTTTCCTAGTGAACAAGTAGATCTTATTACACTGTTGGATCGAACGAAGGAATCGTTCAAGGACGAAGGGCACTATGCCAACGACCCTAGATATGTCAAGATATGGATCAAGTATATAGGGCTGGTTCCAGACAAGCGAGATATATTCATATATATGGCTCGCAAAGGCATTGGACGGGAGCTGGCGATGTTTTACGAAGAGTACGCTGCGTTCTTGGAGGTTGATGGAAACAGACGGCAGGCCGGTGAAGTGTTTGATACGGGTATAAAGGCATTGGCAAGGCCAGTGGCACGACTGAAGCGAAAGCACCAGGAGTATTTGAAGAGAGTTGAAGAGAACCCGATAGGAGAAGAAGTTGAATCAGGGCCAGCTTTACCTTTGGTACGGCCAGCACTTGCTGTCAAGCACGCGTCGCCAGCAGACTCTGAACCGTCTTCAGGAACGAGTACAACCAGACGGCCCAGCAGCCCGTTTCAAAAGCTTGAAGTGTTTGTCGAAACAGAACCTTCTGCTTCAACCTCCGCCATGCCCAGTGCGAATGGAACGAGCTGGGAGAGCATTGGCACGCTGGCAGACCGTAGGAAAGAGAACCAGATGCAAGCGTCGACCTGGACTGGCCAGACGATTTCTACAATACCTCAGAAACGGCCAGCTAAGATGGCCATATATCGAGATTCAATCTCGTTATCCCAGCCTCCAGCACCTCCTGGTAAAAGGCCAGAGCGCATAGCTGTTGCTTTGGACTTTTTGCGCGATGGAGACACTGAGTATTGTTTGGAGGAAGTTTTGGCACGATCCAGAAAGATACTTCATGTATCATATCCTCTACCGAATACAGAGCTATCAGAAACTGTCAAGAATGAGCCTACGAAAAGCTGGATTGCACAGGCTACGCGCACCATGACGGTTCACACAAAGGCTGCTACTGATGAGGTTTATGAGATGTTTAATCAGCCCTTGGGTGGTACTCAGGAAAGCACGTCTGATGATGGAGAGTTTCCTGATGACGATTCAATTGGAGAAGGATCAGATATGGAGGATTGACTTATTTATTAATATATTAATTTTTTTTCTTTTCTTCCCTTTTATTTTTCTTCAGTACTACAAATGAACGAAATGAAGCGTGGTCGTAGTAGTAGTCCTGATATATCGACAGTTCTTCATGCTTCTCCACTGTACCTTTCGTCAGTTCGTGATCTACCAGAGTCTGAAAATCAAGACACTCTGACTTTGAACGACCTTCTGAGACACAAAGAGCTAACCCATCAATGGCAGTTCAATTTCGTCATTGATATCGCATTTGTTATGGACAAAATACATCCTCAGGCACTTCCTGGTGTCATGTCATTCTTCATTACTGGCGAGAGTCAAAGAATGAAAGGTATGAAACAGCAGCTACTGGAAGATGCCCTGATGTGCGAGTATTCAGAGAACATTTCAGTAGATGTTGTACCGCTGAAAATGTATGGGACGCACCATACAAAGCTGATGATACTTGGGTTTGAAGACATGAAAGAGGTGCAAGTAGTGGTGATGACCGCCAATTTGATTGAGATGGACTGGGGAAACTTCACTCAAGGTATTTGGAGGTCGCCTAGGCTCAAGAAAGCTGGAAATACAAGCACTGCTCTTGGTCAAAAGTTCAAACGAGATTTGATTACTTACTTGAATGGATACAATTTGGACACCGTGAAAGAGCTGATTGAGCATTTGAAGCTCTTTGACTTTAGTCCTGTGAAGGCGATTCTGGTAGGATCAGTGCCAGGGACTTATGATCTGGAAACGAGTGTAGATTTTGGAATGAATAAACTCAGATTTGAGCTTTCAAAAGTTCCAGCGCTCGAGGAGACTGATAACACGATCATCAACGTATCTTCTATAGCTACGCTTGGAGCTACAGGATCAGTCTGGTTTGATCCATTTGTCAAGACAATCTTGAACTGTGTGCGACCACCGAGATTGGTTTTCCCTTCTGTTCGGAATATTCAAGAATCACTCAGTGGATATTTTTCTGGTATTGCTATTCATTTTCGTCAAGACACAAAGGCATTGCAGGATCAATTCCAGTATATGAGTCCATTGCTTCATTTATGGTCTGGCGTGCGAGCAGGCCGCGACAGAGCTGCTCCCCATATTAAGACCTATATAAGGACAGACCAAAAGTCAATGAGAATCAAATGGATTCTACTAACATCAGCCAATCTTTCAAAACAGGCCTGGGGTCAAGTAAACAAAAATAAAGCAACAGTTAACATCCAGAGTTATGAACTTGGAGTACTTCTTTATCCTTCTTTATACTCTAAAGATGCAGAGTTTGCACCTGTCTATAAGCAAAACAACTGGACTGATTTTAAACGACAAAAGAAGAGCTTAGAAGCAGAGGATAGAGATTCAACAGAAATTATCGCCATTAGAATGCCATACGATCTGCCAACCAAAAAGTATTCTAAAGCTGATGAGATTTGGTGTTCATCTGGGGATTATTCAGAACCAGATTGGAGAGGACAAACTTATCCTTTAGAAACATGAATATTTCTACAAGCTGAAGAAAATACATGACTGAATTAAGGCTTTTCTACAGTATTTCAGAACACATTGACTGGATAAAAGCTCTTTCGCAGTATCTCAGAACACAATGAATGGATATAGACAGCATCTCAGAACACATTGACTGCACCTCAGAACACATTGACTGAATAACCTCAGAACGCATTGACTGAATATAGACAGCATCTCAGAACACATTGAATGGATATAGACAACACCTCAGAACGCATTGATAACTGGATAAAGGCTTGCATCCTCCACACGCTTTTTCTCTTCCTTCTCGGCCATTTCAATCATATCAGCCAGCATGAAACGTATATTTGAAATAAGTTGTCTATGAGACTCAACCTGCTCGGCAGTATATTGAGCAGCTGTCAACTTGCTCATGATTTGCTTTTCCTTTTCAACGATAGCTTCGAGATTTGACTTGTGTTTTGGTTCCATATTGGAGTTAATTTTCGACTGCCGTTGTTGAATCCCAATCGTATATCTTTTACTGGCATCGTAGTCACAACGAGCAGCTAACTGAGGACTAGAATTCACTGGACTGCTTGTATTGTATGGGTTTCCAAAAGGGAGGCCATTGTTGGAAGCACCAGCAGTATAAGATCCGTCAGCAGAGATACTTGGATACACCTGGATAGAAGGATATTTGAAAGCATTTAGAGGTCTAGAAGGAGGAGGTAAACAATTTGCCATTTGTTGGAAAAATTGGTCAGTGTCAAGTAAATCTTGACGTAGCGAAGGCAGTGAGAGCTGTTGGTTTTGGTTTTGATGTTGGTGCTGCTGTTGCTGGTGTTGTTGGCGATGTTGGTGTTGCTGCTGTTGCTGTTGGTGTTGCTGCTGCTGTTGCTGCTGTTGATTTTGCTGCTGCTGCTGAGAAAGAGGAGCTAAGCCCATTAATTGTTCTAAAGCAGCCAATCTAGCGGCGAGTTCAAGAGATTCATCCTGTCCAGTAGCTCCTAAGCTGATTGAGCCATGTATGGAGGAGGCTTGGAGGAGACTGTTGAAGGCAGGAGATGTTGGAATATCGTGTATGCTCATTCTTCGCTCAGACTGTCGCCTGGCGTGTATTTTTACGTGTTTTTTTAAATCCTGGGGTCTTTTAAACTGCTTTTTACAGAACTCGCACTTGTATGGTTTGAAAGGAACATGGACGCGCAAATGAGACGTGATGTGGTCTCTTTTGACGGTGATAACTCGACAATTGGCCCATCGGCAGCTCAAAGAGAGGTTATTGGTACTTTTTCTCCCAACATGGGCTTCACAAAGATGACTGTAGAGCAGTTCCGGAGAGTCAAACGAGAAGGAGCAGTTGTACCATTTGCACTGGAGAGTTTCCTTGGAGTTCTGAGTTGTTTCCAGAGATGGAGGGGGATGAATACCAGAAGAACCAGAACCAGCTGAACTAGAACTAGAACCAGAACTAGAACCAGAACTAGAGCCAGAACCAAAACCAGAACCAAAACCAGAACCAAAACCAAAACCAGAGCCAATGGACCCAGCTGGAGCAGGAACTGACTTGGTGCTTTTATTGAAGTCAGAAAACTTGATGGATTGCAAATCAAAAGACATGTCTAGAATCGTGTGCTTTGGAGAAGATAGAAAGATCAAAAGTGAAGATTATAAATATAAAGCCAGATATTTACATAGTTACTCATTTACTGGAGCATATCATTGTGGGATATATTCATACTCACCACACTGGTGATTGCAGTACCAAGGCAATCAACAAAAAGCAAAAAATAAAAAGACAACGAAATAATGTCATGAATTGATTGAGATAAAAGACAATCAAAATTGGCAGAGATTGATCAGGACGCAATAATGTCTCTAGTTGATTGAAATTTAACAAAAAGACAATCGGATTTGGCAGAAATTGGTCAGAATATTGAATTGATTGAAATTTCTGTCGTTTTTGTGCTTCGCTCTGCTGCAACCCAAGCTCTTGGCAATTGAATTTATGTTGGCAAAAATTAAAACATGGAGAAAGATAAGTTGAACCCGAATAAGAGCAGATTACAGCTTAAGGGAGGGAGGGTTTGGCACTGATTCAATCGATTATAGCTCTGTTATGAGTTTGGCTGAAAAGCTCCAGAGCCCTGAGAAAAGTCAAGCTGATGTTAACGTTGAGCTCAGAGAATAATATTCAGACTTGTAATTTCGACTTCCTATTTTGGATCATTTTATACTACAAATCATTCCAAACAACCGACGAATGATATTTATCAATAGAAGCTGGATAACTCGTATTGAATCTTTGTGGTTTGAATATTTTCTTGCGTAAACTGTAGATAAAGTTATGTCACAAAGAACCGGAAAATATTTAAAGAACGATTTAAGGAAATATAACGACGTTCATTGGAAGCTAAATCGTGAATAAGTGGTATGAATCTCGTGGATATGTAAATCTCGTGGATATGTAGTAATATAAATCTCAGTAAATTATTTTAGGTTCCGTCTTTTAAATTATTCTGTCTCAAAGTACCAAATTTCGTTCTATTTAACAGTCAAATGTTTGAAAATACGAACAATATGCCAGTCTTAACCTCCACTCTTACCACCCTCCTTAGGAAGCCAATCTTTCAATGGCCCATTCAGTATCTTCCAAATTCTCCTTTCTATAAGCAAATCTATCATGAACTCTGCCAGGTCGTCCCTGCCAAAACTCCCATTCCAATGGCTTGACTTTCAAGCCACCCCAAAATGGCGGACAGGGAATTTTTTCAGTTCCCTCAAATCTTTTGACTTGTTCATTATATAAAGCGTCCAATTCTTCTCTGGTCTTGATTGTTTGCGACTGAGGTGAAGCCCAGGCCCCAATTCTCGACTCCCGGGGCCGCGTGTCAAAGTAAATTTGAGATTCTTCAGTAGTCATGAATTCGGTAACTCCTTCAACGCGCACTTGTCGCTCCAATTCCTTCCAGAAGAAAGTGATTGCTGCATGAGGATTACTTTTGATGTCCTTGGATTTCTTAGAGGTGCCCCAGTTAGAGTAGACGACGAGAGAACCGTCGACATCGAGTTCTTTGAACAGAACTGTGCGCGAGCTGACCCGACCGGACGGTAGATGAGCAGTGGCCAGGTTGACAGATTCGGGAATGGGGATCTTGAGCTCACGGGCTTCTGCAAACCAAGACTGGAATTGGGCAGTAGGGCTTTCGTTCAGGTCAGCACGAGAGAGCGTGTGCTTTCCATACTGATGAGTTTCAGGTGCAACTTCAAATGGTTAGAAAGAGCAGCGAGACGGCAAGAGCTAACTTACAAATGAGAGCATCCTCCTTCTTTGGTTGATTGGACATGATTGAGCGGGAGAAAGAGCGTAGAGCGGGAAAAGATCTGGTGAATTGTTTTGATAGCATGAAAGCCTGGGTGAAGAAGAAGTGGAAGATATTTCATTGAATAAATAGGTCTTTAAATCAGTCATCAGGTGATTTACATGGAGTTTCCAGGTGACAAATGGTACTTTAAGCAGTTGCTAATAATGCTATTGGTAACAGTATCTGTAACAGCAGTTATTGCTAACAGAAGCTATTGCTAACAGCAGTTATTGACGCCTATTAGTAGCACAACTGCTAAAAGCGTTGGAAGCGTTCACTATTATCTTCTGTAGTACTAAAGATTCAAATTTTATATATAATTTATACTTGAGATGCTCAAGATTCTAATGCTCTTTACCATAGCGCTCTTAGCCCTTTATCATACCGCTCTTAGCCCTTTATCATACCGATCTTAGCCCTCTAAATATTCACCACCTCAATTACCAACTTCATCGATTGACCCGACTCTCCAACGCTCGGACTCGGGACATATCACGTGACATAAATAAAGTCCCAATATATTTCATTTACAAAATTTTGGGTAGAAACATTTATACTATCAACTAGCGAAGATGCCCCGAAAGAAGGCTAGAAATCCATTGAAGAGACCGCAGGTTGAGTTTGACCACGAGCCTGACTCGTTTATATCAAAGAAGGCCAAAGCAGGGCCAAAGTCAAAGGCGAAAAGTGAAGAGAGTGATTTCAAAGTTGACGATGACACTCCCAAATCTTTCAAAAGGTTAATGGTATACTCAGAAAAGAAGCAGGGACTTCGGCCACTGCGAAGGGATCTCATTTCACAGAGTGCTTCGGGCTCCGAGAAGAAGCCAGCCGGGTCTGAAAGCTCGACAGGGAGCTTGAAGATCAAGCGAGGAGAATCAATGCGAGACTTTTCAAAGCGAGTGAATGAAGCGCTACCTATCCAGAAAGTTAAGGCAGGAAATGGACCTTCGAAGGCTGCGATTAAACAACAGCGTAAGCGCGAGAAAGTACAGAAGGAGGTTGAAGCAGCTCGTCAACGCAAGATCGAGTCTGGCGAGATTACAGATAATGAAGACTCTGAGGAGGAAAAGCGCATCATGAACTGGAAGCACCGGGAGACTCGAGTGGTTAAGCGCAAAGATGGAAGCAAGAAACGAGAGGTTTCGCCAGATCCATGGGCCAAGTTGGAGCAAGAGCGGCAGAATCGTCCAAAGTTTGGCGAAGTAGTTGATGCTCCGCCAGAGTTGAACTTGAATAAGAAGCTGTTGAATAATGTACCCAAATCAGCAGGTTCTCTTGCCAAACGATACATGTTGGCGCAAGAACGAAGTGATTTTATTGCGAATTACAGAAAGATGAAGGAGAAAGGAGAAGAAGATTAGTTTAGTCTATATATCATGGTTCATATAATTCATTATTTTCATTTTGGCTTTAAGCCAGGGAGTTGGGAATGGGATTAGGAATCGTTAAGAGGGAATCGTTGAGAATATCAGAATCAGTCTTTAAGAATATCAGGATTTAGAATCAGGATTGAAGATTCAGGATTGAAAATTCAGGATTCAGAGTCAGGATTGAAGATTCAAGATTGATGGTTCACGATTCGATTCAGCATTCACGATTCTATTCACGATTCCATTCACGATTCCATTCACGATTCTATTCACCATATCATTCACAATCCAATCCACCATCCAATCCACCATCCAATCCACCATCCCATTCCATTCACGATTTGAGAAACTGAGCTCAACTCTTTCTATCAAACATTCTAACACTTTCCATTCCTACCATTGCTTCTATGCCATCTCTGCCTTTCAACGGATCAGTAAGTTTATACCGCTCCCAAGACACACAAGGAGCTTTGACAACCTTTTGCATCTTTGGAAACTTGGATTTTTCAGTTTCTATTCCATTGAAAAAGGCCACCGGGTTCTGTAGAGCGTCATGCTTCAGACGATCCAGAGTAACAATATCCTTTTGCGCTACAGCTCTCTGGCGCTGGAGAAGAGAAAGCGCTGAAGTCAGAGCAAGATAATCAGCGTTGGTCTCAATAGCATGCTGAGGTGGAGGAGTTGGCGGCTTTGTGAGTTTCATTGAAGCGAGAATCTGGTGAAGTGACATGTAGGAGAGTAGGAAATATTAAGAATTTGATGAATTTAATTGTGGCAATCATGCCAAATTAAAGTTTGGTAGGCCCTAAGTTGCTCTCTTGTCTTGGACACAAAATCAACGCCAAATTCTCGCGTGGTAGCAAGGAATGCAGTGAGATCTGGACCAAAAGGTTACGTTTGAAACAAATCTATTTAACACCTAAATTACATATATCACAGTAGAGCAGCTCGTCTAGAGTCTAGAGAGACTCCATACAACAGTCTAGAGAGTCTAGAGAGTCTAAAGTCTAGAGAGTCTAGATAGTCTAGATAGTCTAGAGAGTTGTCTAGAGTCTAGAGTCTAGAGAGTCTAGAGAGTCTAGAGAGTCTAGAAAGTAAAGTTACAACAACAACTCGCCTAGACCCTCCTTAGACAAGTAAAAGTTCAATCTCTCCAAATAGATCTTTGCCTTCTTCTCGCCTCCAATGTGCTTGTTGTTGACGGTAACAGACACCTCTGTAGCCTTCTTTCCACTGTGAATGGACTTGGGAGCAGCTCCCAAAATGTCGAAAATGTCCTTCTTAACTTGCTTCTTCTTGGGAACAGAAGAAGCTGGGTACTGAATACTGACTTCAAATGGCTTGCCGTTGGTAGCAGGAGCAATGAGAAACTCAAAAGCTTCGTCGTTCAGAATGCTCTTCTTAGCCTTGCTGTAGATTGGGACATCTCGAAGAGCAAACTTGGTAGCCTTGTCAATGATCTCTTTAGCAGAGGGAGCAGATCCAACAGTAGTTTGCAATGCATTTCTAAAGTCCTCCAACTCGGTAGCGGGAATGGAAGCTGTCAAAACTACAGGAGGAACTTCCTTCTTGACCGGCTTTTCAGCTGGAGCAGCAGCTTCTTTAGCAGGAGCAGGCTTGCTGGAGGCAGCAGGAGCAGTGGCCTTTTTGATATTGGACAAATCCAGGTGTTGGAGGCTCTTGATGTTTTGGGTGATTGTCTCCACGTCCTTCTTTGAAATCTTTCCTAAATGTGCCAGAAGATCACCTTTCAAGATTCTTCCGTTGGGGCCACTGGCCGAAACGGTGCTCAAGACCTGATCCTTTGACAGGTTGTTGTTCAAAGCGAGAGACAGAACAGAAGGCAAGAGAACCTGATTGGGATTAGGTTTGTTGGACTCGCTGGGTCGGGCTGAAGAAGCAGGTTCTTGCTTAGCAACAGGCTTTTCTTCGACCTTTGGCGGAGCAGGTTCAGGAGCCTTCTCGGGCGTAGCAGCAGCGCTGCCGGTAACAGGTTCAGGAATCGTCAAGCTGCCCAGGTCATCGTCGGGTTCAGCCAATACAGCAATAGTTCTGCCTACAGCAATGCCTTTAGCACCGTCGTTAACCTGAAAAGTTAGTTTGGAGGAGCTGGATCATCATTTAGGTTCACACTCACGTAGATTCTGGCGAGTTTTCCATCGTCTTGGGCTTCGACGTCGATTTGAGCCTTGTCTGTTTCAATTTCCAGCAGGATATCGCCAGCGCTGAAGCTATCGCCTGAAGCTCAAAGTTAGCCCTAGCGAAGAAGAGCAGGAGCAGAGCCATACATACCTTCTTTAAACTTCCATTCGACAATTCCACCTTCGGTCATTGTGGGAGAGAGAGCGGGCATGCCAAAGTTGTTGGCTCCCAAGGCCAATCTCGTAGTAGAGATTCCTGACTAGTTAGTGAAGCCCAGCGAAAGGAGTTGAACGACATACCTCGACTTCTAGCGGTCCAAGATCTGGCAGCAGCACGCAACAAGCTCATGATGTAGGATGAGTTAAGGATTTACCAGTGTGAAAAAAGTCTGGTAAGAGGATGAGTGGAAGAGGAAGAAAACCGAGAGAAAAATCCGTTTGCACGGTAGAGGGGCTTTCCAACAAATCCAGGGTTAGGACTCTGCCCCTCCAACGAGTTTGTGAAAAGTCATGTGATGATCTGAAAGAGGGAATTACAAGTGTGAGAGTTCTATGGGATGATGATATGGGATGATGGATGATGGGATGATGGAGCTATGGGATGATGGAACTATGGGATGATGGGATGATGGAACTATGGGATGATGGGATGATGGAACTATGGGTTGATGGATTGATGATTTGATGGATTGATGATATTATGGATTGATGTTGATGTTAAATAAAAGTTAATTTGAATGTTCATATTAATATTTATTAATATCGAGAAACGTTTCTTAATATTCATGTTGATATAAAATTAATACTGAATCTCATTGAATTTAAATTTCTCGAGAAAACTAAACTTTCTAATTTAATATATTTTAGGGTTCAGGAGAAATTGGCGTTAACAGATAAGGAGAGTAATCGTTTCCATCTCTCTGGAAAACACCTAATAAGGAGAAGTGCCTCGAAAACGCTTTAGCATTTAACTTGAATTTACTAGGTAAACATTGGCCATGAGGAATATTACGAAAAGTCAATGTAGAAATTTAGTGAAGAAGAAGAGGAAGAGTATTAATAAAAAGAATGATAATAAAAAGAAGAGGGATATTAATAAGAAGAGGGATATTAATAAGAAGAGGAATATTAATAAGAAGAAGAAGAAGAAGAAGAAGAAGAAGAAGAAGAAGAACAATAATAATAATAATAAATAATAATTAAAAATAAGAAAAATAATAAAACGAATAATAATAATAAAAAAAAGAATAATAATAATAATAAAATAATTAATAAAAATAAAAATAAATAAATATTAATAAATATTAATAAAAATAAATAGAAATAAAATAAAACTAAAATCAAACTAAAACTAAAACCAAAAATAAAAAATAAAAATAAAAATAAAACCAAAAACTAAAACCAAAAATAAAAATAAAACCCTTAATCAAACTCAAAAAAACCGTTAACACTCAACGAATAAATTCTGTTGCTCCTGCTGCTTCTCAAACCTGATCTAATGAACGGTTAGAGCACGGTTTGACCAATTCTTGTGGGGACAACTCTGCAGAACCGTTAACCTGTCAAAAATTGGCCAATTGCATATCTCGAAACGCAAAAACCAACGCTTTTTTCCAGATTACTTGAGCATCACTAGAAAAAACTAGATAACAGCTGGTTGGCCAAAAATTGTGGATGGCTTCAAGATGGCACTTGTATAAGCAGGTGCTCAAAAAACGTTATGGACCCCGTGGAGCACCGTTGGCCGCTACATAACTTACCGGAGGCCGAAGAATAAACCTATTCCACTTGGAACCCACCCTTTAGGTTTATCTTTTAGGTTCTCTCCTAACCCAATCTAAAACAGTAACCAATTCCCCATACTCGTGTTTAGGTCTCACCCCACAACCGTTTGACCATGTATCGGATAAAAAGCAACATCCTCACACTCTCGCTGTCGCATACAACACTGCCATTGCCATCGACCGAACCGCTGCGCTAACTATAGGCAGACCAGGTCCAGGTTCCCCTCTCATTGAACCCTTGGGCTTTGTTTGCAACCCCTTGACCTTACACACACCGCACACGATCGAGGTTTCGGGTACCTATCTGCTTGCTGCTCCTGTTGGACGGGAGTATTTTCGTTCCGAGAGCCTCGCAAGTGCCTGTGTCTGGCCAAATCAACGGTCAAAAAAGAATGCACAGACCCGCTACTTGATATGTGACAAATCGAGATGAGGTCGAGATTTGAGGTGACTAGAAGGCTGTGACTTCTGTAGGTTTTGTGATGTGTCTCGTGTGTGATGGAAATGGTGTGACAACGGGTATGGTGGCCGCTGCTCTTTGTTGCTGCTGCAGTGACTGCTTCTCTAACTGTTCTGCATTTTGTTCCTGTCGTGACTGCTTTTGGTCGCATGTAAGCCCATCGTAGCACCACTCCTGTTTGTAGCAACTTTCTTTCTTGTTTTGGTTCCTGCCTAGGCCCAGATTCAGAAATAGAAACTGGCGTTATCGGATAATCGAGTGATCGCGAAAAACGCAATCGACGTCACAGATAGATTTCCCGAAATAAGCTCTTGTTCACTTATTACTCTTTTGGGACCCGATGCCATTAACACCAAAATGTTGCACAAAAATATACTCGTGTTGAATGAATACAAGGCATTTGTAGTGATAATCCTAGCAATCAGCCCCATGGCAATCTCTGTCAATCGATCAAAATGTATGTGTGTAGTCCACACTCTTTTCCCCAATAGTCCATACTCTTTTCCCACACTTTTCCCCAATGGTCCACACGACAAATGCCCGGATCTCTCTGTTTAGCCTGTGCTTGGCGGGTACCGTCATTGCGGATTTCTCATCTGTAATTGTTGTGCCGGTCACTTATTGCCGTACTTTTTCTATTGGCTAGCTGTAAGTGTATGTGTAGCAATAGTATTGGAATGTTGGTACCTTAAGTCTCTACAGACCAGAAAAGTAATAATTCTCTTTATAATTGATAGTGCCGCTATTGAAATCTACAGCAGGGCCTGTGTTCCTGCCAGATGTATTATGTCTATTACATCTCATATGTATATTTCATCTGTTACAACCTAGGCTTCTACTGGTTCCGTCTAATTGGTCTAGTCCCTCATGCTGCTACCTGCCTTTACTTCCATATTAATTGGATTTTCAATATCAAATCACGGCCCTCTTTTGTTGTAGGTAACTGCTAACCACGTTCCCTTTCTATCTTAGATAACAAGAACTCAATTCAAGTTATAAATAGACTTCCAATTAACCGGTCTCATCGACACATGTATTTTTGGTACTTTTGTTGTACTTCGGGTAATATGCAGAATAATGGAGTAGATGAGCATTCATAGTGGATCAATCTGGTCACAAAACAGAAAGGTTTGTGCTATGCAATGCACATCCGGATGCAATCCTATGTAAATCTTGCGCAGGTCAGAGCAAGCCGCCGTTGTCGTCTACTTGTAGTCCGTCACTGCCATCCAACCAAAATCCTGAATGTCACAATTCCATTTCCCAATTCTCCCATTACCCAATGTGGTCACAGCCTGCCTCCACTTTTGTACCAGTGCAGCTAGACAATTAGCCGTGCAGTCTTATCTACTATGCCAGATTGACTTGAAGGCTTCCCAGTGGTTATAGCCGCTGCTTTTTTCCTGTCTTGCTACGATCAGTTAGGCCCAAGTTTTGACAGCATCAGCCACTATATCTCAAAGCCGAGGTGGACCTGATAACAATACCTTTGTTATCTATACTGGTTTGAACCGAAGCTGTGTGGATGGCAACGATATGGGCCTGTTTCAGTAACCTATTCTAATTTATGGTGATTTGTACTAACTGTGATTTGTACCGACTGTGATTAGTACTAGCTGTGATAATTAGTACTAATTGTGATAATTTGTGCTAACTGTGATAACTTGTACTAACTAAAATAAACTCGTCTAGCTAAAATAAACTTGTGCTAACTAGTTATGTACACCCTAGCCCTGTCGTAAGGCACGCATGCCGATTTGGAATTTTTCATAATTTTTCAACTAATTTATACTAAATTCTACTAAATTACATCCATGCCCCATCACTTAACCCATTTGCTCCTTTAACCACAGACCGAAACGATCAAACACCTCTAACTTCCTCCACCGCCTCCATCCGAAATGCAGTTACGACCCACTTACTATTCAACAACGATGCACAAAACGCTCCTCCATTTTCCCTCCCACTGCAATGCAGGGTCCGCCTAGTCCCTCCAATCAGGTCTTCGTCCAATTGACAGCCTTCTCCACCGTCTTTACCAGATTGACAGTCTCCACCATAAGTCTCCGCCACATGTTACAGTTCTTAGCACCTAACGGTGAAGCTGCTGGACTTTTGGCGAGTTCCGGCGAGTTCTGGAGGTTTCTAGTATCCGTGCTAGTATCCGTGCTAGTATCCGTGCTGGTAACCGTGCTAATCGTGCTAACCGTGCTACCCGTGCTGGCGACCGTGCTGGTAACCGTGCTAATCGTGCTAATCATGCTAACCGTGCTACCCGTGCTACCCGTGCTGGCGACTGTGCTAGTAAACCAAATGGCGAGGCTGCCGGCGACCGTGCTGCCCACTGTTCTGGCCACTGTTCTGGCCACTGTTCTGGTGACTCTGGAAGAGCTCAGCAACCCTCAACAATGCAAGCTGCTCCTCAGACCCTACCGCAGTCTTTACCAGCTCCTTTGCTAGTTCAACCAGATCCAGCATTGACTCCATCATGTTTCTGTACCGACATATCAGCTCGTTCGCGGCAGGTTCAGTCTCGTTAGGCACCATTATCAGCTTACCTATCAGTATCATTGATTCGCGTACAAAGTAGTCGTCTGCTCCCTTCACCGGCGACAGCTTACCAAACGACGTGATCTCTGGCTCCTCCGGGCTGCACCGTGCAATGCTTCGTGCTCTAGACAGGGCAAAATCCACCAGCTCTGGGAAGACTCGATATCCAAACTCTTGTGAGCGCATAGGAATCATGCCTGATATGGTCTCTAGGGCCTTGGTGATTTGCAGCGTGTTTCCAGAGTGAAGATCGCGAAGCATCAAGTTGAACGCGAGCGGCGACTCTAGAAAACGGCTGAGCAGTAGCACACTAGTTTTCCTTCGTAGAACAGCATTACGCGTCGACGTCGCGGTTCTGATTAAAGTATCTGTATCAAGCTGCACTAAAGCTTTTTTTCTTGGAGCTACAGCGTTTACCGTCGAATTTGAATGCTGGTGTTGGTGTTGGTTTTGGTTTTGGTTTTGGTTTTGTTGTTGATTCTGTTGATTCTGTTGATTCTGTTGATTCTGTTGATTTTGTCGATTCTGTTGATTCTGTCGATTCTGTAGATTCTGTAGATTCTGTCGATTCTGGTGCTGATTCTGGTTCTGCTGTCGTGAAGCATTCACTATCCGCCATAGCTCAATGGCACTCCATTCTGAAATACTATGAACCGCCCATGATGACAGTACCACAAGCCCAATAGCTGTCAACCCAGCATATATCGGTGTTAAACTAAACGATATTCTATTCGACTCAAACATCCTCTGTGGTAGTAGTGGGAGTTCACTTTCCCTACCCAAAATAGAAATCCATTAAACTCAAACGCGAAAAAACGCGTCAAAATTTTTTAATAAATAAATCTTTCCAATCTTTCATTCCTTCTACCTCAACACGTCAACCTCCCAAATGTCTTTCCAAGTCAAGCTCCTCTCTACTAAAGCCCGGCTTCCATCTCGCGGATCTGCCCTCGCTGCTGGCTACGATCTCTATTCCGCCGCTACGCTCACAATCCCTTCCCGCTCCCATCTGCTCATTCCCACCGACTTGTCTATTGCAGTGCCCGTGGGTACTTATGGAAGAGTCGCGCCTCGCTCTGGACTCGCCCTCAAACACGGTATCGACACTGGCGCCGGCGTCATCGATGCAGACTACAGAGGCCCTCTCGGAGTGATCCTCTTCAACCACTCTGATAAACCTTTTGAAATCAATGAAGGCGATAGAATCGCTCAACTGATTCTCGAAAAAATCCAAATGCTCGACATTCAGCAAGTCCAAGAGTTGGATGATACTGGAAGAGGTGCTGGCGGCTTCGGATCTACTGGCGTTAATTGATATATATATATATATTCATCTTATATTATATAAATGCATCCAAATATTATTCCTATTCGCTCTGAGGCGTTACTAGATCATTTTGATTTTTTGGCATTTTGATTTTTCAATTTTTTTTTCTTATTCACGACAACTCTATCTCCTCCACCAGCTCACCTCCTAACAGCTCTATTTCCTCCAGAACAGCAGCCTTATTCAGCACCACACTCGTACCACTATTGTCACTGGCCTTCTTGGCCTTCTTCGACGCGGGCTGATTACCGGCCGGTATGGTATTGAAGCCCAAATTCACCTTGAACTTGCGAGGCTCTACTATATCGTGATACCATACTCCGGCAATAACGTGATTAGACCTGAAGAAGATTATGGTCGACTTGTACAAGTTGACAAGATCAACGTAAAACGAATCAACAGGATTGTCCGCTAATATTGCTAGCTCGTCCAGCTTAGGAAAGCCCAACTGCAAATTCTTGTATCCTTCTTTGGAGGCTGCCGATGACTGGGGATTGGCTGCCGCAGTCGAGGTATGAATGACAATGTCAAAATCATTCAACGAAGGCGTAAATATTTGAACAATCTTATCCTTAACAGCCAAACTGGTAGCACTCAAAACATGGAACGCTGCCCGCGCAAGCGCAGTCATACGAGAATAAATCACCTTGCCGTTAGCTCCGGACGTCCAAATAGTTCCAGTAACGTCCAACTTGGTTCCAATGAATAGACACGACTTGGAGAGCATAGGGTCCAGATCGCGTGTTTTCTTAAAGGAATCCATCAATTGCGTATACAACTCTTGATTCATAGTAAGACCCTCGACCTGCGAATATTTCATTGCATCTACTTCCGTAGGCCTGTCCAAGTCAAGAATCAAAGGATCGTCTCTCCAGTTCCATGTAGCCAAAAACTCAAGCACCCTCGCAAACCCAGTAACTCCAGTGGCAGGCGGTGCGTATGGGCCGGAGTCTACAAAAGGCTTCAAACTGATGAGCTCAATGGCCTGTTCAGGAATCTGAGATGTCAAAAGGTGTTTCTCAAACCATGTCTTCACCAATCTAACGGTTGTAGAATAGGCTTCATGTCTGGTAACAATGGTCTGTATCGCTCGGGTGTGCGAAATGCAGGCCAAATACTTTTTCTTGTACTCAAGTTCCAAGCCCTCCTTAACTTTTTTGTAGTACAATGCATCGCGCTCCGTAGCGACGCGAAGCTTGAAGGCGTACCCGTCAGCGGTAAGAATGAGCAGGAACGCAACCTCCTGGCCAGGCATGAAATCGTCTTCAACGCCAACTTGACACTGGTATCCAGAACCTTCAGCCTCCAACATTTCTGATATCTTCAACATGAATGCGGTCTTTAGCTTTTCCACTGCCGTCAGATCGTCTGGCCATCTACCAGAACTCTCAAACTCAATGATTCCGGAACCAACTGCGTCGTCAGCTTCGAGATCGTAGGGTCTAGGAGTGGCCAGAGATGCGTTTCTCAAACTTGAACTGATTGCATGCACGTTACCAACCCTCAATGGTAGCTCCCCCTTCAACTCTTGCAAAACTTGAGAGAGTTTCAAAAAAGCCGTTCTCTTCTCCAAAAACTTGGACTTGTCAACACGATCCAAAACCTTTGTGTATTTCTCCTTCTCCAGCTTGACCTGAATACCCAAATGTCTTTGAATAATGTACTCAATGATGGAAGCAACAGCATTGCCACTGTTCCAGACGACGGCTTCTTTGATGGATCCGTCCTGGAATCTTCTTAGCTCTGCCTTGCTGCCCCAGAATCCTCTGAATTGTTTTGTTTCTTCTTCGTTTTCAGCCGAAGGCCCAAATGTAACTTGTCTTTCGGCTTCCTCGACGTTCAAAATCAGCCCGACAAGAACGTAATCACCTTGCTTGACTTCGTGCGCCCGTCGTTTGTCAAGAGCCCAGTGGGGAGTGTCTTTTGTTATCAGGGCGATTTGATGAACACGATTGGCAAGACCTCTTGTTAAGATGCGATAGAGTTTCGAGGTGAAGTATCGTTTGTAAGAAGGATATTTGATTTTCTCGAATGGCGTATAAGTCAAATCCTCGTCAGAAATGGGTAATTCGATTCTATGCAATTGGTTAGTTAACGAGCTTCAAAAAAAAAAAAAAAAAAAAAAAAAAAAAAAAAAAAAAAAAAAAAAAAAAAAAAAAAAAAAAAAAAAAAAAAAAAAAAAAAATCAACATACTTGAAAAAAGTGTCAAAACGAACTTCAGGATTGGTGATGTTTTTCAAAAAGATGGAGTCAAATCTGTCTCTTACAGAATCACCCAATAAGTCACAAGTGATTGCTGCTTCATGCTTCAACAAGTTGTAGCTCCAAGTAGCCATGTTGAAAAGAATGTTCAGCTTGTGTTCAGAGTCAATAATAACGGGCACTTGTAAAGGGTTTTCAGCTGATTCTCTATATTTTGCTTTGTCGGCTTCAAACTCCAACCTTCCAGTGATTAGATCTTTGTCTTGCAAAAATAACAGTGTGCCTTTGAATAATTGATAGCTGCTGTAGCCATGCAATAAGATCTTAGCCTTCATCAATATTGCCATCAACAAAGACCACTCAAAATGCCCGAATCCTCCTTTGCTGGGAGCACTTGTGAAGCCCCGCTGGTAAAGCCACAGACGACCGAGCTTGCAGGCATCTCTGAACCCGTCGCAGTCTCTGGCAGCAGCATGGACCATTCGCTGGTATTTAGGTCCAGTGATGTCGCTCAGAATACTAGAGTTGTACAACGGGGTAGCGGGAAGTAAGCCTGGGTCTGAGCTCTGAGGGAGCTGAACTCTAATGGAGTTCTTGTCCATGGCCAGCTTCTTTGAGTCAAAGACACCTTCAGGCAAGCAAACGGTGATGTAGATGACAGCCTTGGTCGAGCCAAAATGCAGTTCGCCTTTGCCAGGCTCCGAGCTAACTCTGATGATGGGTCGTAAAGGGTCATCGTTGAAATACTTGTATCCAAACACAAAAGGCAGCTTTTCTTTCTTGACCAGAAGTCGTAGATGCTGAACAAGATATGCAGTGTAGAAGGCTCTTTTATGAAAGTATCTGTAGTTCAAGTAGTCTTTGCTCTGTAGCAGTTCCTTGGGCATGGTGAGGACCAAATCAATCTTGTTCCCTTCTACCTCTCTGATATTAGACTTGAGTGAGAAGCCTCCAACGACGTTGATGGACTCGGGCTTGGAGTATCTGAAAGCGTACTTGACATCGCGAGCGGGCTTTGGGTTAGAGAATGGGATTGCAATGCCTTTGATTTCCTTCTCTGCTTCGCTCAAGCCCAGAGTCTTGGAGTCTTCTACACTGTTGATCAGGGCGTGAAGTTTGTGTAAAACTTTTTCCAGTTTTTTCTCGTGTTTGTCGCCAACTTTGACGTTATCCAGAACTTGATCGATTTGCAATTTGAAGATGTTTGAATGAAAGTATTCAGCAGTTTCTCTAGCGAGTTGTATTTCCTGCGCAGAGACGCGAGTTCCAGTCTTTTTTCCAGCGCTCATCTTTTCTTCGTCTTCTTCTTCGTCTTCGTCTTCTTCTTCGTCTTCACCTTCACCTTCACCTTCACCTCCATCTCCATCTCCATCTCCATCTCCACCTTGTTCTGATCCAGACTCACCTAAAGAATCTGATTCCGACTCGAGATCCGCAAGACTCTTCACAGAATTGTCCGCATCTTCTCTTTTCCTCTTCAATGTGACCGAAGATGCCATGATGAAAGAAAGAAAGAAAGAATAGCCTTAACCTTGATTGACAGGTGCGAAAGCAGTAACGAAGAAAAAGAGAACCGTTCTCCCATTCACAAGTCTAAACAGTGAAAGAAAAAAAAATCATAAATTGGGAGTTACCCTATCTAATATATTACCTAAGAAAAAAGATAAGCAACACGTGATTAAAACGTGACTCGACAAAAATGGGACTTAGGAAAAGGAACTGCAAATTAGGGCTGCAATGCAGACACAAGTTAGGGCAAAGTGTGTCTCTACAAAGTTGTTGCAATCAGGCCCGAAAGGGTAAGTCATGTGACAATGGTCGATTATCTGTGAATAAGGCCACTTTTTTGTTTCTTTTCTTTTTCGAGTTGGAGCTCGTTACCAAAGACCACGACAGTGAGCGTTATCTAGTTTGGAAAAAGCAATTATGGTCTGCCACATCGGAAATGTGTCTACAGATAAGGTTTAGCAAGGTTAAAGAAGTTAGACGAGGTTAGGAGAGTTTACCAAAGTTTAAGAGATTTAGGGTGTGGTTAACGGTGGTTAGTGGTGTTGAAGAAGGGTTGGGAGGACAAACCAAGGTTAGTGAGGTTAAGAAGTTGGCAGACATATATAATTAAGCGAAAAAGTCTTGAAAAACTAAAAATTCGAAATTTTCCACTGTTTCCCTGTTATACCTCAGTCATTCAAAGTTCTTCTTCTTCTAAGCTCTTTAGCACTTTTTTTTTTTTTTTTTTTTTTTTTTTTCTTTAAGCCAACTTGTTTACATTCTTTACTGTCATTCCTTTTAAAAAACAATGTCTCTCTTTTACAATACTGAAAACTCGATTTTCAACTCGTTCAGCGACTACTACTCGACACCCAATGATGATCACTCTGCAACAGAATCGTTCTGCAATGACGTTTTCTGTGATCCCAAAGTCATTTACAATACAAACTCTACAAGTGCTAGCACTCATGACAATAATCCAACATTACCCAATGATTTCTTCTATGGGCAGGTCGATTTGATGAATATTCCTACGCCGACAGCTACCCCAGAGCCCACGGCCATTCTGAACTACAAGTTTGACCAAAACTTGGTCTCCTGCGGTGTCAACAACAACATTCAGCTTCATCAAATCGACTACCAGCTGTTTCAATTCCACTCCCAATATCAGCATCAGTCTCATCTTGCTACCGATGAAGACGAGACCTTCAACACCAACAATTCTATTTCGCATGAGATGTTTGACTCTCCTTGTTCTCCAGTCCTGTCAACTGTTGAGATTTCTTCTCCTACCCAACCCATCATTGAACAGCATCCCATGTCTCTGTCGCCGCTATCGTCGAACTGCTCAGTGGCCCATTCTCCAGAGACATGTCCATCACCCATCCAGTCCCCTGAGCTTTCATCGTCGGCGACTTGTTCATTAAATTCATCTGCATCTGATTCAAATAAGTCTTTTGTTTGTTCAAAGTGTTCTCGTCGCTTCAGAAGACAGGAGCATCTTAAGCGTCACTTTAGATCGCTCCATACTAGAGAAAAGCCTTTTGAGTGCAAGAGCTGCGGCAAGAAGTTTTCGAGGTCCGACAATTTGGCCCAACATCAAAGAACCCATCGAAACAGTTCGGTTTCTTCTAGCTCGAGTGCTGGTTCTCATGGTAAACTCGCAACCCGAAGGAAACACTCTAGTTGATGATTCAATTTGCTTGTTTCTCATTGTCATTTTTCATTTGCTCTTCATTGTTTATTTTACATGCTATTCATTGTCATTTTCCATGTGGTTGTTCATTGTTATATCTGTCCATCTCAAATCTAATCATTTATCATTGTTGTTTCATTTATTGTTTATTGCACTTGCTAGCGGGTGTTGATTTTTTGTATTGTGAATAGAATATATTAATTGTTGAAGGAGTATAAGTTGAGTTTAGTCTGAGTTTAAATCAAGTCTAAATAAGTTTAAATTTGAGATTTAAGTATGTCTATATAAGAATATTAATTTATAGTCAATTCAGTTCAATTCAATTCAAAGTATAGTCAATTCAATTCAATTCAAAGTATAGTCAATTCAATTCAGTTCAAAGTATATCAATTCAATTCAGTTCAAAGTATATCGATTCAATTCATTAGTATATTTGGTCTTTAAGTCTTTAAGTCTTTAAGTCTTTAGGTCTTTAAGTCTTTAGGTCTTCAAGTTGTCAAGCCTTCAAGTCTTCAAATCTTCAAGTCTACATCCCAAGTAAATCCCTAAGTCTACATCCCTTAGTAAATCCCTAATAAATCCTTAAATAAATCCCTAAGTCTACATCCCCAAGTATCCCTACATCCAATTTACGCCTCCAATATCCTTTCACCATCCTTTTGTCAAAATCATGCTAATTGAAATTCTTTATCATAATAGAATAGACACTGCAAATAACTCGAAATCTAGAATACAAACAACCTTTGTCAAAATATAAAAACTGATACAGTAAAATTTTTATAAATATCTATCGATTCATTAAAATGTTTAAATTTTTTCAACAATCACAAGTATCAAAGATGGTCAGATTATCCAAGCTTACTACGAAATTTTCGAAACGAAACTCCTCGTCTTCGTCTTCAGAAGTCAAATCGAATAGAACAAGTAAAAGCTTGGATAAGAGAAATGGAACACCTTCCAGCTCATCCAGCTCAGAAGAAGAAGGATTGAACGATACTGCTCTGACATCAACGTCCATGATGACAGATGGAGGCAAAGCTGGTAGCACAGAAATTCCATTCCCATTGCCAGTCAATAGATCTCAAAACGACAGCGGCCCGCCTACACTGGAACAGATAAAGGCTTCGCTCCAACCACTCTCCATAAAAGACTTTGCCGAAGAGTCTTTATACACGTCTTACAAGTACTCCTCATACCTTTGCCAGGCTTCGCACTTGGGACGAACAGCAATGCCAACATACCACAATGAGCCAGACTCTCTAAACATTAACTTGACCACAAGCGCCCACCCACTGCACTTTATGGAATCAGGTCCGTCAATTCCTCACCACCGCCGACCGAGTCTGACCTCGTCGCTGATGATCTCAGAACGGGCGCCTTCCCCACCACCAAGCTCGCCCACGTCGTCTCAAATCAGACTGCACTTGCAGGAAAAGGAGGACAAAGGAGAAGACGCAGCAGAGACGGTGTCGATTCCAGATTCATTTACGCCGTCGTTCAAGGCGAAGAACCCACCGCCTCGCAAACCACAGGCTTACAAGCCCCGAGGGTTCCGGGACCCGCATCGGTACGACAACATGCGGGTT
Source organism: Geotrichum geniculatum (assembly GCA_030566045.1). Lineage (NCBI taxonomy): Eukaryota > Fungi > Ascomycota > Dipodascomycetes > Dipodascales > Dipodascaceae > Geotrichum > Geotrichum geniculatum. Next base: position 179,689 of record JAJMHM010000021.1, on the reverse strand, counting down.
CCTGCGCATGTTATTGCAGCACGAGATAACTACCACCCGGCAAAGATGTATTTGCCTGCGCCGCCGGAGCCATGTCCCATCTGCGTACCCCCCATCAAGGTCCCGTATATTCCTCGACCCAAGCTGTCGTATGCTAAGTTTGACCTGTTTGATCCCAAAGATCCATTTTGCGAGCAGTTCATTGGCGGGCTGGAAGGGCTGAAGCAGCGGAACAAGTACAGCACGGTATCATGGTGCAATTTGCTGAATCTTCCGCGGGACACGGGGTGCTTGGATATCTGGTCGCATCCCCGGGACGCGGTGCTTGAGTTGCTGATTACGGGGAGCAAGGGTTCGAATGGAGCGATGAATGGGATTCAGCGGCTTGCGGGAGCGGGCGTAGCGGCCGCGATCAATGTAGGAGCGCACGGGGCGCTGGACTACGAGTGTGTTCGGGGACATAGTCAGAAGCAGATTGAGCGGGTTGTACGGGCGATGGAGGCAGACAAGATGCGGGAGAAGTATGGGGAGGTTGAGCCCGAGAGAATGCGGGAGAAGTATGTTGGGCCAGAGAGAAGGCAAATGTCACTGAGGTCACAGAAATCACAGAGATCACGAAGGGGATGGCGAGCGAAGAATCAGGAGGAATCAATTTTTAGTTTGGATGAGTCTGATAGTTTTGAAGATGCGATATCAGATTTTATATGAATATATGAGTATTTAGGTAAGTAGAGTTGAGCAAGTCATCTAAGTCATTTAAATAAGCCAAATAATGTCAAATATAATGTTCCATCTAAATGAGCAAACAATAAGCAAACAATAGGCAAACAATAGGCAAACGATAAGTTAAACAATATGTCAAACAATAAGCCAGGTTACAATATAAAGTCATATATAAAGCCATATTAAGCCATATATAAAGCCATATATAAAGTCAATTACAATATAGCCAACAATATAGTCAAATTACAACATCTAAATCCAATTACAATATCTAAATCCAATTACAATATATAAATCCAAAAATATAGCCAAATACAATATAAATCCATATAAAACTATAACCAAAGGAAAAACAATTGAAAAATGAAAAATCACAAATTCAAATGATTTCTCTGGCTACTCCTTTACGCCTTTTCAAACGGCTCAGTATAAAATGAAAAGTTGAATTTTTTTAATATTTTTTAGCATGAATCTAATCAAATTGCATTAGAATAAAATAAATTCAATTCATTCATCATTATCATCATCATAATCGTATGTAAACTTTTATATATCAAATTTATTTAGAAGTATCCAAGACATATCTACCAACAATTTGACCCTTCTCCATCTTCTCGTAGACACTCTCCAACTCAGAAAGTCCTACAATCTTGATAGGGGCCTCAACCAAACCTCTGGTAAAGAAATCAATGGCCTCAGCAGAATCAGCACGGTTACCAACATAAGAACCCTTAATGTTAATGGTCTTAACAACGTGGTTGAAAACACTAGAAGAAGCAACAGCGCCAGCAGGAAGACCAACAAGAACAATAGTACCAGTAGGACGAACATACTCAGTAGAAACACCAATGGCCTTCTCAGAAACAGCGACATGAATAACAGCATGAGGACCGCCATTGGTAGCATCAACAACGTCCTTGACAATATCCTTAGTCTTCATGAAATCAATAAAGGCTTCAGCACCAAGCTTCTTGCAATAAGCTTCCTTCTCATCACCAGTATCAATACCAATGACACGGTAACCCATGGCCTTTGCGTATTGAATGGCCAAAGTTCCGAGACCACCACCGGCACCGGTAATGGCAATCCACTCACCGGGAGAGGCGTCGCTGACCTTGAGGGCCTTGTAGACAGTGATACCGGCGCAGAGAACGGGAGCGATCTTAGCAAGGTCGGTTCCTTGGGGAATCTTAGCAGCGTGAATGGCATTAGCAGTAGCGTATTCCTGGAATGAACCGTCGTGAGTGTAACCAGAGAGAACGGCAGCACCGCAGTTAGACTCGGCGGCCTTGAGGCAGAACTCGCAGCCCAAGCAGGAAGAGTTCAACCACTTGATACCGGCGTAGTCGCCAATTTCAAAGTTGGTGACATTCTCGCCCTTAGCGACAACGACACCGGCGCCTTCGTGACCACCAACCAAGGGAAGCTTGGTGTCGAGGGGCCAATCGCCCTTCCAGGCATGGAGATCCGTATGGCAGACACCGGAGTACTTGACGTTGACAAGAATCTGGTCGGAAGCTGGGGTAGGGACGGGATAGTCGGTCTTGTAGATCAAGGGTCCGCCGTTCTTTTCAAAAACAACAGCCTTTTGAGTCTTGGGAATAGGAGCCATATTGAACGATTAAAGTAGATAGTAGAAACAGGTGTATAAGGTGAGGTGAAGATGAAAAAAAAGAGGATTAAAACAGCGGAAGAGACGATTCTTTTATAGTAAAGAGGGAGATTCAGAATATGGGAAATTCCGTTTTGGGGACAAGGAGGGGTTTTCCCGTTTCAGAGGGGCGCTAGGCCGAAAGGGGATTCTCCCACTTGAAATATGGACGGGGTTTCACGACAGGCAATTTGTGAGCAAATGTTGGGAGCGAAAAGAAGAGGAGAAGTGGGATGGTGAGACAGGGAGATTGTGGTGGAGGTGACGAGGAGGACGTAGTGGAGTGACGAGGAGTACGTGGTGGAGTGACGAACAAGACGTAGTGGAGAGGATTGGGAGGGTTAGGGTGAGGTTTACGAATTGTGCATAGTACAGAATAAACTCAATTTCTTTCGTATTGAAAATATGTGGAATGCCGTTAGAAACGGGATAGGCGGAGGGGGCGTTGTACGGTTCATTGGTCCATATCTCGGTCAGCCCATACTGTGCATATCAGTCCATAATGTGTTCTCCTTCCATTACCCTACCTATTCTGACTAAGAATCCGAATATTACACATAACTTGTTGTGAAATCACCTGCTTGCCATGTTGGGCACCAAACCCTCCTTTTTGGCTGATGGATCAAGGTAAGATTAGTCTTTTCATGGGCACCATGCCTTTGCCCATACTGGTCATGTGGGTGCGGGGTTTTTCCTTTGCTCCGGTATGAAATATGACGCTATTCTTAAAGGGGTAATGCCATAAATAGTATCTTAAATAGTATTTATGGAATAGATATTTGTCTTGAATAGTACTTTTTGTTTTAGTATTACGATAAAGGGGATTTCCATATGAAGTATTACTATAAATGGGATTTTATATGAAGTATTACTATAAATGGGATTTCTATATAAAGTATTACTATAAATGGGATTTCTATATAAAGTATTACTATAAATGACACACTTCTATATTCAGCATTACTATAAATGACACTTCCACATCATTGCCATACATAGTAATTGCCAAATTTCACTTCAAGTCTGCGACTAAGTTACAACTCCAAATCAACACCAACTACACTCAAATTACTACACATCTTCATCATCCCACCATCCCACCATCCCACCATCCCACCTCCCACTATCAAACCTCCCACTATCAAACCATCCCACCATCAAATCAAAATCATCCCACCTTCAAATCACCCCACCTTCCTATTCCCGCGTCTGCAAACACACCACTACGGTTCTCTACCACCGCACCGTCCTGTCCTCCATCACCCGTCCCACCACCCGTCCTACTCTCCTCCATTAACACCGACCCTAACCTCGCCCGTTATATGTCCGCTAATTGCCCTTCCAATGCTTCTAGAATCCTTCCACACTGGGCCTACTTTATTCCAAACCTTCTCATCTGCCCCCCAAACCCTCCGTTTTCTGCATCACGATAGCTTCATCTCCTTACCCACGCCCACATCCGACCTGTACGTCAAAACATCACCCTCATAGTCACATCACCTTCTTTGTACTCATGTTGGCCCTATTTATTTTTTTCAGTCTCTGGCCCGCTCACTCTCTCTGCTCCAATGGGTGTATATCATGCCAACTCATCCACTACCGGACCATTTTGACTCTCCCTCCTCTCTCCAAGCCATAGATCCTGCCACTGCCAAAGGCAAGCCCGTAGAATCCTCTCTATTAGCAATGCCCTTGAACACCCGTCTTCCTGAGCTGGATGCCGCGAAATCCGAAGACAACGCCTCTTCTCCCTCCAGCCAAAATTCTATCGCAAAGTCCGTCGATAACTTTCATGTGGCCATCACCCCAATGACTGGTATGATGGTCCCGTCCAACAGCCAGGCCAACCAGACAAACAAACAGGCCAACCAACAGAACACACAAACCTCCAACCAACCTCCCAACTCCCGGATCGCCAACCCCCAAACCACCAATCAGCGTTCAAATCACATCACCAACCCCCAAACCACCTCCGACCAGTCCTCCAACCATCCTTCCAACCAATCCTATTCCACAGTCAACCCCTCCAACAACACTTCAAAACCTGCCACGAACATTTTCAGAAAATTCTCCTCGGATGCCGCTCCTGAAAAGAAATCCCCAGGCCCCAAGTCTCTCATCAGAAGAGACAGATCCGTCCTCACCCCGGACAGCAGAACCTTCTTCTACGCTAAACACACCGCAGAGTCACCCGGCATGCAGGTCCTCCCGTCATCTACGGGTAACACCCCCGTCGAGTACTCAAACTCCTCCGCCGGTCTCTACTCTGGCTCCGTCTCCTCCGTCCACTCCAAAAAAGTCCTCAGAAAAGACCGCTTCCCGCTCAATCACATTGACGAAGAAAACCCCGACATCAAGCACATCCTCGCAGACTCGGCCAACATCCCGCCCCGGAACCACCACGTCCATCTCGTCCCCCGTCCGCTCTCGTCCGCCGGCGCCCGCCTCAATTCCAAATCCATCTCGGTATGGCGGGTCTACTGCAAAATCCTTACCCTGCCCTTCCTACCCGTCACCCTCAGCTTCATGGGCATCAAGAGCAAAGACCAGCAGCAGGCCTGGCGAGAAAAGATCGGTCTCATTTCTCTCATTACCTACCTCACCATCTTTGTCGGTTTCTTCACCTTTGGCTTCAACTCCGTCGTCTGCGGTGCCGCCCTCCCCAGAACCCACTTCCTCAGTGTCCCGGACGACTCGGTCATTGTACACGGCGTTACCTTCAACATCTCGGGTCTCCAACACCCCATGATTCCCCAGCTTTCCCAGCAAATGAAAACCTCCAAGCGTGGCGGCAAGAAGAAGATCACTTTCTCGCTCAAACCTGCCAACCATACCTCTCTCCTCAGCTACGCTGGCGGCAAGGACGGGTCCCTTCTCTTTCAAAACGTCAATGGCAACTGCAAGCCCTTCATCCGCCCGGTTCCGGGTACCGACCTCCAGAACAGCACCTACATTACCAATTCGGGCGATTTCTCCCAGTACTTCCCCTGCGTCCTCATGGATATGCAGGGCGAGTTTGTCTCGCCGCTCACCGAGAACGAGCGTTACTCTCTCATCGCGTCCAAAATCCCAAACTACTCCATCGAGTTCAAGGAGAGCTGCCATCTCGGCCAGGCCGTCAGAAACTCCTTCTACGGCATGCCCCGGCTCAAGGACGTCTACTACTCGTGGGACGACATCAAGCGCTTTGACCGCCCGATGGCCGTCTATCTCGGCGACGTCATTGACCTCTCGCGTCTCAAGCTGCTCAAGCCCGTCGAGCTCGAGGAGCCGCTCAAGTCCATCGTCGCCAACTCCGACCAGCTCCATGGCAAGGACATCTCGGGCATGATCAGCGCCAACACCGAGACCCGGCACGCGGGCAAGTGTCTCGTCGAGCTCGCCAAAATTGGCGTCATTGAGACCGACTCGGTCGGCTGCATCACCTCGCACGTGGTCCTCTTCATCTCGCTCACGCTCATCTTCGCCATTGTCATGGTCAAGTTCGCCTTTGCCCTCTACTTTGAGTGGTTTCTGTCCTGGAGACTGGGCACAAACTTTGAACACATTCCGCTGTCCAATGCTGCCGCCAGTATCCGCAGCGTTGCCACTGGCGTGTCCTCGATGGCCGACGCCGTTTCGCGCGTCGTCAAAAAGTTCGAACCTCATACCGACGCCCGCGCGGCTGCTACCGGACCCGACGACTACCCGGGACATCCAGACCATGCCGACGTGTATTCTGAACGCAAGTCCATCTACCCGACCGAGTCACTGTTCCTCAAGGGCAAGACGCCCATCCACACGCTGTTCCTCGTCACCTCGTACTCCGAGTCCGAGGGCGGTATCAGGTCGACGCTCGACTCGCTCGCAGGCTGCAACTATCCCGCCGACAAGAAGCTCATTATCGTCATTTGCGACGGCTTGATCACCGGCTCTGGCAACACCATGTCGACGCCCGACATTGTCCTCTCCATGATGGAGCGGTTCGTCGTGCACCCCGACAACACGCCCGCCCTCGCCTACAGCGCGGTTGCGACGGGCTCTCGCAGATTCAACACCGCAAAGGCCTACGCCGGGTTCTACAAGTACGACAGCACGACGGTCCCGTACAACGAGCACCAGGACATTCCCATCGTGTGCATTGTCAAGCACGGAGACGAGTGGGAGCGCAATACGCCGGGCGTCAAGCCCGGCAACAGAGGCAAGCGCGACTCCCAGGTCCTGCTGATGGGCTTTCTACAGAAGATTATGTTTAACGAGCGTATGTGCGACCTGGAAAACTATCTGTACCTGTTGATTTGGAAGCTGGTGAACCGGGACGTCATGGACTACGAGACCGTCATGATGGTTGACGCCGACACGAAGATCCTGCCGGACTCTTTGGAGCACCTGGTGAGCTGTATGATCAAAGACCCTGATATCATGGGACTCTGCGGCGAGACCCAGATAGCCAACAAGCAAGAGTCCTGGGTGACGATGATCCAAGTGTTTGAGTACTTTATTTCGCACCACTTGACCAAGTCGTTTGAGTCTGTGTTTGGCGGCGTCACTTGCTTGCCCGGGTGCTTTTCACTGTACCGGATCAAGGCACAAAAGGGCCCGAAGGGCTACTGGGTGCCGATTCTGGTGAACCCGGACATTGTCGAGCGGTACTCTGAAAACGAGGTCAAGACCCTGCACCGCAAGAACCTGCTGTTGCTGGGCGAGGACCGGTACCTGTCGACGCTGATGCTCAAGACGTTTCCCAAGCGGAAACAGATGTTTGTGCCGCAGGCCAAGTGCGAGACGATTGCACCGTCCGACTTTCGGGTGCTGCTTGACCAGCGCCGACGCTGGATCAACTCGACGGTGCACAATCTGATGGAGCTGGTGATTGTGAAGGACTTGTGTGGCGTGTTTTGCGTGTCTATGCAATGTGTGGTGCTTATTGAGCTGATTGGAACGCTTACTCTTCCCGCTGCTCTGGCGTTTACTGTGTATCTGCTTGCGCGGTCGATTTTTGAGCGTCCGGTCCCGTTGTTCCCGCTGCTGCTGCTGGCCTTTATTCTGGGTCTGCCGGGTCTTTTGATTCTTGTTACTGCTCACAAATGGTCGTATGTGCTATGGATGGTGATTTATTTGGTTTCGTTACCGATTTGGAACTTTGTGCTCCCTCTGAACGCATTTTGGAAGTTTGACGATTTTAGTTGGGGAAACACGAGGGAGGTTGAAGGCGAGAAGAGCTGGAATCAGAACCAGAGCAAGAGGAAGGATAAGGACGATGGTACGTTTGACGGTGATGAGAAGGACGACGAGCTACCTCATGGCTATGATGATCCTCATGGGTCGATGAATGAAGCGGAGGAGATAGACATGACGAGGATTCGCAAGATGAAGTTTAAGGTGTGGATCAATACTCAGATGCCCGAACAGTTCAAAATACCAGCGTTACCAGCGCCCGAGATTGATATGGATCTGTGATGGAGGTTTATTAATATTTTTATTTTATTTTATAAAGTTTAAGCTCTTTTCATTTCATTATTTATTAGATACTTAATGCGAAAAAATTATAAGATGTGATTGGTATATGGAGTTGATGTTGGTGGTATTGAATATATTTAGGTTGGTATATTGAAGTTGAATATTGAGGTTGGTATATTAAAGTTGAATATTGAGGTTGATATATTGAAGTTAGTATATTAATATATTGGAGTTAAAGCTGGTATATTGTTGAATTGAATTTGAATATATTGAGGTTGATTTATTGAAGTTGAAGTTGCTATATTAGTATATTGGTATTTTAAAGTTATGTTTGTGATTTTATTGAGGTTGAAGTTGGTGATATTAATTTTGAATATATTGATTGATTTTGAATATATTGAAGTTAAGTTGATATATTGAAGTTGAGTTGGTATATTGAAGTTGAGTTAGTATATTGAAGTTAAGTTGGCATAGTGAAGTCAAGTTGGTATAGTGAAGTCAAGTTGGTATATTGAAGTTAAGTTGATATATTGGTGATATATTGTATATTGAAGTTGCAATTGTAATATTGAATTGATCTTGAATCAATATTTATTTATTTGAATACTTATTTCAATATTAATATATTTCAATATTTATATTAATTTATTTCAATATTGATTTATATTATTTATTTCAATATTGATATTCCTGATCTGGATCTTGAGTACAATAAAATTGGGATACCACATAAATAAACTTTTCCATCTACTTTTTCCTTCCTTCTTCCTACTCATTTCTTACACAATCCAGGTGAATATAAAATCTAGTTCATCAGTTTTTGCATCATCGAGTACTGGCCCTTGTGCTCCAAACCACCATCACCACCCTCCATCTCCAGCTCTTCGCCGAAACCAAAAAAACCCAATAAATCTAAAAAAAAAAAAATAAACACCCACAAAACATAATTTTTTCTCGTAGATTTTTCTTCTTCCTCCATCACTGCCAGAAACATCCAATTCGAATTTGAAACAACCATGAATCCCTCGACATCTCTCCAAGGCTCGCCACGGCTTAACTCTAATGGCTCGGATTCCCAGCGTCAAAGACCGCTCTTCCAGCTCGACTCAGACTCGTCGTCTGACGAAGAAGACGCTGGCAAACACCTCCAACCGTATGATCTCCCTGCTCCTTCTTTGCTCTTCTGCTAACCTCTCACCAGGCCGCCCAAAATCGTTCCCTCCGAGTCGTTCAAAAAATTCAACTCCGACATCCTAAAGAACTTTTCCTGCGAAGCCCAGCACTCGTTCTCCTTCGCCTACATCTCCCAGTCCGCCATCTCCTCCAGACTAGACATACTCAAACGCTCTTTAGAGTTCTTGAGAAGCAACCCTTCCCTATCAAATCTAAACCATCTCTCCTCCTCCTCCTCCACAACAGCCCTCGAAAGCTTCTTCAAATCAAATAACACGCCGCCGTCCTCCATAAAGCCAGCTACCCATTCGCATACTCTGAGGTCCTCCGCCTCGTCAGCAGCCCTATCAATGCTCACTAATTACACTTCCATCTATCCCACAGAACCTTCTCTCACTGCCTTTGACACTAACTTGAAATCCATCCTCGTGCTGCTAGAAAACGCCCACGTATTTCCCTCAAAGGCTCCGTCAGACACACAAAAGCTTCTCTCAGCTCTGCAGTCCGAAGCTGCGCTCAAAAGCCCCCCTTCTCCGTTCAAACCGCTCTTCCCTCGCTCAAACACAACCATCCTCGATGGCACGGGAAGCGGAATCGCCGCGCCTAGAAGACAGTCTGCCGCCTCCACGGGCCCTGAAAACAACAACATCCCCCAACAGCATCAACAACCTCCCCAGAGCAGCTCGCTCCATCTGCGACAGCCCTCCCACAACCCAGAATCTTCTTCCCTCATGGATCCTGTCAAAATCCGCTCCAGAACTAAAACAAACCTCTCTTCCTTCCAATTGCAGTCCCAGCTACTAGAATCTCTGGCGACCCCCTACATTGATGAAGCCTGGACCAGCATAATCAAACGTGTTGGCTCGGCTGCTACAATCTCCCAATCTACAGTCAACCTTCCCGCCTACGCAGCTAGCAACCCTTCTCGAAGAGGAGCGCCTACTACCTCGTCTGCTACCTTATTCCACCCTCTTTCGTCGAAATTCGCTTCAAAACAGTCCTTTTTCACCACCTCGTCAGAAGCCCCATACACTATTCTCACTGGTAACGATTTCGGCTGCCTGGTTTTTGGCATGTCCAAGTCAGAAATGAGGAAACTCACCATTCTGGATTTAATTGGATCCAGCGCCAAACAAATGGTCTCAGACGTAATTGAAAGGGAAAAGGCCAAAAATGGTCTCTCTGTCTTGCTATGCGGCAGTATTCTACCCATTCGCAAGTTTAACGGCCAGACTGGCTTTAGCAGCTTTTGGGCTAAGTCTAATAAGCCAAGTGGAATCATTACCTGGGTCATTGAAGAAGTCATTTGCGACTCTGCTTCGTTCCATGTCAACCTGGAGACGGGCGTGGTGTCTGATATACGAGGCCCCGACAAAGATATCCTGTTCCCCTTTGTCGACACCCAAGATAAAGATATCGTGATTCATGATGTAGTTTCAGGCATGCCCGAGAACTTGACAGAGCTGACTTTGAACCATTGGGAAGAGCATGTGACCATCTCTGGAAAGGTCGTTATACCATGCTCGATCATTGTTGAAAAGATTCCGAACGATGATTCCAAAGTGTCTATTCAGCTTCTCTCTCTACCGCATATTGCAGGTGTAGTGATGATTGACTCTGAATCTTTGGACATTACGGATTACAATGCTTCTTTCATGTCGAAGCTATTTGGATACGAAAAAGACGAGTGTAAGGGGTGGCCTATTGACGATTTGATCCCCAACTTCAAAGAGTATCTGGACATGATCAAAACCGATCACAGTGTCGACCTTGAATCTAATGGTTTGGTTATCCCCGAGCACTTGTTTCGAAAAATTGGAGCCAAATTGCAATCTAATGAGGATGGGGATTTAGATAGTCTCGCTCTGTTTATGAAATCAACTGGCATTTCTTCTTTGCATAGAGATGGGCATTTTGTTACTCTGGATGTCCAGCTGCGAACTTTGGGTAATACTTATTTTGCCCTATGGATCACCTTTTCTAGAAATATTACTGGTGCGCATGAGGCAAATGTGCCTTCACAGCTCTCCCTGTTATCAGTAAAGAAAAGGGGTTTGCATCATCATAGCAATAGCAGGTCTGATGGGCATGGACGACATAGCAGTGAATCTTCCAATAATAGCATGAGTGCCATCAGTATAGGAAGCCTGACTGGGCCGACTAGTACTGAAAATAGTAGCACAAAGGTGAATGAAGTGATGGATCCTCAATCACCAACTGACCAGAAATCTGGCCCTATTCTACCGCCTGTTACTCCTCAAAAGAAAGTATGGAAGAACCTCGATGACAATCCTCCCGACTCGGCCTCTTCGATCTACTCAATCCATATTCCTGAGCTTGGTGCAAGGAGAAGAGAAAAGTCTTTAGATGATTTCAAAATCTTGCAAAAAATGGGAGAAGGTGCTTATGGTAAAGTTCTTCTTGCAGAATACAAAGAGGAACCCCATTTACGAGTAGTTCTCAAAAGTGTCATCAAAGAAAGAATTCTCGTAGACACTTGGACGAGAGATAAAAAGCTTGGAACAATTCCTTCTGAAATCAAGGTCATGGCGGTTCTCAACAATTGGCCACATAATAACATTATTCAGTTGTTGGATTTCTTTGAAGATGAGCAGTATTACCATATCGAAATGGAGCCCCATGGAAGTCCAGGAACTGACTTGTTTGATCTCATTGAGCTCCAACCTGCTATGCCTGAAGAACAATGCCGTAACATTTTTTCTCAGGTAGTTGCTGCGGTTCGACATCTACATCAGCATGATATCGTTCACCGCGATATTAAAGACGAGAATGTAATTGTCAATGGAGAGGGACTAGTGAAGTTGATTGACTTTGGTAGTTCTGCGTTCGTGAGGCAAGGCCCGTTTGATGTTTTTGTAGGAACGATAGACTATGCTGCACCAGAGGTGCTTTCGGGTATGCCATATGAAGGAAAACCTCAAGATATCTGGGCTTTGGGAATTTTACTTTATACTATTGTGTATAAGGAGAATCCTTTCTACAGTGTTGATGAGATTATGGAACAAGAGTTGGTTATTCCTTTTGTTTTGTCTGAAGATTGTTTAGATTTGGTTAAAAAGATATTGGTTCGTGATTTAAGAAAACGACCAACTGTTGAAGATATATGGAACCATAAATGGATGAAAGCTGATGAGTCTAGATCAGAGAGTTCAGAGGTTTCTTGAGCTCAATATGATGAAGTTTGATATATATTTTTTTATTTTTTTGCTTTTTTATTTTTTATTTTTTTTTTATTTTTATTTTTTGGTTCACTTTGAAGAATGAAGGTTGGTGATACATAAAAGTTTTTGTAATTATTTTCTCATGATTGTCAATCATGTGTATATTAGATCTTATTTTAACATTTTTTGAATGTAGAACGTGTTAAAAATTTCTCTGCTTTGAGTGTCATATAGCCAAATTGACAGAGATATAGCTCCGTGATAATACCTGATTATAAAAAAATCTGGAATTGATTATTGTCTATAAGTGAACTTTGTGTTATCCGAGTTGATTTTTGCAACTGTCAAAGACTTGAACTATAACTTATGGGAAATAATTACATATAATATCATTAATCAATATATGAATAACCTTAAGCATTTGAATATAAATAAACCAGCTAAAAAATACCAATAAAATGATTCAAAAAATAACCGAATTCATAAAAAAATAATGAAAAAACCAGCTATAATTCATGGCTCTAGTTGGTCCACTTCTATATTAAATAGATGAGCCTATGATCTACCTTGAAAGAGATTTGTATTTTTTGTTCATCTGTTTGACAAGCAAACCATTGCCAACCGTTTTAATCTCGATTTACAAAAGCTTCATTAACACCATTACATAGACCCATCTTTACTATATAGGCATTCAAAGATTTATCGAGAATCTAGTCTTCTTTATATCGTTGCCCAATCCTATCTAGATGTTAACTCAACCACATATCTAACTCTTAAAATTAAAAACCAGAAGAGCTATAACCCAAATATCGAACGGTCTCCACCTTCCTCGAAACCTCCTTGATCATAGTTCTAACTAGTATTCAACTACAAGAAGTTTGATCTCGTTCTTCATCTTGCTTGTCTTTTATTTCTGGATTATAACTTCAAAACCAGGTGTAAAACGTTCAGAACCGAACCATTCAATCTTCCGCCATATCCAGTCTTTGTGACCGTTTTGTGATTCAATAAGGCGTCTCAACTATATCTCATTTTTTGATACTAAGTCAGTAGCGCTACCAACCTTTATTGTACTCCAATTTTTAACTTTTTGTCTCCAACTTTTACCTGCTACTTCATTACATAATCATCATAAAATTACTAATCTTTATCCATGATATATATTGGTAATTCAACACCATCAGATTTTAGGATTCTCTTAATATATTCAAGCTAGCAGACAAAATGCAGGATCGAAGAGGTTCGCGGAATAGAGATGCTAATATTCGATCTGACATAAGACAAAGATTCAATCCTAGATATGAACACAGTCGACCACGGTCTGGCGCCCGAGACCGATCAAATTCACCCATTTCAAAAGGTCCCGATCCACAGACATGGAAACGAGAAAACCGTGGAAATCTCGAAAGTCACAATTCTGCGGGCATTACCAGTAGACAAAGTGTACAAAATCAAGAAAGGAAATGGGTAGCAGGCGAAGATCAGTTTGTCTTGAAACAAATGAAAAAAGGTGCCTGGATCCGAATCGTAGAAGGTCGCGAAACTGCGATTGATATCCTCGCAGTGAGTCTCATATTTATTGAAAAAGATGAAGAAATTGAACGAGAAATGGAAAAATGGCAGATCAATTCAGACATAATGGTTCCAGAAGAGGTCATCAGCAGTTTGAAGACCTCGGAGGATGTCAAATCCACTCTGGAAAAAGTCAAGGAGTATCTTGATCTGGAAAAGGATCCAAGGAGTAGAAGCTACTGGATTCTAATGGAGACCTTGTGCAAAGAAAGACTAAAGACCTTCGTGTCTGAAGTCAATGATCTAGTAGTGAACGAACGTGTGATAAAACCGGTTTCAGATGACATAGAACAGCTACTAAAAAGTAAATCTGTTGAAGAGCTGGAGGACTTGGAGCAACAGGTTAACACCATGATAAACAATGATTCTGATGGAATAGTTGACACAGACTTCTGGTCTCGAGTGAAAGAAGAATTAATTATCAGAAAAACAAAATCAAAGCTTGGTGAAATCAATAAACTTATTATTGGCGAACGACTGAACAAGCTGAAAAAAGCGCAGTTTGCTGAAGCTTTGCGACAACAATTGAAAATCTCTGCTGTTATCAACAAAGGTAAAACGGTCCCAGATTCTCAAGTGCAGTATGAACCTGATATGGATGTCGTTATTGCTTCAGTTGACTTGACAAAGTATCCCCATATTCGAAAGTATACTGCGGATCAATACAATGACATTAATGAAAAGGAGCGCCAACAAGTAAAAAATATCAAATATATTGCTCTGAAACGACCAATTAATGAAAGAGAAACAACAAACATTCCATCAGAAACTCCTCAGCCAAAATCACTATCAGATTCAATGATTGATAAATTTGCTGGCGAAGCAGTTGAAAACGAAGAGACTTTAGTATCAGAAACTTCTTTGCCTGGCCTACAATCTAACTCAGAGCTCATCAAACCACGATATTTCAACCGTGTTATGCTTGGATATGAATGGACTAAACACAATCAACTTCACTATACCTCTGACAACCCTCCTCCTAAACTTGCTCAGGGCTACAAATTCAATCTTTTTTACCCAGATTTAGTCAATTCTTCAAAGGCACCGTCCTACAAAATCATCCGTGATGCAGACAGTAAAGACCCTAAATTACGAGAAGCTCTGGGAGCAGGAGAAAGTGACACTTGTATCTTGAGATTTTCTGCTCCAAAACCATATCAAGATATTGCATTCAGAATTGTCGATAAACCTTGGGACAGCTCATCTCACAAAGGGGCAGGATTCAAATCTAGATTTGAAAATGGCGTATTACAATTGCATTTCAGATTTAAAAAGATTTTTTATAGAAAATAAAACAGTATGCAAATTATATTTATTTGATGTTCCCCGTTAAAAATCTCACAAATCCATCTATATATATTTCAAGATATATTTTTACAATTTAAGTCTACTTCCTCCAGCAGCACTATGATCCTTTTTCAGCTTACCAGCAAGATCACGCTTCTCACCCTTCTTATCAATGACAGTGACATTACCTTTCTTAAGGGTTTCCAAAACATCTGCTTTACTGCCCTTCTTTTGAGCTCTAGCCTTTTGGGTTTCTTCACGCTCTTGGAGAATCTTTGCTTTCTTTGCCTTGTGCTTACGTCTTTCACGTTTACGTTCTTCGCGAGACATTTCACTCTTAGCAACTGGAAGACCACTATGTCCCACAACTTCTCTCTTGCTCTCAGAACCAGGCTTGTAAACTTCTTGAGGAGCCAAGGTAGATTCTGTAGCCAATGCCGTAGGTTGTGCTTCTTCCATGGCAATAGCAGCGGTATTGGCCACAATGGAAATTGTTGGCTTTGGTGCCTTGGGAGTATAGGTCCAAGATGATAATGTATCAAGCTTTCTAGACAAATCTTGCCATAAGTCTTTGATTTCTTTGTGTGATTCTTGTTGTTTTTCCATCTCTGCACTGACGTAGGTATCTGGATTGTCCTTTTTAACTTGATCTTCTTCATATAATTCAGCCAATGACTTTTGTGATTTGGTTTCCTGAACGTCGACTAACTTGGAAGCTCTAAATTCTGGAATAGAATCTGGTACTCTTCGGGGTAGATCGTCAAATTCGTAATTCTTGATCCTCCTTCGAATCATATCTTCTAATGTTTCTGTCGATTCTTGAGTAATGACAGGCACAGGCTTTGCAGATCTTTCAAAGTCTAGTGAAGCCTCCAATAACGAATTTTGAGGTCTATCTTTAGCTTTAGCTTCACCTTTGACTTGCCATGACTTGGCCGCTACATTTTCTGATTCCAGTTGATTGATTTGTTTTCTGAGTTCAATTTGTTGTAATTCGTATGAAGATAAAGCTTCTCTTGATCCAAGGTCGTCGCCATCTTCTTCATCATCATCTGCAAACAAATCTTTTCTAACAGAGCTTATTGCATCTTCATACTCTCCTTCTTCCACCTCCATGCCTAATCCTGTGAATTCTTCCTCCACCCTGTTTGACTTTTTGGATTTACCAAAATGTTTCTTTGATTTCTTTGGTGCAGCAAAGAAGTCGTTAAACTTCATATCATCACCTCTATCTTCATCAAAATCGCTGTCTTGAGCGTCAGGATCTGCTAGATAATCAATATCATCATCTTCTGGCTCTTCATCTTCAGCATCTTCCATCGCCAGGACCTGGCTTTGGAAATCCTCCAAATTGAAAAGCCCTTTATTGAGACCAAATGCATTTCCTTCATCTTTTTCGTCTTTTTCTTCATCCTCTTCCTCTTCTTCATCCTCTCCTTCCTCAGCTGCTGAATCCATATCGCTTTCTACATAGTCATCTTTAGCCTCGAGGTTTTCCATATCAATATCAGAGTCTTCTTGAACATCTTCATCAATCTGGGCCTCTTGATCTTCATCACTCTCTTGATCTTTATCGATCTGGGCCTCGTCTTCATCCTGCTCAAGTTCGCTCTCAAATCCAGCACTCTGCTCAGATTCATCATCGCTCTCATTTGTAAATGCATCTGAAGCTGGCCGTTTGATTGCTCCACTCTCAACCATCTCAGGAATCTGCTCGCCCATAACTTTTTGAACTACACCATCGATAACCATTTCTGCTTGGGCCCATACTTGTTCAGCGTCCAACCCATCAACGTGAATCTCTTCGAAAATGGAATAGTTCTTTGCAATTTTATCGAAATTAGACTTCACTAACTCCAGTGACTCTGCCTTTAAGTCATCATTTGGAATTAGCAAGTCTTGCGGTCTATTCGCAAGAATATCTAGTAGACTGAATGCCATCTCTTCAATGTTCTCGTAAATATATATCAAAGAGAGTAAAATATACCCTTTTTTTCATGTCCCAAATTTTTTATTTCTCCCAAATGATCTCTGCGTATTACTGATCACAGTGTAAATTTGAGTATATTATACACACGGCTGATACATGGACTTAATTCCCAGTACTCCAGATCTAGCCAGTATCAGAATCAAATTCTCTACTACTTTTGATTTTTCTTCAAACAAAGCCCAAAGGCTGGTCATATTCTTTCAATTGGGCTGGAATTCACCTTATCATTTGGAAAAGGAATCGATTTCAATTGATATTGTTTATTTCATATAGGAACTCTGGTTTGTATCTACAGCCTGAAAAGTTTCAATTCTTACTGAAAGCGTTTGGCATTATGCTGAACCAAAAATTCACGTATGGCAAGAAGAATGGCAAGCAGTCTAGAAGGATAGCTAGAGATTCTGGTTCAACTTCACCGTTGATATCTGAGACTGATACAATAAGAAGCGATCCTATTACAACTCCAGTAAAACCGATTTCACATCGAAAAGTTGGCCATTCACTATCTGAGGACGGTAGCAGGTCACGAAGAACAAACGATGCGAATCATAAAGAAGAAGAAGATTTTGATCCATTTGCATTACCTGACTCGCCTCCACAGAGCTCGAAACCAAATATAGGAAAGTTGAATTTAAAACGAAGAGAAAGAGTTAAACAGCGAGAGCGTGAAATACTTGCCAAACAAGCTGAAAAGAGATCAAACAGGAATGGATTATTCCCTAAAACTACGTCTGCTGGTGTTAAGAGGAAGGATCATAGCGCAGCCGATTCAAAATCCATTGATGAACACCGAGAAACCTATGATATACCTATACTGGCAAACCGCAATGATTCCAGACCTCGAAGCCCATCTCCATGCAAGTCGATAGAAAATTCTCCAGAGCCCAATGCTACTTCTACAGGCAAACCGTCTTTAAATCACGAAGATGTTGATGATGCTACACAGCCAGACGATCTGCCCACTGAAATTTCAGTTCCTGTGAAACGAAAACTTGCTGCCAAAGAGAGAACCTCTCAAAGTACGTCCATAATAGCAGAAGGGGCAAGCTCTCCAGTATCATTAGCACCCCCAGCATCAACACCACAGACAAGCTTGAATCTACGTGAAGTTTCTCAAGCTGAAAAAGATTCATGGAGCTTTCTTGAACAATCTCTCCCTGTTCTTAAGCGACCTAAACTGGTTTCAAATTTAGAAAGAACTCTGGAAGAAGGTGACTCTGAGAGTAACTCAGTGGACGAAAATTTGGAACCAGAAACAACCTCTGAATATGTACCTGCTGAGGAACCAGAATATGTTGAAGAACAGGTTGTAGAACGACCTAGACAAGCAAGACTCATCTATAACTACCAGAAAACTTATGGAGCAGAGCGAAGCTATTTAAGTTCGGAGCTCCCTAGGACGGATGGCTCAATGGATATTCTAGATCAGCTAGGGGTTCGTGATGAGGACGACGAAATGAATATTTCTGAACCAGAAGATTTTGGAGTGAACTTGAAAAGTGTACACGAGTTAAGATCTTCCGGTAGCAATACGAGGTTTCAAGACGAGTTGCAATACATTTTAGACGGTTTAAATGGTGGAGTATCAAGTATGAGATCAAGCTTACTGGATCTAGCTGAAAAATGCCTGAGTAAGGAGTTTGTGCAAGACTTTAAAGTATCTGGAATGCCTGGAGAATTGTTTGAATGTGTGAAAAACGAAACAGATCCTATAATAACATTTCTAGTAGGGTTCTCTGTTTGCTGCATGCTATATGGTGATAAAAATATTGGATTAGCAGCCTCTCTGATCCAGTCTTATGATATTGTTACGCTGTTGATGCCCATGATTAATGACAAAGATGATATGCTACTGGTAGTTAAGAGAAAGTCATCAAACACATCCAAGAATTTTCAGCAAATGTTTAGTGAATCGCTTGTGAAAATGAGTGAGAGGCTATTTCAAAAATCCAGCCATGATGGAAAACTGATCTTTTCACGGTCTTTAATTGCAATGTCTGCTCTAGTAGCTTTGCAGGGTATGGATAGTAAGGTTGATAGCATGCTGCTTGAAAAACTTGCTAATCAAGCAAATATCACGACGTTTTTTGATTTTGGTCAAGAGCTTCAAGAATCACTTGAATTGGATGATTTTCCTGAAGATGAAGAAGAACTACAGGCTTTTCAGTCTGATGTACATTTACTTCATCTTGTTACAATTCAACTTGAATTTGTCATGTCTGATATATCCAACAACGACATATTCATGAAAGCTGCAGAGCCTCGAACCTTTTTATTGAGACTTACTCCATTTTTAAATACAATTGCAAAAAATTGGAATAACGAGCAATATGAGACTCTTTTGCATTCATTGGAAGACTTCATTATTGCAGCATTGAAGTTGCTTATTGTGGTGACTACTAATAATGTTTATAACTCTGAAAAGTCTGTCAAGAATACTAGGAGAAATCGGATGCTAAGTTCACTATTCAACAATATAACTGCAGAGAGACTATTGATGTTTACGAAATTGATTGAAGATACATCAAAGCCTCTTTCGACAAGGCTTCAAAACCTCCAACTTTTCTCGTGGGGATTACTTTTCAATTTATGTGAAGATGAAGAGGTCTGCCATTTCTTGGAACCACATATTTATAAATTTGATATCCTTCAGGAAGAGAGCAAGATGAATGAGAATGCAACAAGTAACGATTTCCATTGTCGAGGATACCAGTATTTAGTTGCTGGACTTGTGATGGCAAATAGTAATGATAAAACCCATCATTCTGAGAAGCTCAAGATTGTCAGACAGGGTTTACAAGTTTTTCAAGAAATATTAAGCAAATCATGGGGTAAAGGTTTACAGAATCAAGTTACAAGAATTTTGAGAATGATTGAGAATGAACTTGAAAATTCTGGGAATTGAAATTTTCATACAATTATTTATATATACTAATTGAATTATGAAAAAAATAATACAGAATGGAAATATTCATGATACAGCAGTTAATTAAATCATCCTAAAAGTAGAGAAAAATAGCAGTTTTGATTTGAAAATAGTTTACAAGCGACATACAATGTAGTCCACGAATATAAGTCTATTGTATGAAAATTTCAAAAAAAAAAAAAAAAAAAAAAAAAAAAAAAAAAAAAAAAAAAAAAAAAAAAAAAAAAAAAAAAAAAAAAAAAAAAAAAAAAAAAAAAAAAAAAAAAAAAAAAAAAAAAAAAAAAAAAAAAAAAAAGCATGCAAACACCCTAATATATATATTTCTGTTCTATTTTCCTAAGCTCAGCTTTTTTTCCCGCGCATTATTGATCTTTTTGTTCATTAATATCATCATGAAGATTGTTTTCAGACGCTCCATTATTATCCATTTCCATTTTGGCACCATCAACATCACCAACGACTTCTTCCATTTTGTCACCACCGACATTAGCAACAGCTTCAGCTTCTTCCTCGTCTTGACTTCCAACAGCTGATGAGCTAGTTGAGAGAGTTGAAGGTTTTACAACCATCCCATTGCTACTTGTTCCATTTACATGTTGACCTGACTGTTGATCTCCAGACTTCTTTTCAGTTCCCAAGAACATTGTTAAAGGAGAACCTCCTCTTACAATACCTAGGCCTCCTCCGGACGACGACCGTTTGTGTTTTGCTCCTAAGGTACTGGGTGGTGACAACAAAGCATTATCAGTATTTCCAAGTGAACTTGCACTTCCTGGAGATGAAGATAATGCCAATGCAAGTGGCCGTAATTGACTCGGACCGGTAGATGTAGACGATGTTCGACTGTAAACTTTGTTCTTTGAATCATTCTTATGGTTGGCTCTCCTGTAAACCTCTGAACTCGAGCGTGATCTGGCTTCAATTGCAGCTTCATACCTTTCTTCAATTTTCTTGAAAATTTCATGTCGATGAATCATAATGTCCTTCACTAGCAATGCTGGATGTGAATCATTTCTTCGCTCACCTCCTAAACCGCTAAATGATGCTGATACACTTCTTGGTCGAAGTAAATATTTACTAACAGCACCAGAGATCGTATCGACCCGTTTTAAGGTGTCTTCTGGAAGCGAAAAAGAAGAGTCTTCATCTTCTGGAAGGTTTGATAGTTCGGCAAAATGCGTGATCAACAAATTCAAGGTATCGGTATTGTCTTTTGGTAGATGGCCTAACAAACTAACAATTTTGTCAACCCTTTCAGATCCTTTTCCAGACAAATCTTGACCATAAGTTGATTTAACAATGTCGTAAACAGTAGATGAAATAACAGAATCTGGTAATTCAACTAAAAATTCTTTCAAAGTCGAAATCACAACAGTGACAGGATAAGCACTAACGATCTCAGCAAAATTCTCCAAAGAACTTCCAACATTCAGCGCTTTTCTTAGGCCTTGAACTTCGTTCAGTAGGGAAACTGGAGGAGGTGCTGATGACCATAGTTCAAACAGTAATTGTTTAGACTCTGCACTAAGCTTTCGATACTTTCCTCTTAAACTGAGAGCCACTGCCCTAGAAACGAGATTGTCTGATAAGGCGCCAGCGCCTGGGAATTCCGCGGTGACATCGCTACCAACGGATTTTGTACTTTCAGTGTCATCATTGTGTTCCATGGGCACAGAAGTTGGTGCAGTTGCAGTTAAAGTAGTGGGGTTGGTCAAATACTCATACATCTGAGGAACAAAGTAGCTGCAATATTTCAAATCTACTCCAAAAGTTTGTATCTTTTCGCTTGGTTTGAAGAAGTTGTCGTAGACGATTGGCTTTGGCTCATACTCTCCAGTCTTGTTACTCTCGATAATGTTTTTCATGTCGTTTTGCAGGTCAATGATTTCATCCAAAAGTTGCATTTTTTTTGTACTTTGCACGAGAACATCTACAGATTTGTTGATAGCAGTAGCAAAGTCTCGCAACACAGTTTTAACGGCAGCTAAACGGTCGCGTTCACATTGCTGCATGAACCCAAAAGTCTCGAAAATGCTGTGCTCCAGTTGACTTCGCTGCAAATCCAAATCAATCACCAAGTCTTGATACTTTTGATCTGCCTCGTTGATCTCCCTTTGCAACTTGCTCATTTGCGACTCTCTATTCGACTCATCTTCATAAATCAGGCCGGAGATATAACCGCTGACCAACGAAAAAGTTTTTCCGTGAGCTTTTTTGAATTGTTTTGACTCAGAAGAGTTATGACTTTGCTGCTGCTGCTGCTGCTTGATATGAAGAGTCGAGGAGTCAGGATTGAAGGCCAGAGGCTGCCATTGATACTTGGACCTGGTGGAGCCAGAGAATTTACTTCCGACCGCACCTACCAGACGAAGAAAGCCGTTGTCGACGAGCCATTGTCCAAATCTTTCGGCGTCGCCCAAGCTCTTCAAATTGATATATTTTCTAGCATACCCAACCAATTGTTCTCCTTCAATTACATGTTCGTAAGACCCAAGGAGAGCAATTTTGAAAGTTTCCTGGGGGATTGTAGAGGTCATTGATCTGAGCAAGAGCTTGAATCGCTCTTCTGAATAGACGATGGAGCCGATTTTGACATCAGTGTGTTCTGGCCGTAGAGTTGTGGAGGAAGCCACAGACGAAGGAGACTGGAGAACTCTGCCAGGGCTGGAGACTGGAGACAACAGTGAGAGTCGGTTTGGCGAACGGGCTCCAGGAGGCGAGGTGACAATCTTTGGGACCGAGGCGGCGGGATCAGAGAAGTCTTCAAGCTGCCTGGCTTTCATGAAATAGTGCTGCTGGGCCTTGACGACAATGGCAGCAGCCTTTTGATAGGCCTTGGTTTCTCTGGAGAGGGTATCCTTAGCGGACATGACTCTCTGCCTATGGGCGTTGGCATACTGTGTGAAGGGTCCTCTGACGAGTCTTTCGAGATGGCTGGCGATTCTGGCATGCTCCTGGCCCTGTATCCGCGATTCCTGGACGATTGCAGAGAAGGCCTGGTTTAGCGAGGTGGACTCGTAACCGTCCGATTTGCTGTCGCGGGCGCCGGAGCCTGGGGACGAGGACGACGGGATATCTTTAGATTCTAGGGACGCCGCGTAGGTGGTTTCGATTTTGATTCTCGTCGCGATGAACGAGAGGACGTTTTTGTTTTGATCAAGTCCTTGATCCAAGATTTGGAATAAGGAGTTGACTCCTGCAGTATAATCAGGTGTCCAGAACGAGGTAGCAAAAGACTGATTTAATCTGGACATTTCGTTCTATTCCAGCAGATCCAGAGAGGCCGATGGTGCGTGATAGAGCTGTGAGTAGAGTCTTCTCCAAGAAAAGATGTTGTGAAAAAACACAAACTAGCTAGCAAATTTTGAGGTAGAAGTAGAGGGAAGGAAGAAAAGAACAAACTTAAAAATAGCAGTACAAATAAAAACAATACCCAGCCAGCAGCAGAAAAAAGTAGGTGGATGGGTGAGAATTGGTTATTAGCTAGTGGGACACTGCAGCTAGTAAGATATATTGCACGCTGAAACAGCGAGACGTCTTTACGATAGTGCTTAACGATAGTAGGTGAGATGTTGGCGAGAGGTCTTAGTAGGCGAGATGTTGGCGAGACGTTAGGCGAGATGTCTTAGAGGCGAGATGTCTTAGAGGTGAGACGTCTTAGTAGGCGAGACGTCTTAGTAGGCGAGAGACGAGAGAGTGATGTAGAGTGGAGTAGAGTATAGAGCAATAGAGCTCAAGTCAATAGCTCAAGCCAATATAGCTTAACAAAGCTTTATAGAGCAACAAAGCTTACTAGAACTTCATAGAGCAACAAAGCTTCATATAACTTCATTGAGCAACAAAACTTAACTTCATAGAGCTACAAAGCTTACTAGAACTTCAATATATTCATAGAACTTAACAATCAGCTTACAACTAAAATAGAATAACTTTAGTATCTTAGCATCATTATTCAATATATGGTATTATTGTCTTTAACATCTGCAGACTCAATTACAATTTGGACTACAACTTGGCCTTGGGCTTATCAGCCAAAAAGGTAGCAGCAATTATTCTACGCTGAATCTTTCCAGTGGCAGTCTTGGGCATAACATCAGTGAAAAAGATCTTGGTGGGAATCTTGAAATTCGCAAGCTTCGTCCTGAGAAAGTCTCGAATATCACCTTCAACAGAAGCATCAAAACCAGGCTTCAAGACAATGGCAGCATTGACAATCTGGCCATAGAGCTCATCTGGAGCAGCAAAGGCAACAGCTTCAGACACAGCAGGGTGAGCCAACATGATGCCGTCCAGCTCAATAGGACTGATTTTCTCACCACCGCGGTTGATCAACTCTTTGATTCTACCAGTGATCACGACAAAGCCATCCTCGTCCAGCTTGCCCTGATCTCCAGTGCGGAAGTATCCGTCCTTCGTGAAGGACTCAGCATTGGCCTTGGGGTTGTTAATATAGCCAGGCGTGACGTTGGGACCCTTGATGGAGATTTCTCCGTCAGTGCCCTGGGGGAGTTTGTTTCCTTCCTGGTCCAAGATGACGACCTCGACGCCCTGTCCAACACCGACAGTGCCGGGCTTACGCTTGCCAGGAGGAAGGTTGTTTGAAGTCATTTGGTGGCAGGCTTCGGTCATGGCATATGCCTCCAGAACAGGTGCGTTGAGGGCCTTTTCCAAGGCGTGGAAAGTAGCTGGAGCGAGAGACGAGGAGCACGATCTGATGAACCGAATCTTGGGAACGGGACTGGGGATGGGGGACTTGAGAATGATTTGGTGAATAGTTGGAACCGCCGTGTACCAGTTAGCACCGTGGGCGACGAAGTCGGGCCAAAAGTGAGAGGCAGAGAACTTTTCAGGGACAATGACGGTGCCGCCCGAGCCCAAGGGCCCAAGGAAGCCAGCGAGCAGCCCATGGACATGGAACAGAGGCATGACGAGGTAGGACGAGTCGGCTGGGGAGAGCTTGTAGGTGTTGATTATATTGCCAATGGTAGCAGCCATATTTCTGTGAGTCAACGGGACAGCCTTGGGACGGCCAGTAGTGCCAGAAGTGTGGAGGACGAGCGCCGGGACCGAAGGCAGTGGGGGAGCGGGCACGCCTCTGGGAGCGGCGGGCTTGGACAGGGCACCCAGGTGCTTGATGTCGAAAGAAAGGGCTTTGGAGGAGGTGTCCCAGGCGATTTCAGCAATGGCAGTGTTGAGGTCTTTGGCGGCCTGGACGGCTGGGGTATTGTTTGCGTAGGAGCCTTTGGGGACGAGCAGGAGCGACGATTTCAGGTCGTCGAGATAGAAGGCGAACTCTGATTTCTTGTAGTTGGCGTTCAAGGGAGCGGCTAGGAAGGACGAGAAGGCTACGCCTAGAAACGAGACTGCAAATTCAATGGTATTGGGGATCGCGATGGAGATGGCAGCGTTGTGCTTCAAGTCGAGCACTGACAGTTTTTCTTGCAGGTTGCGAATGGCAGCAAAGTATTCAGCGTACGAGAGCTGAGGGCCGCCATTGGGGATAATGACGGCCTTTTTAGGGGAGTCAGCGTGGGCCGCGATGGCTTCGTAGAGCGTTTCAGTCATTTTTCAGTTCAGTATGGGGTGAAAGGTAGGAGGAAATGATCTCGGAACGAATTCTGCTCCAGGTTTAGGTACCTAACCCATAGGTGCGGTAAACCTAAATAGAGAGATTTGGGTTGAATCATGGAGGTTAGAGGAGAGTTGTTTGTATTAGGAGTTTGTATTAGGAGTTTGTATTAGGAGTTGGTATTAGGAGTTGGTATTAGGAGTTGGTATTAGGAGTTGGTATTAGCAGCCGGTATTAGCAGTTGGTATTAGGAGACGGTATTGAGAGTCGGTATTAGCAGTTAGTCGTTAGTATTAACATTTAGCAGTTAGCATATTGTATTGTATTCTATTATATCATATTCCATTGTATCATATTCCATTGTATTATATTGTTTTGTATCGTGCTCTCTTCTAGTACACTGTTCCTTTGGCCTTTCATCTCTGAATAATCACTGATTCAGCCTTCGCCTTAATCTGACATGGGCTAGGGTATCAGATCTGGATTTCTGAGACGAAATTTTTTCTTTTTTCCTTCTTGTAAATCAACCTGCCTTCACCACTAATCTTACTGGGCAGCACTGACCTGTCTGCGCTGATAACGACCTATAGACACCTTCAGAAACATGTCTGCGCAAATCACATCGTCTACCATGGGCAGAATCGCTGACGCCCTCGAATCTACCCAATTGAATCAAAGCTCCTCGGGCAGAAACAGACAGTCTGGTAGCAACAACCGAAGACGAAACAATAGACCAAAGAAAAAGACAGGTATGGCCAACTACAAGGCCCGAGGTGCTTATACTAACTGACTTCTAGACCAAAAGGATGTAGAGGCGAAAAAAGATGATTCCAATGACCAAGAAGAGGACAAACCAGATCACGATAGTGAAGACGAAGACGAAGACGAAGAAGAAGACGAAAATGCTAAATACTGCTTCATTTGCACAGACAAAATCAAAATCGCTGCCATCTTTCCTTGTAACCATGTTACGTGCCATGTCTGTACGCTGAAAGTTCGAGGACTCATGGCTAATAAATCTTGTACTCAATGTCGCACAGAACGACCAGATGTCATTTTCACTTCGTCAAACATCAACGATTCCTATCAATCATTTGAAAAATCCGTCATCTTCACCCACCAGTCGCTAGGAATGTCCTTCATCAACACAGAGACCAAAAACACCGTTCTCGACTTGCTCAAGCTCAACTGTCCGAAGCGAGGATGTGCCCAAGTGAGCAAGTCCTGGAAAGAGCTCAAAAACCACACCAGAGAAACCCATCGCCTCCAGCTCTGCAACTTGTGCACTTCGCACAAGAAACAGCTGTCTATTGAGTTCAAACTTTATACGCCACAAGAGCTATCCAAGCATGAAAGAACTGGAGACAGCAAAGGGTTCAAAGGGCATCCCAGATGCAACTTTTGTAGTATCAGATATTATTCCGACGATGAACTGTTCCAGCACTTGAAGATGGAGCACGAAAAATGCCATTTGTGCTTCAAGCTTGATCCTACAAAGCCGCAATACTTTAAAAACTACGATACTCTGGAGAATCATTTCAGAGATGCCCATTATGCATGCATGGTACAATCTTGTATAGATTCCAAATTTGTGGTGTTTTCTGATGAAATTGGTCTGGAGGCCCATATGATTGAGGTTCATCCTTCATTGTATGGAACGTCAAGAGGAGCCCGAAAAATCAACGTTGATTTTGGCTCGCAACTTTCATCTGCCAGTTCCAGTAACAGCAGCAATAACAGTAAAGGCCCGAGAAATCAAAAGCTGGGCCAGGGAACCAGAACCCAATTCTCAACGTTGTCTCCTTCATTTGGACAGCCTTCTACTCCTGTTCAATCAGCAGCACCTCAAGATGATCCAGTCCAGGTCGCTCAAAAACGATTAGACGAGAGAGCCCGCAGTCTTTCTAATTATGATACCTCCAAATTTTCACAGTTCCAGGACGTTAACGACCTGTTCGTTAGTGCTCAGATTGATGCGGCCAAATTTGTATCTGAGTACAAAAGATTATTTCCTACGGCTGAGCTAGATACTCTGGAGTCTATGCTGACAGATTTCATAAAAATCCACGGGCTCAAAAAGCCCAAGGCAGACTCAATTAAAAAGGTTTTGGAAGAGATGAGATTGAAGACCCAATTTCCGACACTTGGAGATGGGCGCATTACGGGAAAGGCTGGAGGGTCCGGTGCGTGGGCAAGTTCTCATGGCAAGAGAGGTGGTGGATTGACTGAAGAGGACCGTTCGCAGTCAGCGTTTCCTTCGTTACCGTCCAAGCCCAAAGGAGCGTCTTCGGGTCTTAACAGTAAACAGAGTTTTGCAGGAGGAATCAGGTCTGCGCCGATTTCAAGAAACAGTACTCCGGTGAGCTTTTCTCAGTTCAGCAGCACCAATGCTTCAAAGCCTTCATACGGACATTCTACGAACAGCGCGTCTTCATCATCCATTTCGTCCATGGATCGTAAAGGCAAGTCGGTGAATCCAGACGATTTCCCAACGTTGCCCAAATCGTCTTTTCCTAAGCGAATCAACAAGCCATTGGAGTCTCAGCCGCGAAAGGTGGAACTAGATGAGAGCTTGACAATTTTGAGACCGTCAAGGAATGTTGGAAGTGATGGCCGAGATTTGGATAGAAGCGATGTCAATGGTAATGGAGGAAAGAAGAAGAAGAAGGAAATTTTGTTTCGTATGGGATTGTAGAGTCAATACTTGACAATCGGGGTTTGACATATCAACACGTCTACAGAGACTACAGACGAGGCTACTACATAGGCTACAAACTAGACTATAGACTAGACTATAGACTAGGCTACAGACTAGACTACATAGAAGACAAGACTACAGACCAGAATACAGACCAGACTACATAGAAGACAAACATACAAGTCATCATTAAATACTAAACACCAAATACTAAACACCATCTCCAAATACCATCTCCAAACACCATCTCCAAATACTAAACACCAAACACTCAACACCAAACACTCAACACCAAACACTCAACCAAATACTCAACACCAACACTAGAATCGCCTTGAACAATCGCCTTGAACATTACCCAATAAGAAAGAGCGAAATATATTAATATAAAGTAATACACGATTTATCCTTCTCGCTAATGAACTTTTATGAAGCATAAACTTAGTTACCCTTGGGGGGAGATTGGACTTGCGAGTAACCTCTGAAAGGATTGGCATTGTTCTCCTTAAGAATCTCGTCAGAAGCTTCTTGCCATTCTCTATTCATGGTGATACCCAAACCTTCTGAGAAGTATCTAAGAGCACCAAAGATGGTAGAAGAAACAAGGACGATACCAGCAATACCAAAGATAATCTTGGAGGTCTCACCTTCGGGGTGAATGGGCTTACGGGGACCCCAAGAACCGTAGGAAATGTACCAAGCAGCGCGCTTCTCGTTGGGGGTTAACTCAGTCCAAGGACCTTTTTGACGTTCAGTAAGTTGACTGATGATGTCCTCTTGCTCTTCGACAGTCATCTTTTCCCAGCGGGCTTCGAGGTTGATGATGGTGGGCGTGGAGATGGCATGAGCTTGACGGGTTTGGATGGCAGCGCGAGCAAGCGATCTGCGGACGGGATTGATTGTTCTCAACATCTGGTGGACGAGTTAGCTTGAATTCGGAGTCAGAGTCTGGTCGAAATACCTTTGATTATGTGTAAATTATGCGTATGAATAGTGAAAGGCAGGAAAACAAGTGAAGCGGGAACAAAAAAAGAGGAAGAGTTTCGACACCCAATAAATTTTAGCCCATACAAAAATTTTGACTCTGCAAATGGAAGTAGCAGCGAAAAAAATTCTGGCCAATGAAATTTTTCATAAAAAAGCATATAAAACACTAAAGCAAAAAAAATTGGCTGATTTTCAATTAGTATTACCCTAACCCAGAAATAAATTGCGGCGTCTTGGGATTGAACGGGGGATCAAGATGGAAAAGGGGAGGGATTGGATTGGATTGGGTTGGATGGGATGGGATGGGATGGGATGGGAATGAGATGAAGACTGAGACGAAGACTGAGATGAAGACTGAGATGAAGACTGAGATGAAGATGAAGATACAGTCTCAGTCTCAGACTACCACCAACCATTACATTAATCTATATTAGAGTTTACTCTTTCTAAATAAGCATTCCAACCAGCATCTCTATACCTCTTGCCTTCTACAACAGGATCTCTACCCTTACCAAAGAGACCTCTACCAACAATGATGATATCGGAACCACCCTTTACAACTTGATCAACAGGTCGATACTGCTGACCCAGACCATCTCCCTTGTCATCCAAGCCAACACCGGGACTCAATACCAACAGATCTTCACCGTCAGCTTCTTGCATTCTGTTTTGCGCAATGAAGCCAAAGACAAACTTGGGATTGGCTTTAGCAATCTCAACGGTTTGCGAAGTGTATGTGCCGGTAGCGAGAGAGCCAGCACTGGACAGCTCTGCCAGCATGATGAGTCCTCTGTCCTTGCCATGGCCCTCGGGTGTAGCGAGATACTCGTCGGCAGCGGACTGGAGCCCGTGGACTATACCTGGACCTGGGACGCCATGGGCGTTTGTGATATCTGCCCACTGTACAATTTTGTAGACGCCGTGGGAGTACTGGGCCTTGACGGTTGATCCAATGTCTGCGAACTTTCTGTCCTCGAAGATGAGGAAGTTGTGTTTTTGGGCGAGCTGAAGCAGCGGCGTGATGGTGCCTTCATAGGTAAAGTCCGAGATAATGTCGATATGGGTCTTGACCATGACGATGTAGGGGCCCAGGACGTTTGCTAGGTGGAGCAGTTCGGCAGTTGTTGTGACGTCTAGCGATGCACATAGATTTGATTTTTTTGTGCTGAGTAGGTTGAGGAGGCGAGTAGCGGTAGCATTAGTATGATTTTTAGCACGTTCTTCGTAAGTTTTATAAATGCTAGGCATGGTG
Organism: Geotrichum geniculatum; assembly: GCA_030566045.1. Taxonomy (NCBI): domain Eukaryota; kingdom Fungi; phylum Ascomycota; class Dipodascomycetes; order Dipodascales; family Dipodascaceae; genus Geotrichum; species Geotrichum geniculatum. The sequence goes on along the minus strand of JAJMHM010000021.1, from coordinate 149,261 downwards.
AATGATTTGGGAGGTGGGAGGTGGGAGGTGGGAGGTGAGTGGTTGATGATTTGGGAGGTGAATTGGGAGGTGAGTTGGGAGTTGAAAAAGTGAAAAATAGATTGGGTTAGTAATGATGAAAAAGAATTATAAATGATGAGTAATAATTAATCATAAATAGTGATAAATATTATGTAATGATGAATAATAATAAATGATAAACATGTAATATTTAATAATAAACATGTAATAATTAATAATAAATATGTAATATTTAATAATAATAAATAATAAACATGTAATATTTAATAATAATTAATAATAAACACGTAATATTTAATAATAATAAATAATAAACACATAATTAAAGTAATAATTATTATTAAATATTAAATATTAAATATTAACATCTAACAATTCTTTTTTATTATTTATCATGTTAAAGAGGCTGGTATGCATTCATTGTTAAAGAGGCATAACATTGTACCCAACTCGGCTCCGTTTCAGTTCGGCACTCTGGCACAAACTTTGAGAAATGCTGGCTGGCCATACGCCCTTGAGTGCCACTGAGTCAACAATTAGTATTGTTTACACGAGTATAAACTAGTATTTGAATATAATGTAGAGAGCATGAATGATACCGGGGATATAACCAAGACAAGTCAACAGGACATTGATGAGAAGGTCGACATTGCATCCGCGCTCGAGAAAAACTCCGAGAGGTGGCAAGATGATGGCTAGTAACAAGAGTTAGCAGACAATACTGGGGAATCTGGGAATCTGGGAATCTGAGAATCTGGGGAATACTAACCAAGAAGAATCTTAAAGATATCAGAACAGGTAAACGCCATGGTGAATTCGTAGTCAGTAAATTAATGAAATCTGGAGAAATATTCTGGACAAGTAAAAGAAAAAAATAAAAAAATAAAAAAAAAAGGGAAATCTCGCCAAATATATATAATTTTTCTGTGTCACAAAATATTTACAGCCAAATTAAAATACAAACTATTTCTCATTGTTAGGCTACCCAATCTAGGGTCTCTCAAATCTAGGTTCTCGCTAAGTTCCTAGGTCCCTAAGCTCCTAGGTTCCTCTACTAAAACGCCTCGTCAAACCTAACCGCCGGATTACTCTCTACAAAGTCCAACGATACCTTGTGGCCTAAAAGCTCCCGAATATTACTGACCCCATACTTGATCATCGTAGGTCGCTCCAAACTCAACCCCCAGCCATGTACCCTCATGTCCTTGGGTAGACCCATACTCTCCAACATCTCGGGCCTAAACATGCCCGAATTGCCAATCTCTACCCACTTGCCTAGCCCCGAGTGCCACCCAAATATCTCCATGCTCGGCTCAGTGTATGGATTGTACGCTGCTTTGAACCGCAAGTTGTCCACGCCCATCTTTGCAAAGAACTTCTCCATAAACCCAATGAGGTCGCCCAGCGTCAAGTTGTAGTCCGCAATGACTCCCTCTACCTGGTGGAACTCCGCCAAATGCGTCGCGTCGACCGCTTCGTTTCGGAACACTCGGTCAATGCTAAAGTACCGGGCTGGCTTGGGGTCCTGGGCGAGCTTGTGCAGCATCGCTGCTGATATGGCCGTCGTGTGCGTGCGCAAAACAAGTCTCTGCGACTCCTCCACCTTCCAGGGGTATCGGTAGCCAATCGACCCAAACGCTCCGGTCTCGTGAACCGCGTGCACATTGTCGACATACTTTTGGTCCTTGGGGAGGTCGCAGACCAAGGGCTCCTTGATGTAGAATGTGTCTTGCAAATCACGGGCAGGGTGCTGCTGAGGAACGTATAAAGCGTCAAAGTTCCAGAAGCCCGTCTCGACATACTGGGACGTGGGCATTTCCGTGAAGCCCATGGAGAAGAAGATGTTTCGGAACTCTTCTCGGACCTTGTTTAAAGGATGCAAAGCGCCAGCGCCAGGGTTAGTACCTTCAGCAGCAAAGTTATAAGGCTTGAACGTCGCGTCTTTCCAAGATCCTGACTGGAGCATCTCGATAGTCAAGTCCGTTTCCACCTTTTTGATTTCCAGTGCAAACTCGGGGCCTTTGGCGACTTCAAAGGAGATGAGCTTGGTTTTGTTCACCAGCTTTCTCTTCTTGAGCTCTGCGAGCTCTTTGGCGTCGCTGAGGGTTCCAGAGGCCTTGATTTCCTTTAGTGTTTCTTGGGTGCTGTCGACGGGTTTCTGCTCGACATTGGGGAGCAGTTTGTCGCCGTCTTTCTTGATCCATCCGTTCTTGAATGCTCGTTGCTGGCCCAGCTTTCCGCCGGGGATCTTTGCGACGTCTGCGAGCTTCAGGCCCTCCAACGCTTTCGTGACTTGATCGTACAATCTGATTTCGTGCGAGCCTTGCACTACGATTTCTTCGCCTTCTTCGGTCAGCGTCCATAGCTCGGCCTCTTTGGTCTTGAACACGACCATTTCTCTGGCCGCGAGTGAGGTAACAGCAGCTTGAATCTCCGAGGCGCTGATTTCAGGGAACGCTTCACGGGTGTCCTTGATCGAGCCGGTTTTGTCCAAAACTGACAGAATATTGTGTGCTAAGTCGGCCATTGTTATACCTTCTACTTGGTTCTCTTCGACGGTTTGCGAGAAAGTGTGAGGAAGAAAAAAGGGGTGTGAGGTTGGTGGTTTTGAAAAATTTTACTATGGGCAATTTAGTGAGTAATTTTAGCTAAAAATTGATTCTAAGCTATTAGATAAACAGGTGGGAGAATTAGTAGGAATAGGGAGTAGAAGTAGATATAGTAAGCAGTAGGCAGTAAACAGATATATAGTAGAAGTAGATATAAAGTAAACAGATATATAGTAAACAGTAGGCAGTAGACAATAGACAGTAGACAGATATAGAGCAAACTGATAGACAGATATAAAGCAAACTGATAGACAGACAGTAGACACCTCTGGTAAACACCTGCTAAACAGTAAACAGAATCAAATCAAATCAGAACCAAAATCAATAAACTGAAATAATTACTTCTCTGACTTCTCACCTTTTATGACCTTGGAAATAATATCATCAAGAACCTCCAAATCATCAGATGGAATTCTGGTCAATTCAATACCTCCATAGTAATCTGCAATCGCCTTCAAGACATTAAACGACTTTCTGTCATGAACAAGAGAAATAGTAACACCAGTTCTACCAAATCTACCAGTTCTACCTATTCTGTGCAAATATGTAGCAGGATCTGGCTCGCCAGATCTCGTCGTAGGCAAATCAAAATTAATAACAACTGTAACTGAAGAAATATCAATACCACGAGATAAAACGTTAGTCGTAATTAGCACTTTCGTGCGACCCTCTCTAAACTCATCAATCAAACGATCTCGCTCGCTCGGCGTAAGATCACCATGTAGAATAGACACTTTGTGTCCCTCTCTAGTCATTTTAGAATAAAGCATATTGGCAGTCGACTTCTCTTTGACAAAAATGATTGAAGAACCAACCGTTAGCGAGTTGTAGATTTCACTCAGCATCTCAGACTTGTGCTCGAGCGACTCACAGTCCATGTAAAGCTGCTTAATTGATTCATGATTAAGCTCCTCGTGCTTCAGCCTGATCTCATTGGCATTGGTCGCAAAGGTCAGCGCATACTTGTAAACATCGTCAGGGAAAGTAGCACTAAACAAGACAACTTGAATACCACTGGGAAGCGATCTTTTAACTTTGATGCACTGGGTTCCCAGGCCATCTTTGTCAAGCATGTTGTCTGCTTCATCCAGCACACAAATTTTCAGGTTTGAAACGTCAAATCGCCTTCTCTTGATCAAGTCCTGAACAGTTCCTGGAGTACCAACAATAATCTGTGCTTTGACGTGTTGGTCCCTGGGAACAGCTTCAGGAACAGCCAACGCCGTCGTAATCCCAGTATATTTACCCATAGTCTCAATGACTTCTAACGTCTGTCGAGCTAGCTCTCTCGCAGGCGACAAACAAATGGCTTGGGGAGCAGGATTGTTTCTGTCCACTCGCGTAAGCATCGCCAAAGCAAAGGCAGCGGTTTTACCAGTACCCGACTGAGACTGCCCAATCATGTTTTGAGGAGGGTTGTTCAACAATAATGGCAGGGCCTTCTCTTGAATCTTGGAAGGTTTGTTAAACTTCATCGCGTACAATCCTTTCAGTAAATCGTCGGACAAATTCAGATCCTCAAACGATTTGGCTGAGTATAATGGAGAATTGGGATCAGCTTGGAGATCAGCCAGCTTGACCTTGACTTCGTATGTACTGGCAATTAAATCTGACTGCAAAACATCCTTCTTTTCCTCAGTGTCCTTCTCAGCTTTAAGGCCTTCCTTGATTCCCAGGTCCGACACTAGTCCAGCGAGCTCTTCATCTGGTTTCGCGTTGTTTGCTTCTTTAAAAGCTTCGTCTTGCTCGTACTTTTCGGCATCTGCTTCAGAGCGAGGATTCAATCTTTGGGCCAAATCAGACATGTTTTCTTCTTATCCAAGTACGAAATTTGAACTTGTGATGGAGAGGTTGGACCTGAAAAATTGGGAAAACACATATATACAAGAGATCACGTGACACAGTTACCCTCCTTTGAAAATTTCAATGGATATATATTTTTCCAACATCTCACGGAGGGCTGTCACATCCATATCACCATCTAAGATGCCCCCCAGATTCCCCAATTTTGTCAAGTCATTCGTCCCTGGAGGCGAGTACGTCAAGACCAAGATGCTGCGCGACAACTTCAAGCGTCAAATGTTTGCTGAACAAGAGACTACGCGCACAGCTCTGCGATACATTTCACGCAACACTACTCTTCCTATGCGTGCTCGAATTGAAGCTCAGCTCCAGCTGGCTGGAATGCCTGGATATACCAGATACACTCAAGTGAAGGACAGATGTGTTGAATCTGGTTATGCTCGGTCGATTATCAAAGATTTCAGACTGTGTAGAGTAAGTGTTTGTGCTAATACTTTAGTTTTTGATGCTAACAGGTTTATAGATTAAATTCAGAGAAAAGGCATTGGCTGGTGAGCTGGCTGGTGTTAAGAAGGCCAGTTGGTGAGCGATTGTTCTATTTTGTAAATATTTTGTTAATCCATCTTTGAGAGAATCGTGTTATAAGTAAACAATAAATCCAATCATGAAGCACTACAATAAGAGATATCATGAGGAACTAAACATCATGAAGAACTAAACTCATAAAGAACTAGCTCATGAAGAACTAAACATCTAATTATAAAGCACTAATCTAATCATAAAGCACTAAACATCTAATCATAAAACACTAATAAATAATACAAAACTTGAGATTAAGACTTGAAAAGAAAGACGAGGGATATTAGCGGAGTTGATGGGAACCGATGTTTCTAAAGGGACCACCGCTGCTACTTGGGTTGAAGAATTGGAACCATCTTCATCCACTGTTGACTGAGAAGAGCTTGAACCATCTTCACCCACTGTAACTGTAGAACTTGAACCACTTTCACCCACTGTAGCTGTAGAACTTGAACCATCCACTGTTATTGACTGAGAATCTGAACCATCTTTAAATGTTCCATCCACTGTGACTTGTGTCTTGCCCTTTACTTTTTGTGCAAAACCAACCCTTTGCTCTTCCATGTCGTAAATCGAATAGACGTTTTTAAGAAACACATCTCCAAGTACCCAGCGAGGATTGCTTCCCTCTAGCGCAATGCCCTGGATGTTACTGATGCACGACTGCTCCTCTTCGTTATACACCTCGCCAACATAAGCAGAAGGATTAATATACCAGCGACGAGATTCATCAAAGGATAATGATAAGACCAAAGACGTATTGCAGGGTATCACAAAATTTGTTCCATCCGTTCGAGAACTCTCAAAATACTTGTGAATTGCTAACGCATCTTCTGGAGGTAGAATCAGGAGAGTAGTGCCGCTGTCCACAATGGCTGTTCGGTTTGAGATATCTAGCTTTTCATCAGAGACATGAACACCGTCTATATCAATTTCCCAGAAGCCCCCATTTCCACTTGCATCACCAGGAGTTACGGGCACATACTGTATATCTCCAGTGTATTTAGAATCATCAATCCCACCCACTGTAAAACTCCCTTGATCATCAGCATCTCCTGAAATCCCTAGGTTTATACCAAAGATGCGATCTTGAATGAGACTCTTGTTGAACAAAGTGTTTATGATTCCGGGAAAACTGTCTGGGGACTTATCCTTTGCTGGAAGCCCCATGATTCCGTCTACTGGGAAGTCAGCGAAACTTGAATCAACTGTGTCGGCCAGTCCAAAATTGACGAATGTCTCAAACCCTGCAAAGCTGATCTTTTGTTGTGCAATTTGGCCCTTGACTTGGCCAGAAGTATAGTTTATCTCAAAATCAGCACCTGTCAAATTCGTATTGTTAGGAGACAGTCTAGTATGCTTCTGACAGTCGTCTGAAGTGCAATCAGCACTGTACACCCAGGTGTAGAATGAGCCAGTGTCCACCACCAGATTGAATACTTGAATGTCCTTTTGCAGACTTTCGCCCACCTTCACCTGGACATAATAAGATATATCATGGCCATCTTGGCTTATGATGGACGTTCCTTCATTTATTCCTCGTTTCTGAAAAGCGCCAGGCTCCTCCCGCTTTTGTTTGGCCGTCAAATCTTCAAGAGAAAGTCCTTCAACCGAGACCAGGTCTTTGACCTTTCTGTTGTCGAGTCCATAATATTGTGACTTGAGTAAGGGGAATGTTAAGGATGTTCCTATATTTTTTGATTTCTGGTTTTGTACTGGTGCTGCCGTTACTAGTGGAACGGCTGTTGACACAAATGCTAACCAGATAGCGACCAGCATAATAGTGAGGTTCACTGAGATGCTACAATTTTGACAGGAAGAAAGAAAGGGGAGCTGGATGGTTTCTAATGAGATTCCGGGAGTACAAAACTCTGTCCAAAATGGGTGTTAATTAAAATCCAAATCAGGCCGCAGGTTGACACTGCGCTACATGAAAGATTGTCCATCTTGTACTGTGCCAGGACGTCGGAACGTTAAGTCAGAGAGCCAGAACTGTGCCAGAACTGCGATAGAACGCTGGATGAGTTGAAACTGCGATAGAACGCCAGAGCTGTGCCAGGACTGTGCCAGAACGCCAGAGCTCTGGGTGTAGAGCTCAGAAGCCTGGAGGTTCAGGCAATTGACTTTGTCTGCAGCGTATAGAGATACTGAGTTTTCTGTGCATGGACCATCAATATGGTAGACTGATATCTGAAGGACCGAGCAACCTCTCGAATCGTGTTCTTTGAAACCAACCACATCGTCTTCTGCTCCTGCTCTTCTAGTTGGAATGGAGGTGAGAGTTGTAAGGAACTAAGATTTTTTTTCTGCTATTTGTAGTTTATTTTTAGATTTACACTTTATGTACCACATTTCTAGAGCCGCACTCTCCTAATACGGAATCTAAAAAATTGATAACTAAGCAGTTATGTAAATGATAGAATGGAGCTTTTTGTGACAACGAGTTGAACACATTGAGAAGAGAACTTGAGCCATTGGTGATAGAAGATTTACTGGTTGATTTAGCAGATGTCGATTTTACCGAAAGCTTAGACGGGGTTGGTGTAGATTCCATTGTAGATCACAAAATATATCAAGGCAGCTAGTGAAACAGGCGGGATAACATTAGGAACACTGAATCGTAACGTTTAAGGCTCAAAAAAGCAGCTTGGATTGGTATAATAGAAAGTACGGGACGAGTATTAGAATTCGGAAATATAGAACTCGGAAATGGCAAGTTTTGAGAGTCTTTAAAGTCTAGTTTTGAGAGCCTTTAAAGTCTAGTCTTGAGAGTCTTCAAAATCTTCAAAATCTTCAAAGTCTAGTCTTCCAAGTCCTTTCTGCAATTGAACACTTAGCTGTTGGAAAGTTCACTCAAAATAATAGGCGAGAGGTTTTAGCAGTAACTTTAGTTATATTGAACTATCGTCAAGAGGCCGTGTGAAGGCTGTAAAGCGAACACAACATCTCTAGTTCTCGTCTGAATACTGATGAACTTGCGTGACAGATTTTTAAGTTAAAGATAGTTTAAAGTTACCATTATTAAAGATTGAAATTTGCACTGTATCACACTTTGGCGTTAGGTACAGACTTTGAACTTTGATTGTACGGTTGGATATGAGATCAAGGGATAAAGTCAGATCTTCATATATTGAGAATCATAAGAGTTGCTCATACAATATCGAGAGTCGAACAATATCGAGAGTCGAACATCGAGAGTAGAATATCGAGAGTCGAATATCGAGAGTCGCTGAAGATCGTCACAAACTCAAGACCTCTCAAAGCAGCACTCTTTGACAGCTTTTTCTTCATCTCTGGCGATTTCTTTAACGCAAAGCGCTGCATTTCGCCTGATTGCTTCCCAGCTCTCATTTCTCCTTTCAGGATCCTGCCAACTCGAGGAGTCGCCATACGGTCTCATACTAGATCTCCTTAAAGTTTCAGTGTCCTTTGCAAGTGTGCGATACTTGTCTCTCATATTATGAGACAGTTGAAGCGAGAATTGGGGGATAATCCGTGGATTCCAACGATACTGAATCAAAGGCCAATTCATGCGCTCAATGCATTTTCGACTCCGAACAATGAAGACGAAGCTTATCTAGGATGGTTGCGTGTCTCTATATTCATGTCTCGAACTGTACCACATATTGGTCTTTGAGATATCCTATATTCCTGGAAAGATATATAATCCAGCAGTTACCTGGCTAATTTATTATAATCGCTAAACAGAAAATCACTTATGGACTCTCAATCTCCAAAGCCCAGGGTTTCGCGTGCAGCTCTCGTAGCAGGTCTTCGAACTGCCACCGACCGTAGAAGAGAAAAGCATATATATAATGAATTACGACTCAAACAGCAGCATTTAGTCGACGCCCAGCAGGACAACCGACACCAGCAGATGGAGCTCCAGATGCAAATCATGGAGCAGGAATATAAAATGTGGAGGCTCGGGAGCCCTCCAGCGAGTCCTGAAAAGCATGAAAACCATTTCAGAGGCTCTAGACGACGATCGAGTATATTTCATCGTCCTCACTCAAGTCTTGACTCAAGTTTTCATTCTGGTCTTCAGTCTAGTCTTCATTCTAGTCTTCATTCTAGTCTCCATTCTAGTTTCCATTCAAGTCCTCAGTCTAGTCCTCAATCTAGTCCTCAATCTAGTCCTCAATCTTATAGCAGTCCGTTTCTCTCATTGATTGCAGAGGAAGGGTCTGTTTTTATGACTGAGGGACTAAAGCCAGCGATTTTTTAAAGTAGCCTAATATATTTGCATGCTATACTGCTAATTTGGTGATGGTGTAGAAATTTCATGGTACTCTTACTGGATTTCTGGTAATCTGATGTTCTTCTGATGGTCTTATACTCTTAAACTGATACTTTTATACTGATACTCTGATACTTTTATACTATGCTCTGATATTGTGACGATCTGATATTCTGATACTCTTATACTCTTAACTGATACTCTTATGCTGATATTCTTATATTGATGCTCTCATATTCATACTCATACTCATACTCATACTCATACTCATACTCATACTCATACTCATACTCATACTCATACTCATACTCATTCTCATTCTCATTCTCATACTCTCTCTCATACTCCTATTTTATATTAAACACTCTAACTCTCTAAAAATCTTATCCAACTCTATCCCATGCTGAACAATCGTTGCATTTCGGAATTTGTTCACAAGTTTATTTTCCATATTATTTCTTATTTGCTTAACTCCATTAAAACTTAGCATTAGCTACTCATTACTGCGGTTTATTCAGTACATAATATTCACTCTATTACTTACTCAAAAGCATCTATTCTTTATACTGCGTTCTATTCACATAAAACTCACTCTTATAATTGCTAAATAAAACACAAAAGCATTAAGTTCCCCAGTGCTACACAAACTCGCCTACCAACATCCACAGCCCAATACCAACTCTAAACATACCGGTTTGACGCCAATAGTCTACGTACTAGCTGATCTAGCTGTTCCAGCTGTTCCACTCTGTTCTAGCTACCTACGCTATTCTAACTACCTACGCTATTCTAACTACCCATGCTATTCTAACTACCAACGCTACCATTGCTACCCACGATACCAACGCTATCCCAACTACCAACGCTATTCCACTCATAGTCCCTGATTGCTTTTGGCTCAATGTACTCCGAGGCTTAAACAAGGTCAAAGTTCAGAACTCTATTTGGTATCGGCCCTTGATTCAGTTCAACGTGTCGTAGCATCACCGAGATCCCTCACCCAAAAACCTATTTTTATCCAGGCCTTCCTCGCCAACCTTTTTTCTTCCTCCTCCATCCTCCTGAAAGCTCACTGTTTACGCGGACATGCAGCCAGCTTCAGATACCAACAACCCGAAGCACAAGTCCCCAGTGCCCTCCTCTGTACCGAGCCAGAACAGCTCGCCCGGATCATCCTCTGCGGGCCCTGCAAACTCTCCTCCCGTCACCTCCAGGCCAGGCTCGCCTACCATCTCAAGCCTGAAAAATGCGGCCCAGCCCTCTCCCAAGCTCAAAGGCCCCCAGCGTGTCAGGTTCCCCGTTGGCAACGACGCAGGCTCAAAAATGGTCCATCTGCCCCGAGACGACGACCAGCGCAAGGTCCACGACGACGATGTCTCCAGGCTGGCCCGAGGTGAGGGACCGTCCTCTGCTCACGCCGCTGGAAGCAGGTCCCCGAGTCCAAGCTACTTCAACTTCGTCCCGAAGAGAAACAGCTACAAGTCGCCGCTAGGCACTCCTCCCATCAACATTGAGTTCTCAGATGGTCGGGTTGCTACGCACTTCAGCGACGACGACGGGTCCGACGACCAGGACGACGATCAGGACTATGACTACTCTCGGAGAACCTACGATGACAGACCGCCCTTGAGTCGTGGCAGCTCTGCCCAGCAGCTCCTAACCATTCACGATTACGATGAGCCTTCCAACGACGAATCCAGCGGCGAGCTTGCTTCAAAGTCTATGCTGCAAGCTGCCACCGCTGACAACGGGGGCTTTGGCACTGGCCTCTTTGATATTGGCTCGCTCACCCCCGGCGGCCTGGCTCCTGGCGCTGGCTCTGGCGACAAGGACTCCCGTTTGTCCAAATCGCAGGTTGACGAGCCTTCTGGGAAAGATGAAGAAGCCAGACTGACCTCCCTCAACACCCAGCTGAACACCGGGCCCTATGGTGGCGCCCCAGGGAGCAACGATATCATGCTAGAAGAGGTCAACAGAAAGCTCCTAAGTGTTCCAGACGAGGCTTCTCAGCAGTTTGCAAACAAGCTTGTTCGTTCTCATACTCTGTTTCTTGGGAGCAGACCTCCTTCGCCAGACCAGCAACTCTTGCTGACTGTCCCTACGGAGCAGTACTTTAATGAACCGCCTGGTGATGACCATACTCTCACCGACGAAATGGTCCATGTTGGCGATGTTCACAATGATGGAACTGTCACTCCAAAGCATGAAGATTATATTCCCGCCCCGAATAAAGTGCGTAGAGGAGTGCTCGGTAGCTTGCTCAAGCTCTACGAAGATCAACAGCCAAATAGAGGCTCTACCACGACTGACCATTCTCTCAACCCGTCCGGTGCTTCCACTCCAAAGAATCCCGATACCTCTTCTCCACCTACTTACAGCACGTCCAAGCATGCCCACACAAAATCGTTTACTGACTTGAGTAGTCTCAAAACTAAAGCTCTCAAATGGCACAAGACTAGAAGTACAAACACTTCTTCCACTTCGCTGAACGAATTGGTATCTAGTAGCTCCAACCTCAAGATTCCTGGTTCGGATACTCCTCCAAAAGATGGCCCCAAGAAGCCATCCCGTCCAAAGCCATACCGCCGAACTTCAGCTTTCGACGCAATCAAGTCCAAAAAGGAAAAAGACAAGTACAAACGAAGAGCAGAAGACGAACGACGCAGAGTCGAAATCACCGTCCATATCGCAGAGGTCCTCCAGCGTCAGCGCTTTATTCTCAGATTGTGTCGTGCTCTCATGCTCTTTGGTGCTCCCACTCACAGATTGGAAGAATACATGAAAATGACATCTCGGGTCCTAGGTATCGACGGACAGTTTTTGTACATTCCAGGCTGTATGATTATTTCGTTCGGTGATAGTTCGACTCATACTTCAGAAATGCAATTGGTAAAATGTGTTCAAGGTGTCAATTTGTACAAACTCCATGAGACTTACACAATCTACAAGGACGTGATTCACGGAAACTTAACTGTGGATGAAGCAAGTCTTCAGCTCGACGTTCAGTTCAGCAGTAAGAATCTTTATTCTCAATGGATGTGTGTCATTTTCTTTGGTTTTGCTTCGTTAGCTGTCGGCCCTTTTGCTTTTGGCGGACGATGGCTAGATATGCCTATATCTTTCCTTCTCGGAGGCTCAGTCGGAGTGATGCAAATAGTAGTGGCTCCAAGGTCTGCTCTCTACAATAATGTTTTCGAGGTGACAGCGTCCATTGTGGTCAGCTTTCTAGGTCGAGCCTTTGGATCAATTGGAACTCATCAAAACTACTTTTGCTTTGCAGCAATTGCTCAGAGTTCTCTTGCGTTGATTTTGCCTGGATACATTATTCTCTGTGGTTCGCTGGAGTTGCAATCTAGGAATTTAGTCGCTGGGTCCGTACGCATGTTCTACGCCATTATCTATTCACTTTTTCTTGGATTTGGAATCACTCTTGGAGCTGCTGCTTATGGGTGGATTGATGGATCCGCAACTTCAGAGACAACTTGTCCATACACCTTGAATCCATGGTGGAGAGTCCTTTTCGTTCCCATGTTTACTTTAGGTTTGGCATTAGTGAACCAAGCTCATTGGCGACAAGTTCCTCCAATGTTAGTTATTTCAGGATGTGGATATGTGGTGACATACTTTAGTGGAAGAAGACTCTCAAATGCTGCAGAGTTAACTTCTGCCATTGGCGCGCTTGTCATTGGGGTTTTGGGAAACATTTATTCTAGAGTAGGACATGGTTTGGCATTTACAGCCATGTTGCCCGCAATCTTTGTGCAAGTTCCTTCAGGAGTGGCATCTCAAGGAAGTCTTGTTGCGGGTGTCAATAACGCCAACAACATTGTATCAAATGCAACTTTGGCTGGAGGCTCTACTAGATCAGATACGATTAATTATGGCAATGTTGCGACCCTGGGTATTACGATGGTGCAGGTCAGTATCGGTATCACTGTAGGGCTATTTGTAGCAACGTTGGTGATATATCCTTTCGGGAAGAAACGAGGTGGATTTTTCACATTTTAAATTTGTGCCAGTTTACAATTGTAACTGGGTTCATTGATAATTGATGGAAGCTATAATTCTCCAGTGCATAACATGTAAAATAGCATAGAATGAGAGAATCATTCTAGTATAGATATAGATAGCCTGAACCAGATATTTCATTTATTCTTATTTTCTAGTATATAGAATGTTGGCTGTAAATTTTTAGGTTGTTTTTGTGAATCAAGACAATTAAAGTTGGAATGTTTTGACAGTTTTACTCTACTTAAGGCATGAGTACAAGTTATCCCAAATATTTACATACGATTCGAGTTAAGTAAAGAAACATGGGCTCCCTGTCAAATCAGTTTATCAGTAGATTTTCAAGCTGAATTACAAGTTTTCATTTCTGTCGAGAAAAATATGAGCAATGTTTCACAAGTTTTTCTATATTCCATAGTATATAGTTTCAGAATGTAGAATAATTAGAGAGACAAGAACTTGTGAAAACGACCGTTTACCAAGTTTTTTCATGGGAATGTGTTTAATATTCGACTGCAAATGACTTTTTAAAAGCTTGATAACTGAATTCCTAGCTGTTCATGCCTCGGATTTTCATAATATATAGATTAGATTTTATCGATTACGTGTTGAACCATATTGATATTACTTTCGAGATCTCAGAAGAGTCTTATATTATTTGAAGCTGCATACGAAAGTTCCTACTCTTGTGCAACAATATCAGATGGATCTCAATAGATTAGTGGAAGATATTTTGCTCATGGAGATACTTTTACTTAACCGTCGAAAGATAAAGTTATCATACATTTCTTGATGGAGAAGCATTGAAAATATAACAATGAATCAAATAAATACAAACAATTGCAAGAATAACAATTGCAAGAAGAATAACAATTGCAATTAGAACAATTAAACAATTAAACAATATCACAAAAAAACAATAAAAAAAAACAAAAAAAACAGATTATCATTGCACGAATACGAACCATCTTGTATAAATGAGCGACACTTTGTTCACCATGAGCTATCCCTGCATCAGGAAATTTACCATTAATTTTTCAGTTATTTTCAAGGCTCCAGATTCTGCAATTTTGAAGAGCTCAAGGTTTCAGTTCTCTAGAGCTTAACAGGTTTCAGTTGGTGATGGTTACGGCAGTCCAGCTGAGAAACTTCAAATTGAAGCTGAAGACTGTGTGGGGTTCTGCCGTAGAACGCTGGAATATGAGAATTTGCCTGGTTTCTGCCATTCTGACTCATGGTAGAGCTCATGTTTCGCGCGACATTCTTGTCAAGATCGCCAATCTTGATATATATGAAGATATATAGACTACCCAATATAGACCGCCAAAAGTCCACGCTTGTCCGCCTCGCGAATCCAGCCAGACTGTTGTCAAGGCACTCATCAAGCTTTATCTTGATCATTTTAGTTAGTTGCCGGTTCCAAACTTGGCTGGCATTTGATTTTGGGTTTTTTTATAGCTTGAAGCTTAATCGTTGGATGAAAACTTTCTGTTAGAAATGTGGTTTCTTTTTTGAATTTGGACTCAACTTTTTTTTCACTTCTCACCTCCTTCCACCGCTGCGACTTGGTCTGTCATTGAACCCTCCAACCACCGTTTGGTAGACCGCAATCAACCTCCAACAGTCTACGATCGTCATTCTCTAGACTCACACCCACCAGCAAATCGTGTATAAGTTCAATTCTTCTTGTATGGTTCTTCCTTTACACTCTGGTTCTCTTCGTACTCTTCTTCTAGCGCCAATCTCCTGCCGTTACTTGTCCGTGTAGAATTGGGCTGTAAAATAGAATGAATTCTCGATCGTCTCCATGTGGTCAGCTCCAACGGTATCCTTCGAAAATCATTAATATTTCAATCTCCAATGGTCGGGCCATTGTCAACACGAGAGGTGAAGCTGGGTCGGAGCTCAGCTGTTCTGGTAGCTCCAAGGGTGAACAGGAGAATAAGTATGGTGGTGAAGGTGAAGGTGAAGGTGATGGTGATGGTGGAGATGATGGTGAAGGTGAAGACGGTGATGGTGATGGTGAAAAAGCTGATGATGATGGTTCTGATGTCGACGACGAAGAAGACAATGAAGAAACTCCTAGGAAAAATGGCCACGATGCAATCTTTGCTCTCAAACAAGTCATTGCTAGAGCTGCTAGCCAACATTTTCATTCTCCTTCACCTCAGCAAAGGAATCTGAGAAAATCTTCAACTCCTATTTCACCCCAGAGCCCCGGGAAAGTTACAAAGACGGCCAAAACGCCGGATTATACTTCTCGTCCTTCCAGGTATAACTCTCCTCTGGGAACGGCAGCCTCCTGGGGAAAGTATCCTAAAGCTTCGCCGGACAATGCTGTAACTCCAGTTACCTTAAAATCTAAAAAAGAAGTCAAACGAGCCGAAACTCACGATCCTGAAAGAACCTCTCGCGATCATGTAAACCACTTACAGTTTCAGGCCTCTCCAAGTCTCCTCGGCGCAGACTCTGAAGCTCGGAAGCAGCCCAATGCTACTATTGCGGCAGCTCAAAGAACTCCTGTTCGGAACCAATCTCCATCTTCTCATTTACATCAGAATACGGCAGTTGCTCAGTGTCAAACTCAAACTTCTTCGTTAGTTCAACACGCTCATACTTCTGCGCAGTATCAGCCTCAAACTCCAATTCAAAGTCACCATAGGTTCACGCCGGCCTCTCACCAACTCCAGACTCCATTAGCCAGCCAACCGTTCCCGTCGGTTCCAAATCACCATCCACCGCCAACCCCAATGAGCCATCATACCCCCATATCTAATCCTTCCCATACGCCAGGATCGCAACATTCCCAGACTCCTGTCCAACTCACTCCTATAGCTAGCCAATCACACTCTCATTTTGGAAATATTCAATACAATCAATATCAATACCAACACCAACATCAACAAGAATACATTCATCAGCAGCATATTCTTCAGCAGCAGCTCCTAGCCAGCCAACATAACCAATTTATCTACAATCCAAACTTTGATCACCAGCAGCAGCAGCAGCAGCAGCAGCAGCAACTTCTTATGACACCCTACAACTACACCATGACTTCTCAAAATCAGCCCATGCTACTCAACGACGCTACCTACTTTGGCCCCCAAACTTTTACTCCGACTTCACCGCAGATACTCCAACCTGTTACCGCTGCTCCCCAAAGCCATCCTTACTCTGTAGAACAACAGTACGCTTTCCAATTCAACACTCCGACTCCCAAACACCAATATACTCCTTAGTCTTGATGAGCTACTTTTCAATTGCATTTTAAACATATCTGTTATACAGATCAGTTTCTCGTATATAGTACAAAATAAAATTTTATGTAAACCCAAAAGTATCTGTGACATTTATTGACATTTCACTGTATCGTTTTAGCTGGATGAGAATACCTTTTTCGTTGCAGTACAAAGCTGATCTCTCTGTCGAGCATCGAACACTCTATTTTTCGGAATATAAATCGTAACTCTATTGATCAAACTGAACTTAAAGCAAGCTTGCAAGTCCATTGACAGTATATAAATGATTTGAGAATAGATCCAACGGTTTTCGTTAGCTCTCATTTCCCCAGTGCTAAACTGTAAAATATAATTAAAAATAAACAAAAATAAGATTGTAAATCTACTCTATTTTGGCTCTTGATACGTATTCAGCAATTGTCATTGAGGGTTTGGTTGGATATGTCTTATCCGACATGGAAGTCCAGTCAGCATAAACCACGACATTCCTATGAGGTTCCAGGTCCTGGGATTCAGACTTGAAGTTAAACGCTTCGTTGGCCACCAAGTGAACAAACATTCGTTCAAAAGACTTCATGGGAGGGAATCGTCGAACTGCTAACTTGTTCACATACATTTGCATCAGCATAGACTCGATACTTGTACACCAGGCTGGGTTTGAAAGATACAAGTCAATCACATTATCAGAATACAAATCCGCTGGTGGAGCCGCTGAGGTAGGATCTACTCCAAAAGCCTCGGCCAGTTGCTTTGAACGAGCCAGCTGAGCACAAGAATCATTGCAAGGCAGAAGCAGCGAAACAGATGCTCCAGGACACTTCTTTTGGTCGGTCAGATTGCCGCACTTGCATTGAAATTTCAGTCGTTCAGTACAAACTGACATGACTTTGTTTGGTGCTAATGGATCTGAAGATTTGGGGGCCATATCTGTACATTGTTTTGGAACATGGCATCGGCCTGAATGGCGATGGCCACACGGTAAGATTCGTCCACAAGCTTTGGTACAAACCGTTGCGCATTCACCAGGAGGATGGCAGATTTTTGAACATTTGTGACCACACACAAGAATTTCCTCGCAAAACTTCCCACAAGACACTGAAGGCTGACTGCATGGAACCTTCAGCTCGGACTGTCCACATAAGCAAGGCTTCTTAACAATATAGAAGCATTTTGGACACTGTTCACTATCATCATGGCAGAGATGGTCCGTCATTGGGTGTTCACATTCCCTCTGCCTTATGCATTTGTGTTGACACTTGGGAAACACTGTTCCACATCGAATTGGAGCACGCACGATAGTTTTCCCGCAGGGACAAACCCAATCGTCATTAGAAGATTCAAGACATGGAGGACAGGTACCTTGATGGCATGGCTCTGTGCATCTGTGAATTTTACAATTTTTCAGATTGTTACAAATTCGATCGCACTGGTGAACCTTGGGCCATTTCTCCTTGGGCGTATTCCAAAGCTTTTTCTTCTCCATACTCTTCGCAGCACGCTCCTCGCTGCAGCATATTTGCTGGCAACGATGTCGGCCACAATGGGTTTTTGCAGTGCACTTTCTGTCGCAAAAAGGCTTCTCACCTTCAGCAACTGTAGAACAGGGCACAATGTAAATATGTTGACCGCATCGACAGTGCATTCTGGTATTTTGCGGGCAAGGAGTACACGGTCCAGTATGGCAATCGTATAAGCATTTGTGACCACAGGCCAATTCTTTATTGCAAACTCTTCCACAGGTAGGAATTGGTTCTGCGCAGTCAATTCTGGGATGGCCCAGTATATCTCGTACTAGAGAGGATCCACAAGGGCATGTATCGTTATCGTGGGGGGTGAGCGGACAGTCAAAGTCTTGCAATTTTCTAGGCTCACAGTTATAAGTGAAGTCATGTTTTCCGCAAGAGAAGTAGCCTTTGACTTGGTTGTTGCAAGCAAAATGGCCAACCCAGCTATCACCGTTGCTCTTGTAGCATTGTTTAGGACGCTTTGTCTTGCAAGCAACGTTATGGCTATCCTGACCACAATAGCACACGCTTTCAGAGACAACTTCGCAGTCAAAGCATAGGCCTTTATGGCATTTTTTCTCACAAGTATGAATTCCGCAGGGAAGTAGCTCAGCACAAACTTTTGCGCAGGACCAGCCATCATAGCTCGTCATAACACAAGGAACCTGCTTGTGTTTCACGCCACAGAAACATTTAATCAGCGGGCCCATAGCTGAGCACTCCAGATGAGGGCCTGGATGGCATATCGAGGTGCACTTATGGCCACAGTCAAGGGCGACTCCGCAGGTCTGGCCACAGCTATGGGGAGCCAGGCCCAGGTATTCTGGCTTGGTGGTCTTTTTGCACCAGCACTTGTATTCTTTAGGGATCTTTTCAACGGCCGTCATACAACTCGGGCATGGCCAGCCCTTGGTTTTCTCTTTTGATTGTTGGTTAACTTCCATGGCCTTTTCTGCCCAAGCCCGGGCACAGCTGAAGTGGTACACTCTGTAGCATGCTTCACAGTTCCATATTTCAGTGGTCGCATCAACTTCACCGGCGCAAATCAGGCACAGGTAATCGCCATCTTCAATCTCGGCAATAATTTTTTCCGTCAGATCAAGATTTTGGTATGCTGCTACTCGGTCGAAAATCTCATCTTCCTCCGATGATGCTTCACTGATATCATTGATATCAAGCTTGTTTTCTAGATTGTTTACCAGCAGATCCGTCATAACTATGAATGAAATGAGTAGTGAGCTCCAAATTGTCCGAAATTTAAGATATATATATGTCTATATTTTTTGATATCTCACGTGATAACACTCATCATGATTCAAGTATCACGTGGTTTATTTCTTATTAAGGTATTGCTTGTTACGGTTGCTCGTTAAGGTAATTTCCTATTAAAGCAAGTTGAAGCCGCACACAAAGGTTAAGGGTGCACACAAACCCGGTTACGGAATGACTCGAGCAGTATGAATGACTATTTAGAAGGTGAAATATGAAAAATTCTGGACAGTTTTTTCTTTCTTCCTATTGATAACTTGTACGAGAGAAAAATGCTTAGAAACATCGCATCAAGGTCAGTATTCAGCAGAGGATTTGCTTCTCAAGCAAAGACTTTAAAGATCGGTTTGATTGCTGGAGACGGTATTGGACGTGAAGTCATTCCTGCTGGACGACAAGTGCTTGAAGCTCTGCCCAAGGAGGACCAATTGGCCTTTGAATTCGTTGATTTGGAAGCCGGATTCGAGCTGTTTAAGAAGACTGGCGTCGCTTTGCCCGACCAAACCGTTGATATTTTGAAGAAGGAGTGCGACGGTGCTCTGTTTGGTGCAGTCAGTTCTCCAACGACCAAAGTTGCTGGCTACTCTTCCCCGATTGTTGCTCTGAGAAAGAAGCTGGGTCTGTACGCTAATGTGAGACCTGTCAAGTCTGTTGCTGGTGCTTCAAGACTCGTTGACCTCGTCACAGTCAGAGAAAACACTGAAGATCTTTATATCAAGGAAGAAAAGATCTTTGAAGCCCCCGATGGCACCAAAGTCGCCGAAGCTATCAAGCGCATCACTGAGACCGCCAGCTCTAGAATCGCTAAAATTGCGTTTGAGATCGCTTTACAGAGACAAGCTCTCAGAGATATTGATCCTTCTTCGTCTATCCACAAGGCCTCTACCGTCACCATCACCCATAAATCCAATGTTCTCAGTGTGACCGATGGGCTATTCCGCGAGACCGTCCGCAACGTCTACAACAACAACCAGGACAAGTTTGCTTCTGTCAATGTCAATGAACAGATTGTTGACTCGATGGTTTACAGATTGTTCCGCGAGCCCGAGTTCTTTGATGTTATTGTTGGTCCCAATCTTTATGGAGATATCATTTCTGATGGTGCTGCTGCGCTAGTTGGATCTCTTGGAGTTGTTCCTTCTGCCAATGTAGGAGATGAGTTTGTTATTGGTGAGCCTTGTCACGGTAGCGCACCAGATATTGAAGGAAAGGGCATTTCCAATCCTGTTGCTACTATCAGATCTGCTGCTTTGATGCTTGAGTTCCTCGGTTTCCCCAAGCCTGCTGCCAGAATCTATGCTGCTGTTGATTCCAATCTTTCTGAAGGAAGCGTTGTTACTCCTGATCTTGGTGGTAAGTCCAGCACTCAAGAAGTTGTAAATGACATTATTGCTCGTTTGTAGATGAATATATTTTTGTTTTTGTATATTGGTTAGGTAATCTCTGGTCTTAACTTACTCCAAGTTTTTGGACCGACTTGCCACCAGAATTTGGGATACAGAATGCTAGATGAGGACGAAAGCTTTGAGGATCGAAGCTTTGAGGATGAGGGTTTAAATGCGGGCCTAGAACGAAGCTTAGAAGATGAGGGCTCAGAACGAAGCTTAGAACCAAGCTTAGAACCAAGCTTAGAACGAAGCTTAGAACGAAGCTTAGGACATTTGGTCGAGGAAACTGGTATGGGAGCAGATGGAGAAAGGGCTCATAGAAGAAGCGTTCGAGAGCTGGCTCAAAGTGTTGCATATGACGAGCTTAACAGCTTTGATCAGATATCTGATTCCGAGCTATTGGCAACTATTGAAAGAGATATTGAATCAGTGGATCATGTTGATTTGACCGATGATTCTGAGCCTGTCAGTCGGCCGTCAAGTCGCAAGCGGATTTTTCTGGATATGGAGGACGAGAATGAAAGCGAGGAGGAGGATAGTCCTCAGGGCAATCCTGGACAGCATGCTACTCGAGGAGGATTCAAGTTTTTTGAGTGTCCGATTTGTATGGATCATCCAGAGATCATTGCGGCGGTTTCTTGTGGCCATATGTATTGTAGTAATTGTGTTTTTAAGGCCATTGCAGTGAAAGGGAATTGCAGTGTATGTCGGAAGAACCTGACGTATAGACAGGTCAAGTTTCTGGAGGTACGAGTAAGGGACAGTGGCAAGTGAGTATTAAACCTGGCAGTCATTTGAAGGGCAGGTCAATACATTTAATCACTGTTTACAAGGAAATACAATCACTGTCTGCAAGGAAATACCGTCTGCAAGGAAATACGTTGACTTTCAGAGCAGACATGAAGAGATCTTTGAATGATTTTGGATTATTTATTGAATAGATTTATATATTGAACAGCATCCCGAAAAGGGAATTACAAGTGTATGAATAGAAGATAGTGAATAATGAATAGTAAATAATAATAGATAATAGTAAATAAATAAATAATAAATAAATAATAAATAAATAATAAATAAATAATAAATAATAAATAATAAATAATAAATAATAAATAATAAATAATAAATAATAAATAATAAATAATAAATAATAAATAATAAATAATAAATAATAAATAATAAATAATAAATAATAAATAATAAATAATAAATAATAAATAATAAATAAAAAAATAATAATTAATTAATTAATTAACAAATTTAATTCAAGTTATATACTCCCTATTTACCTACTTCACCTTCATCAACCACGTGATTAAACTCCCAATTAGCCACACTTGCCACCTGCACCGTTACCCTACTCAACTATTCTTAGTAATAATCATTACATAATCTCTGAACAATTCCCCACTTGGAAAAAGTAGGAGACCGTTACATGACGAGAGTTGACGAAAATGGGGAAATTTTTTTTTCCTTTCCTTTCGAATGTTGTGTCTGGGTGTGTGGGGAGAAAACCAAAAAAATTCTCCTTTTATTTTCAATGATTTCACAATTTTTTTTTATTTCTTTTTTTTATTGTTTTATATAATTTTTGTTCCATCCTTCTTTCCTTCTACTCCACCTTCTTTTCTTCTGCCGTGATCGTACCAGCCACGAGCTCTTCCTCCCAACTCCCCGTAAACTCTAACATGCTGAACTCTCCCGTCGCAGCATCGTCAACAGCTCAAACTGCTAAATCAGAACTGTCCAGGCCGTACAAATGCCCGCTGTGCGAAAAGGCCTTCCACAGGCTGGAGCACCAAACGAGACACATTAGAACGCACACTGGAGAAAAACCTCACGCTTGCACCTTCGAGGGCTGCCTGAAGAAGTTCAGCAGGTCCGATGAACTGACCAGACACAAACGCATCCATACCAAAGCCAAAAACGGGCCTGCGTCGCCGGCGGCTTCACCATCAGCATCGGCGTCGTCAAAGACGGTCCCAATCTCTCCCAACCACCCCAAATCAGCCCAAACTTCCCCGGACCCTCCTAAGAAAGAGCTTCAGCAACGCAAAATCAAACCTAATCTGGGATCCTCCGCCTCAAAGAAATCGCTGTCGTTGCCAGCGTCCAGAGCTACGAGTCCGAAGCTGCAGCCTGCTCCGACCTTTTCTTCCAACGTGCCTTCCATGAGTTCCATGAGTTCCATGAGTTCCATGAGTTCTAATATGGGTTCTAATATGGGTTCTAATATGGGTTCCATGGCCTCCATGGCCTCCATGCCATCCAATATGGCTGCGGGCATTGACCGCTTCGACACTCTTGCCACTGCGGCTGCCCAGCAACTCGAGAAGGAGAGAAAGCTGACCACGACTTCCATGACCTCTCTTGCCACCTTCTTTAACAGTCCACAACAGAACAGCCACTCCCATCACCTTCACCACCATCACCAGAAGCCGTCTTCGATATTCTCGGGGCTCCGCTTGACTCCATTGACTTCTCTCAAACACGAAAACGACGACATTTACCATTCGCATCGCCATACCAAACGGTCCCGTCCCAACTCTCCTTCGTCCACCGCTCCTCCTTCTCCCATATTTTCTCCGTCGATATCGCCTACTCCTGACCACACGCCGCTGGCTACTCCTGCACACTCCCCCCGATTACACCCTATTTCTGCTTCTACTGCGACTACTGACACTTCTCAAATGATTCAGCTACCTAGTATTCGGTCTTTGTCTTTGAATCGATCAATGCAGCCTCCACCTGCATTGAAGCCTTTAGAACCCTCTACGTTTACGCTTCGTTCCATCGCTTCCACCTCTGCCAGGGGAGTGACTGTTGATGATTTGATAAATGACAAGAGGTAGTTTTTTTTTGTTTTATATTTATTTTATTCTGGATATATGTTGGGTAATATGACTTGGTGAACTGTTTTGTGCTCCATTAGTCCTGGGGATGTAAAATTTGACTTTTTTGGTCCAACTGCTAGCTCCAGCAGTTGTTTCACCGCTGTTCCGTTCAGTTTCTTTCGTTTGCTCGGTGTTTTGCTCCTTTTACCAACTTTAAGTCATTTGTAGCAATCTCGCTGTTAGGCAAACTTTGGCCTACATTGCTGATTACAAGGAGAGTTGTCCAGTGGAATTTGGAGTTCTTAACAAAGAATGACAAAGAGATGAATAGGGTAAGATAATAAGGATGAAAATGATAAAAACGATAAAATGACAAAATTAGGATTAAAAATAATAAGAATATTAAGAATATTACGAATATTAAGAATATTAAAAATAAGAATAAAATATTAAGAATATTAAAAATATTAAGAATACAATATTAAAAATAAGAATAAAACATTAAAAATAAGAATAAAATATTAAAAATATTAAAAATAAGAATACAATATTAAAAATAAGAATAAAACATTAAAAATAAGAATAAAATATTACAAATAAGAATAAAATATTAAAAACAAAAATAAAATATTAAAAATAAAATATTAAAAATAAGAAGATATTAATATTTTTATTTTTAATATTTTTTTATTAAAAAGAATAAAATCAAAATTCCAGATTTCTTTCCGATTTTAGCCTTGTAAATATTCCTCTGCAGACATTAGCATTTTCACAGTGCATTGGCGCACTTATTCTATATAAGTTTTTATTCATTGGCGCACTATAAGTTTTTATTGAATAAACTATCTCAATACCATTAAAAAACTTGCTCTAAGTTTTAATCAATTAAACGCTTAGACCTAAAGCCAACTTAACTCATAGATCTAATGGCTATCAACCAGCTGTACTCTACTACCTCTAACTTGTTCCATACTTTAGGAACTCTTCTAGTGCAAGCAAACTTCTGTGAACCCTTAGTTTCACAGTACTCTGTATCCTACTTGCCATTAAGTTTGATATATATCATCAGTCATATATTTTGGTATATATCAGTCATATATTTTGATATATCATATATTTTGGTATATTTTGATATATCAGCCATTTTGGTATATCAGCAATTTAGTTTATATCACCAAAATGATTCTGAATCAAGACCATTTTTCTAAATCATGTCCCTTCACTGAAACATGATTTGTGTCAATTATAAAACCCCGTTTTTATCAATATTGAATGAGTTCTGGAAAGTCGACATTTAATAGAAAATTGCTTGAAAATCTCCCTCAGTTCCTTCGCGTCGAAAAAAAATTGATTCACATTTCACTTGGTTTCCTTTCAGTCAGAAGTCCTCCTGATGGCCCAGTTGGCTAAGGCGCGAGACTGTAATGGTAATTGTAATCTTGAGATCGGGTGTTCGACTCACCCTCAGGAGATTCTTTTTGTAAACTTTTGTAAATCTCAATAATACCTATATCATTTATTCCAAAATTATTTATATTGACTGTAATCAGCAATGTCAATCCACTCAACTCCAATCTCATCCTTCAATTCAATGTTATTAAGACAATTCCAGAAATCAACTCCTTTTACTTACCGCCAAATCTTCGTTCTTTGGAACGTTATCCTCAATGGTTTTCCAAATAGTTTTGGCCTGCTAATTAGCTTACTTCCAACTTCAAATAGACTGAATACTCACCAATTTTGACCTCTTCTGATACATTGAATAGTACTTTTTGACCTTTGCTTTCTTCTGTTGAATCTCCTTTTCACTCAATTGAACTCCAGTAAAACCCTCTTGATCTAACTCTTGAGCCTCGACTTTTGCTCCAAGCTCTACCACTTGCTCCTCCAACTCACGAAGCTGAGCAACTAGCTCTGTATTCGTTGGAGTGCTCAAAATCTCACTCAGTTCTTCATAAAAGTTAGCCTTTGATCTTCAACAGTGGAATATCCTTATAATTACGATCTCTAACTCTCTTTGCTTTGCCTGAAAGCTCCAGTAGCTGCTGTTCCATCTCTTTGATCTTGAGTTCACTTTCTTCTTCTTCTTCTTTGCTGCTCTTTTCATTCTCATTGCTGTCCTCGTTACTGCCTTCTTCAGCACCTTGTTTGATGACATAGATTTGCGATTTCCCATAAGTTTTAACTGTTACTTTGCCAGTCGTCTCAAGCTGAGTTAAAGCTTTGGCTGCCACCGTCTTGCTCACTGTATTATGCAGATTCGTAACCAAATCTGTCACTCCATAAGGCCGGTTCTGCTTCTGAAGGTAGTCAAGAAGGATTTGTGTCGCCTCGGGCACGTCAATTGTCGCTTTCTTTTCTTTAGGTGGCATACTGGCTTTGGTGATTGTTCTGAATGTTTATTGAAAAAAATTATAAAGAATACTCGAATTTTTTTTCTCGTTCCTGAATATTTCTTCATCACAGGAACCATCACATCAGCCTTGTGATTGTCACGTGATCTTTATTTTGATGGTGTATTTTATGTTTTTTTCAGTCGCGAAGTTTTCTTCTTCTTACATATCGTGGGATAGGAAGAACAGTAATAAAGCGCGGAAAATTAGTTATAATGGAAGGCAAAACGTCAATTAGAGTGCTTCATGAGATTTCTCAATTGTTGAATACTGGTTTAGACAAGAAAACGCTGGCGATATGCATTTCGCTGTGTGAAATGGGTGTCGCTCCTGAAGCCATTGTTGTAAGTTGAAAAGGTTCAGAGACGGGCAGTATTATTAACGTTGAATTTAGAAAATGGTCAAGTATTTGAGAGAGCGTCGATGAATGGATAGCTGCAGTTTCTATGGATTACCAGTCATTTAGAAGATTGGATTCTTAAATGCAAGACACTGAATAGATGGACTAGACAAATCTCAATTTTTTACCTCAGGAAGAAGTTATCAGGTCGATGGCCGGTGCTGATATACAATTGACACTGCTTGAAGGGTCAGGACGGACGACAAACAGTTGCTTGGAGCTTGGGTAAGACCATTGGGTTCTCTGGAGGAGTGCTGGAAGCTTGGGTAAGACTTGTGTTCTCTGGAGAGTTGATGGTATTGAAGAGTAGTATCATGGTTTATTCAAAAAGTTTTTCATGGATTTGACTGGGATAACTTGTTTCTGAGCGTGTTTAAAGCTGGAATATTGTGCAGCTTTCTGCTTTAATGAACAGTTTTGAAGACAGATCAAAGACTTCCTTGGAAGCTTTTGGTGAAGATTCACTTGCTGTTGAGCCCTTCTGCGAGACTGTAAAGTTTGTTGGAGGATAAAGTAGGCTCCAATAGAGGTTGAACGTCAAAAAGATTCTTTCAGAAGTACCGTCAGCAATTGTGCAACTTCATAGCTTGGACGTTGGTATACACTAGGGACATGATTCCAACTTTTTGCTTAATTTTATTTTCCAAAGAATTACTTGAAAGGTGAGAATTTGGAGGGAACAATTTCGTATTCAGTGGAGTATCTCCCCAATTCTGTGTAAGACCGCTACGAAGGAGATTTGAAGTATTCGGAGAATCTCCGAGTTGATCTGTTTATATGAGTAATAACAAGAAATTTTCAAGTAGGTGATTATTTGACAGTCGTTGAGCTACGCCAAGTTGTTGAAGAGCGCGTAAAATTGTGGCTCTCAGGAGCGACACTTTTAAATTTACAAAAGACTGGCTAAACGTTGAAAGATGGTTGCCAGGACTTGAGCAATGAAGATATATCAACCACCGAGATATCTTCAGGGACAAATATTGAGTTTGAGAAAGTCTGGGGAAAGTTGGGAGAACAAATTCTAGAATTGTGATATTTCAGTCCAAATTTGTACAAAAGATGGCAATTTTAATTATCATTTTTTTTTAATGAAGAAGAAATTGAATTGGGATTGGAATTGAATTGAATTGAAGAAAAAATTGAATTGAACTGAATTGAATTGAATTGAATTGAATTGAATTGAATTGAATTGAATTGAATTGAATTGAATTGAATTGAATTGAATTGAATTGAATTGAATTGAATTGAATTGAATTGAATTGAATTGAATTGAATTGAATTGAATTGCCTTCAATTGAATTGAAAAACAGATTGAGATGAACAATGCTTCCATTAAACAATTAATGCTAATTAATTGCCAGCTCGGATCATTTAACTTGAGTACGTGGATTGAAGTAGCAGATCTCTATGCCTCCACCGCGCACTTGCATGGCTATCTGCATTGAACGAAGAGAAAGGAGTAGAACAGGCAGGAATCAAGAACATAAACGCGACTGCTAACCGAAAGAAACATTGAATCGCTGGGAACCCAAACGCTGTGGAAAATCGTCTTGGGATCGTGATGGTGAGCTGATTTTACGGGAATTAATATGCTGCAATTGATTTAGGGAGAGCGCTATAGCCGCATCAACAGAAACATTGACAGACGTAAGAAGTGGATCTTATTTCAAGCGAACTTTGATGGGAGATGGTTTTGAAGAGTTATGAGATTTCAGTACAATCTTCAGCAGTCTTCAGTATTGTCTTTAGTATTGTACTCAGTATTGTCTTCAGTACAATCTTCAGTACAATCTTCAGAAATCTTTAGATCAGTCTTCAGTACAATCTTTAGTACAGTCTTCAGAATGTTCAGAATGTTCAGAATGTTCAGAAATCTTCAGAAATCTTCAGAAATCTTCAGTACAATCTCAATCTCAATCTCAATCTCCATCCCCAATCTCAATCATCTCAACCCAGTATGCATACCAAACGTTCTACAATTCCACACCCTAAATGCTCAACTGGCTGGAATGCCCAACTAACTGGAAAGTTTGTACTGTTACAACAAGTAGTTAAAAACTGAAACTACCCGAATAAGCCAGCCAACCCCCAGAACAAGACTCAAGATGAAGTTGAATTGGTTAAGGTTTTCACGTTGACATCTGGCTGTATGTCTCTGTTTTGCGGTAGAACAAACTTCCAAATACAAACAAGTAGCAGCAGTTTCCAGTTGACAATCAGTTTTAATTTTTGGTTGTCTCTAAGACATGTTGAAGAGCGTCTGTGCATTCGAGCATGAATGTTGCAACTTCTGAACGTCGGAACAGCTCTGCTGCCACAGAAATATGAGATGGATGGTGAAGGTTGGAATGGTGCAGGTTGGTATCACCATATGGGATGAATTTCTACTATGGATATGGCCCAAGCAAAATAACTACATAAAAATTGGGTTAACTAACCACATTATCCGCGGATAATCGCTATTTTGGGAAATTATCCGCACCTAATTGGGATATTTTCCAAAACAGTAAACGCACCAAATTGAATTATTTTCTAAAGCAGAAAACGTACCAAATTGGGTTCTATTCTAAAGCAGTAAACGCACCAAATTAGCCATGGTACATGAAGCTGGATTTGGAAGCGTGCAAAATGTGGGGAGCCTAAAGAGAAAAGATGAGTAAAATGAAAGGCCTAAGATGAAAGGAATCAATATAAGCATTAACACAACTGGAGGTCGCGACCAAGCATGATTATATGGAGAGAATAAGATTGAGGGATGGGTTTGAAGGTGGGTACTTGGTGATTCTAGTAAGAGTCCAGTTGGGCTAGCACGCGCACAGATTTCACGCGTTTTTTCCGCGAAACAATTAATCTTGTTTAGGCATAAATTAATACAACTCTGGTTCCGGTCGGGCCTATCAGGATCCGTCAGAATTTTGCTGGGCTTTCTGTCTATCGCCGTTGTATTTGTGTTTCCTACCGTCTACCCTTTCTATTGCTACACGCACCATGTTTTCTCTTGTGCGCACTAAGACTTGTCATCGGTAATCGAAGCCTTCCCCTTTTGGACTGTTAATAGCTATATACGGTTAGATGTCATGCCGGGGTCTGGAAAAGTTGACGTATAGTCCTTCAGCTTAGATCTGTTTTTAACTACAACTGTCGGTAACCTGTAGATATCATAGATCTATTTGTCTACAACTGCCGGTAACCTGTGGAAATCTTAGATCTCTTTGTAGAAATCTTAAATTAGTAAGTTGAAAAAATGAGTGAATTGAGAAGATCTTTATGAGTTTTTCTCAATTCAAACAAACATAAAGATTCTGTTGAACCTATTAGAACATTAAGGCACTATGGCCGAGCGGTTAAGGCGAAAGATTAGAAATCTTTTGGGATTTTCCCGCGCAGGTTCGAGTCCTGCTGGTGTCGTATTTTTTTTTTTTCACTCTATAAGTGCACTATTCAATTGATACAATATACACGATATACATTCAAAGGCCGAATACAAAATGAAAAGACATATAAAATTATGATTCAACCGATATACTCATTAAACATTGGACTTGACTTCAAAGAATCTCTTGAGATAATAGATTTGAAAGATTGAGTTTGCGGCTACCACGAGAATCTGGAAAATACTCCACCATTTAACACGAGCATTAGTAGATTCCGCGGTGTTTCTGTGAATTCTTTCTCTAATTACAATGTAGCCTTGCTCGTTCTTAACGCTGACGATATTTTCAGCGAGCTTTCTGACTTCGTCCTCGAGAGACCCAGGAGCGACATCGTCGGCTCCCATGTAGATGACTCCATGGACATGGAACGTCACGTCCTTGGTGCCGGTAGCAGCGAATTGATTTGAGAAGCAGTACTCGTATCTGCCGGTGATGTGGACTGGAATAGAGATGTCGCCATCAGGAACACGACTGAGCTGGGAGTGCTTGTTGCCATTGGGATCCGAGATCCAAAAGTCGACCTGTGGCTGGTCTACCGAGTGAGGGTCCCGGTTGCCCACTTGGAATGTCACAGCTAATTGATCGCCTTTCTTGACGTCTTCGAAGAAACATGAGACTCCCCAGGGAGCCAGTAGCTGGTTGTGAGCAGCGACGGTGCTCAATAGTGTCGAAACGAATAGAATATATAGTGCTGCCAATGTCATTTTCTATAGCAGATCCGCAATGAAGAAGAGTCGTGATCTGTGCAGGTTGGAGGAAGAAGAAAGGAAGGAGAAATTTTTGTATTGAAATGGATTCTATGGGACACGTCATGGAGAAAAGAAGATAAGTTTTAAGTGATAAGTTGAATAAAGTCATGTGATAATCATGTGACTAGATTTAAATATCCAGTATGAAAAAACCATATGAAAAAGCCAAACTTTTAAATAAATTATCATGCTATAGAACAATATTTATTTAGACGTTTATTTTCTTCTGAAAGAAGAACCCTCGGTGAGCTTAGCCTTACCACCGGTAGGTTGGCAGAGGACAGTAGAACAAGAACCGCAGGTAACAACAGTTTGAGCATGGGAGAAAACGGTGGTGATAGAGAGACAACCAGGGCACTTGACATCCATGAAGAAAGATCTAGGAGCAGCGACGAGGGTCTTGAGCTTGTGCTTCTTGAGCTCGGATTGAGCAGAAGGGTTGAGGAGATCTTGAGCTAAAACCTAGAGCAAAGAGTTAGTAAAGGTCAATTACGACGATTTACAAAGCCATGATTTACGTGTGTCGAGCATCTCTGGGGATTCTGGAATAGAAGGGGGGTGGGAAGTTGAAGTTGAAATTGATATTGAAGTTGTAGTTGATATTGAAGTTGTAGTTGTAGTTGAAGTTGAAGTTGAAGTTGAAGTTGAAGTTGAAGTTGAATAGTTGAGAGTTGAACAAGCTAACAAGCTAACAAGCTGCTAACAAGCTAACAAGCTGCTGACGAGTGCTGCAGAGCTTTGCTCCAAGAGGTTTTGCAGCTCTCAGCTTTCAACCTTTCAAAGCAATCAAAGCATTCAAAACATTCAAAACATTCAGCACTCACCACTCAGCTCTCAACTCTCAACTCTCAGCACTCCAACACTCCAACACTCCAACTTTGCTAATTCTCCAACTTTGCTAATTCTCCAACTTCACCCATCTAAACATTGCAAATCACCCTTCTAAACCTCACTTCTAAACATCACCAACCTGAATTTCACCAGTCCTCCAGTTGCTCGCCAGAACCTTCAAAAGATGCAGACACACACAATCACGCACGAGTTATCTCGAAAAACAGCCGGCAGCCCGTTCGCTTCAATCACGAAAGTCAAAGGACGCTTACCATTTTGATGTGTTTCTTAGTCTGTTATACTAGTCGCTTCACGAACTTCAAGAAAAAGGATTCAAAAGGAAAAAAGAAGATTTAAAAAAGTTTTTCTTCGCCACTATGCTTCCCACTATAAGAAGTGGGTAAGGGCTGAAAAATGCAAATATTAGTGATGATAATTACTTAGAAGAATATATGAGAACGTGACTGTGATTTCCTTTTCAGTTTTATCTGACTCATGAAGACTCATGAGTCATCATGAATCACCTTGAATCGTGGATCTTGACTCATGGTCACCTTGAATCTCTGGAGTTTGACACTCCATAAGAGTCAGCCTCGTCCTTCTTGCCAGACGTACGCTGATTGACATCATCAACGGCAGATTCAAGATGAGGATAGGCTTCTTTGATGGCAGATCCCAAGACTTGTTTGAAATCCTATTGAATGTCAGTAACGAATGAGATATTTGTAGAAGAACGTACAGCCATTGCTTTCATTTTACCGTTGATGTACTGATTTTGTTTAGCTAGTAGTTCGACAAATTCACGAGTATAAACGTCCGGATTTCTTCCTGCTTCGATATATCTGGATGGTTAGATTTAGCTGAAAGGCCAATTGAACAACTTACTGAACAACGTCTGCTGGAAATGTTTGATCTAAACAATGCCCTAAATCATTCAACTCTTCCAACCGCTTTGAAAATGTATTCCTATCGTCAATTAACCTCTTAATCCTTCAATTACTTCTCCAAACTTACACTCGTTCAATCAACCCATCTTTCGCCTCAACCGTCCCTCGAAAATCATGAATCATGATCCCAATCTCCATCAACGTCTCAACTATCTGTGCCAGTTGAGTCTCCGTTTGCTGCAACTTGGGAATGTCGTCCGTCATCTTACTGTCGTTAATAAAGTCAAAATTTCTCGGTGGTGAAAATAACTAAATTTAAAGTCATGTGATGTTGATAAAGTCATGTGATGTTGATAAAGTCATGTGATAATAAAGTCATGTGATAGTAATGTGAATAAAGTATTGCACGTGTATAATGTCACGTGAATAAATAATTCACGTGAACAATATTACGTAAAGATATCACGTGCTCATCGGAAAATAAAAGTGCAACGGGTGTCAATTATTAATTACTAGGACTGAGTAATTGGCAGTAATTTTTTTTTCAATTTAGGTTTGATTAATACTTCTCTCTTGCCATTTGATCGCCAAACTTGTCCTGGTTGTTCCTTCACCAGCCATAATTTGCTTCTGCGATTGTAAACACTCATTATTTCTGGTTTTCGGGGAAACGCTGCAATTCGCTCTTCCTAACGTAATCACGACCGGCAGACGACCATTTTGCATTCTGCTTCCATCGGCTTTCCACGCTCATTGTGTCTGGATCCTACTTTCATTTCAGCATCAGCTTCAGAGTCACTCTCGTCGCTTCTTCAATCATGTCCAGTAGCGGTAGCATCAATAATAGCAGCAGTAGCAGCAGTAGCAGCAATAGCAGCAATAGCAGCAGTAGCAGCAGTAGCAGTAGCAGTAGCAGTAACAGCACCAACACCATATCCAGCACCAACACCAACACCATCTCCAGCACCACCTCTAGTTATAGCACAACCTCCAGTTATAGCCCCAGCACCAACTCTCACCCCAGCAGTTCTAGCCCCAGTTCTAGCCCCAGCAGCCCCAGTTCTAGCCCCAACCTACGGCATCACTGGTACAACAACCTCAGTGACTCTGGTATAAACGCAATATCCGGCGCAGCAGCTGGTGTCGTCTCTGCTGTCTTGGTATGCCCTCTAGACGTTGCCAAAACCAAACTCCAAGCCCAGGGCGCACTGCTAAACTCGTCCACTACCTTCCATTCAGCTGGCCCCAGCTCTGCTCCCATCTTGCGCAAGTATCGCGGAGTCCTGGGCACGCTGCTAACAATTGTCAAAGAAGAAGGCATCGCAGGCCTGTACCGTGGCGTCGTTCCGATCACTGTCGGCTACCTGCCTACGTGGGCGGTCTACTTCACGGTCTACGGAAAGTTGAAGGAGGAAGCACACTGGCCCGTCGTCTGCTCTGCGATAGGAGCCGGCGCTACGTCGACAATGGTCACAAACCCCATCTGGGTCATCAAGACTCGACTCATGACTCAGGGCCCGGGCAACACCGTCTACAGCGGCACCGTCGATGCGTTTGTAAAAATGTACAGAACAGAAGGCGTCGCCAGTCTCTACTCGGGCTTGGGTCCTGCCATGCTGGGACTCGGCCATGTCGCGATCCAGTTTCCTCTGTACGAATGGCTTAAAGGCTGGATGGGCGCAGACGACCATCCTCAGGACGTGGGAAAGATCTTGAGTGCAAGCGTGTTATCCAAGATTTGTGCTTCGTCAGTGACCTATCCGCACGAAGTGCTTAGAACTCGCGTTCAAATCCAGCCTCGAGGCAAGGAACTGGCTCCGGGAGCCAAGCGCAAGTATCGCGGAATTGTAAAAATGACAAAGACAATCTGGCACGAAGAGGGCTGGCGAGCATTCTACTCTGGAATGGGTACAAATATGATCAGGACGGTTCCTGCCAGTGCCATCACCTTGGTATGCTATGAAATGTTGTCAGGCTTTCTTCGCCAGCATAATCATTATAGATAAAAGTTCATGAACAATAAATCATTTGTACATAATTTTTGTTTACGTTGTAATTCGTTCTATTTCGAAGATTCATCATATATTCTCATTGCATACCTGGATTCGCTTCAATATTGTTATTGCATACCTGAATTCACTTCATACCCTCATTGCATACCTGGATTTCGCTTCAAATGTCCCGTCATAAGCCATCCTTTTTCGCCCAAGAACTCTCGGGTCCAGGAGACACTTAGCTTGCCCATGCCAATCACTTGTCGCTGGTCTGTAAACTCAGAATCGTGCTTGACTATAAAACAGAATTGCCAAATCTCTTTAGGCATCAGCAAAGCGGGAGACTCCTCGCGCTTAGACTCTACCGAGGACGCCGAATCCGTAGAGGAATAGGGCGGAAATACCGACGAAGAAACCCAACCCGACGGTGCTAGAAACTCGGTCGTTTCAAGCGTCAGCGTGGAGTCAGTAATGTTCTCTATCTGGGCCTCGATGGCACATACTCCCGAGGATATCGTAGACGTTTTAGTTCGTACCAGTAGGCCCTGCTCAGCCGTAAAGCGATAGGTCTTGACATACTTGACAGGCTCATCTGCACCGTCTTTAGGTCTATACGAAACGGTTGCAGTAACGACATGAATTCCAGTATCGTGAGTCTCAAACTCAATAATTTTTTGAATTGACTGTCCTGGCGCGAGCAATTGCGGCTCGGTGTCTCTCAAAAGCTGGACGGGGTGTTCTTTGTTTGGAGTGTTGACATCTGCAGTGAGCTCTACTAGCTGAGGAGTTTGCTGGTCCTCAGAATCAAGCGACAGAATGCACCGAAAGGTTTCGCCCACGTACAAGTTGCCAAAGGAGGTGGGCAGGGTCAGCAGCAGCGGTGACGGATCATTGTAGAACTGCTCTTCTTCGTTGTTTGCTGGCGTGACATTTTGTCCTATTATATGGGGCGAAATGAGAAGCCTTGGGGGATTAAGTTTAGGTCTAGAAAGTCTTAGGATTTTCAATGCTACCTTATGATGGCTGTTTTGTATCGAGTGCACTTGATGGTGGCCTACGGGGCTCGCGAACTCAGTCATTTCTCAGATGGATGAAGTATCATGAACAAGCTGGTGGGAACTTGTGCTGACTGTGCTGACTAAGAATTGTCTATCAAATATATTACTTTAAAATATATTAAGGTTTGACGTTGGAGCGTTCTGAGTCGTATTGACGTTATAGAACCTGTTGAGCAATAGTTGGCATGATAACTGAGGGACGAGCAACTAGAGGAAGCAATTCAAAGTTGCTTTATTATGATGCTTTCATACTTTTGCCATATTATGATGTTTTTGCTATATCATGATACTTTTGTACCATATTTTCTACCATACTTTCTATCTTCATACTTTCTTACCACTATAAACTCCAGGTTTTATTCAGTCTCAGAATATGACATATGCCAAATTTAAACATACTTGAGCTCTCAGGCCATTATTGTTGCTTCTAATGCGCGATCTTTAAGAGAGTGCAAAAAATATGTGGAACTTTAGTTGCTACCACTAAAATTTCTATATAAATTCTCCTCTTCCTCCTCTCTCCTTCCTACTCAATACTAGTACTACCATGAATAACAACGACTCGTCCAACCCAATTCCAATCCAGCCCAACACCCACAACAGAAGACCGTCATTCTTCTCCAATCTCTTTGGCGGTGCGTCCAGCCTCGGTAGTGCCACGGCTGCTTCAACCGATCTCATGTCTCCTCCTACGTCCTTCCAGCGCTCCAATTCTCTCTCAAACCCTTCCACGACAGATGCCTACACTTCAGCTCCTACTCGTCGCAGGTCTTCCGTTTCCTCAATCACCCTCGACCAGGCAATGAACCTTTCAAGAGCCAGCGACCAGAACTCGGTTCCTAGATCCCAGCTAAATATCCCAACTTCTCCCATAAACACAACCCATCCTGCTGTTTCCCCCACAGCCAGCAGCTTCCCTCTCTCGCCCCGTGCTCCTCCAAACAGCTTTGATTCTGGGTCAAAACCTCGTCCTAGAGCCAGAAGAGACAGCTCTTCCAAGTACCAAAATATCGGCATGCTCGCCGCCTATTCAGGAGGACCTTCGTCATTTTGATTTTTACCTAGGCACGAGCTTATTCTTGTCAATCAGTCAGCTGATGCCTGCAAAAGAATTGGCAAAAGAATTGGCAAGAGAATTGGCAAGTACTAAGAGAAATACTAGAAGGAAAATACTAAAAGGGAATTACTAAAAGAAATACTAATGGAAATACTAATGGGAATACTAATGGAAATACTAAAAGGGAATGACAAAAAGGGAAATGGCAAAAAGAGAAAACTAACAAAAAAGGAAATGGCAAAAAGAGAACTGACAAAAAAGGAAATGGCAAAAAGAAAACTGACAAAAAAGGAAACGACAAAAAAGGAAAAGAAAACTAACAAAAAAGGAAATGACAAAAAGAGAAAAGAAAGCTGACAAAAACAGAAAATGACAAAAAAGGAAATGAGGATTGACTAAAAGGACTGACTTAAAAAAATCAACTCTTTTGGTTATTTACTAAATTAGACTAAATTTATTGCGAATCTACTCAAAATGGAAATTCATGCTCTTCTCACTATTCACATTTGTGACAAATGCCTATAAATGGAATATTCCACTTTCGGCTTCTTCGTGGTTTGATGTTCTAGGTTAACTCGTGGTTAATTCTACTCTTCCTTTTTTTTAATTTTTTTTAATTTTTTTTTCTTTTTCAGGCTCTTCTATGATAACACAAAAGAAATGTTTAATTATATTTAAAAAAGTGACAAAAGAAATGTTTTATTTAAAACAATCAGCTTGTCTTTTTTTTTTGAAAGTCTTTATATATTATTTTTTCTATTATATTTTATTTTACTCAGTATATTTCAACTCAGTTTTATACTTGTTTTTTCACCTTCTTTCCTACCTCTTCATATCGGCGTCCCGTAGAACTACAAACATCTCTCAGCCCAAGATTCTCACCGACCCATGATATACCCTCGCCAGTCTCCAGCGTCGAGAGGTCCGAATGGTTGCGTGGTATGCGACACTACACCTTCATGCCCGGTCTGTCCGGAAAACACGGTCTGCAATCTGTCTGCTCAGACCTGCGACGAGTGTCCAACAGTGTCCTGTGTCCCGTCGTCCTCGACACTGAACAGCTCCCCGGTTCCTTCGCCCTCCGCTGTCTCGGCTCCGTCCAGAGAGACTTCAAACAAAAACATTGGCCCGTTGATTGGAGGTATCCTCGCGGGCCTGGCAGTACTGGCCGCTCTGGTGTTTGGACTTGTCTGGTACCTGAAGAAGCGCCGAGGACCGTCCCGCGCTAAGACGTCCTCGCCTGCCAACGGCGGAAGCGAGAAGGGACAAGACCTCGTCACTAACGAGTATGTCAAATCAGTTAATCAAAACGTCTTCTATCCAACGACTCTCAGCAAAAACAACCATACAATGATGTCGACAAACGGCTACAGCGAAGACGACGACGAGTCTTACGAAGACGACGAAGATGCCCATCTCGAAATGCAGCAACGGGCAGAACCCGCGTTCATCAAAGGCAGCGGAGGTGAAGCATTGACAATCGAGCAGCAGTTGAATTACATTAAACAACAACAATTAAGATTGCAAAGAGAAGAAATTCGAGAACGAAATCACAATCTACCACAGAACAACTTGGCCAACAACAACTTCCAGGACCGCTCAAACAGCTCTTTGGATGTCAGAGACGGCCATGCTTCCAACATCATCCCCATTGCCTATATTCCTGGCGTAACCAGTAACTTCTCGTCAACTCCAACGTCTCCAAGAGGCCTTAAAATCCCTACTTCTGCATCCCCTACAACAAACCCTTCCATGATGATGATGATGAACAACACTGATACAATAACTTCAACAGGCTCATATACTGCTCCATTAATGTCTGCAACCACCGCTGCTAGAGCACAGCCGCAGCTCGTAGTGACCCAGCAGAAACCAAGTTCTCCGTTCCATAACGACAATGAAATCCCAGACCAAACCGTTGGAGACTATGAAGAAGAAGAAGACGATTCTAACGATAGTGAGAGCGTGGATTCCGAGTTGTATAATGAAATTGAAGCATATGTGATTAATGGCCAACAGCCTTCACCTGTAGCTCCAACTCACCCCCAATCACCAACTATTCAAAGACATTCTCAAATAAGCACCAACAGCACTCCTCCTATTAATTCCAACGTTAACCCCCAACGAGCATCTACACAATTGCATTCTCAAACCCAAGACCAAGACTCATACCAAACTCAGACTCAGAACCCATACCAGACTCAGAACCAGACTCAGAATCCTAATCAAACTCAAACTCAAGGCCAAAACCAGGAACCTCCAGTTGTCGAAAATTCAAGATCCAGCGACGTCTATCGCATGCAACCGTTTGATTATCCTGTCATTTTCGAACCTTCTGAAGATATTTCCTTTGTTAAACAACAGTCCAATTCAAAGAACGAGTAATAATTGATCTTGGTACCTTATGAACGCTATGAAGCCATATAATCATAAAGATATACCTTTGTAATTTATAATATTTTCAGAATTTTTGGAGTTCAGAATTTTGTTCCTTATTTTAAATTGTAGAATTTGTTCCTTATAGAATATACTATTTTACTTATTGAGTTCTTTCTATACTTAATGAGCTCGGTATTCATATAGAACTCGTTATTTATATACTTCTTGAATTTGTTCTTTATATACTTCTTGAACTAGTTCTTTATATACTTCTTGAACTAATTCTTTATATACTTTAGAATATTGAATTCTTTTATATACTTTAGAATATTGTATTCGTGTATATACTGTAGAATATTGAACTCACTCTTTATATACTTCTTAAACTCATTCTTCACAGTATTGAACTCGCTCTTTATATACTTTAAAATTAACAAACATTCTCAACAACAATATCACCTTCTGCATCTCCTAAATCAATTCTTAATCTACGCTCAAACATTTCTTCCATCATACTAAATCCAATTCCTGTTATTGCTGGATCATACCTTCCTTTAGACCCTTCATCTCTAACAAAGGCATGCATAGCACCAGCAACTTCCCAGAACGAAAAGTTAACCTCTGCGTCGCGCATTTGTTGTCTAATGAGATCGCGTCCTTGAGGTGGAACATGAGGATCAAGCGTACCAAAAATGAGTATGATTTCAGTGTCAGGACGTGAAAGCTCGCCTTTTTGAATTCTTTCCAAAGTAGACTGAGCAGAATCACCTTGAGGACCTAAAGTTGAGCTATGAATATCAGTACCAAAGAATGAAACAGCTGCTCGAACCTTGGGATTCAGCGCAGCTCTAAGGGCCAAATGCCCACCAAGACACATTCCAGTAGCCCCAATCTTCCCAGTACAAGTAGGCATCTCGTTCAACAGATACTCGACAATAAGCGAAGTATCTTCATCGTGCGAACTCAATTGCTTTGAAGCCTTCAACTCGTTTCCCAGATCAGTGCCTGGTCCATCATAAGGCAGAGGATCAGGAGCTTAACAAACGTTAGCAGTTGGCAGAACATTGCACGGCCAATACTTACGAAGATCATTGTGGTACACTGATGGTGCTACCGCGATATATCCTTTACCTGCAATGTCCTTAGCAAACCGAGAAACCGGTCCTGTGAACTGTTAGCGCCCTGGACTTCGTTAAGAAGTATCACGTACCAGTAACTGTCAATGGTTAGTTTAGCTCAAAGAATAAACATGTCAGCGTACCTTGATAGATTTCAGAGTAGACAATTACTGCTGGAAACTTTGCCTTTGGGAATTGCGGAATCTGGGGATGGTATATGAATACCCTCATATCAGTCCCAATAGAGGTCTTTAAGTCTATATAAGATTCTTTAATCAACATTGTTTCTTTACTTGTAGCGGAGGAGGTTTCAAGTCAAGTTCAGTAAAAATTTCAATTAAATAGTAAAAATCAAGTGTTAAATACTAGACTCAAACTTCAGGTTTAACGATTAAAGATTAAATCACCTGACTAAATCACCTAATCATATAACCTAATCATGTCACCTGACTATATTATCTAATCACATTACATGACATATTACTTAATCATATCACATGACACTATATGACATCACATGCTTTAAGTACTATTTCAAAACCTTCTATAAATAAAAATATTGTTATGGTCAACATATATCTAGTAATGAAATTTCAAGTGAGCCCGTCACAACATGATTGTCGTGATCAGAGAGCCTTCTTGAGGTTCTTTTTTCTCACCTCCACCTCTCTTCCTTCTACACTCACACTCCTTTACCACTGTGAATGTCAGGTTTGATTAACAAAAATGACATCTGAGAAATCCCGTTCCCTAGAGCTTTTGCTACTGATTGCAAGGGAACTACCTGCTGAATGCCTGTTAGCACTGCTGCCTACGTGCTCTCAGCTCTACGCCCACTGTCTTCCTCTGGTATGGAAGAACATCTCGCTGTGCCCTCCAAAAACCATCCCGGAGGGCAAAGAAGATGGCCTCAACTTCCCAGGCCAGGCCAACTTCCCGGAGTCAGGCTTCATCTCCCCCAAAATTGGACAAAACATCACCAACAGCAATTCAAATGATGAATTATTGAATGCCGTGCTCGAAGGCAGCGTCAGCGCAAAGGCAATTGGGTCTATTGAAACTTTGGAGCTGGCCTCTCGATACCTCTACATGCGTCCTGAAGCCGTCAAAGCTCTCAAGCTCATGTTTTCTGGAAAGTATGGAAAGTTCACCAAGTTGAAAGCTGTCCAAATCAACTTGGGCTGTGACAGATTCAAAATCTCCAAGGCCGCGCGACCAGCTATTCGAGAAGAAACTGAGCAGTTAATGAGTCTCTGCATGAGAATGATTTCTGAGCTCCTAAGAAACGCAAAAATGGGCGTCCAGGTCTCGGTTCAAGCCTGCTATCCTATGGATTTTGAGTCCAGCTTCTCTAGTCCCTTGGTCTGTAACGCTATGACGGAGTTGGGGACTACCTTTTACGACGACGAAAAGTCTCATGCCCAGCTGGCTAACGCTCTGACCAGACTTCAAAATTTGAAAACTTTGAACATCAAAACTTATAACGAAGATGTCAAGCTGCCCGTACTGCATTATTACCAGGCTCCGTTGCGAAGTCTCAAACGACTGGAGCAGCTCGGCCTCGCTTCTGGCTCCATTCTCAACGGCTTTCATCCCATCCATTTCCCACCAAACCTACGCGTATTGTCTTTGGTAATTACCCCATACTATGGAAGTAATGTCCAGCTTTGGAAGAGACTCTGGGTCCGCGATCTGCCTCGTCTTGAAAAGCTCTCGTTTTCTCATTTTGAATCTGACCTCTTTGCTTCAACTGACATTGATTCTTGTAAACTCACGACTCTCAAGAAACTGTTGATTTCCAAATGTCCTATTGGAGCCGGCAAATCTTGGGATTTGATCCTAAAGTCCAATCCTGATTTGCGAATCGTTGAATGTAAGCCCGACAAGGAAATGATAAAACAGTGTGTTTTGCAATGCAAGAAGCTAGAAAAGATTGGAACTGGAAGGTTTTCAGAAGTTCCGGAAGGAGCTGAGCTCTTTGATGATGAAGATATGTTGGCGAGGTATAATAAATTGAAGAGTTAAATTGGCAATATAACAGAGAACTGCCACCATTATATTAAGTGCATTCATATTGTTGTAGGTGAATTAAACCACATCTGAATATACAAGAAATATCAGCCGTACCTGATTCTCTTAATTATATATATATATATATATTTATCTTGAAAAAGCTTTTGTTACAACTGGAGTATTCATGAAGTCAATCCAATAGTCAATTGCCATGTCCTTGACAACGCTTTCAATGGCATTGCAGGTTCTAACAACATTTCTTTCAAGTTCTACTTGATTCTCCACTTCTTGCTTCAGAGCTACTGATCCTGAATTACCACTTGAAGTTCCAGTTGTACCTTCCAACTGCTTTTGGGTCTGTTGAAGAATACTGGTGAACTTGGTAATTAAAATTTCCAACGTTGTACGAGTGTCATCTTGATCCAAAGGATGAGTGAACAATACGTGCTGGGGATCAACCGAGATGATTCTTGAAAGCGTCACGCAAGAAATCACCTTGATATCATGTTCGTCGTCTAAACCACCTATACATGCTCGTAGGAACTTATCTTGGTGTGGTTGGTGCAATGTGATTCTCCATTCTCTAGGTAAAGTGGTCGCTAAGGTGAACATTGTCTCGTATGCTGCCTTTCGCAAATCAAGTCCGTCATCTATTTTATGTTTGAACGGTCCCATAGGCACCACTCGAATCAGGTCCTGATTGATTACCGTCTCATTGTACAGAAGCGGGACTAGAAGCGAAAGATGAGGTAGCAACAAGTGAGGTTTATTATGAATGGCCGAAGTCAAAGCACCAAGTATAAGCTTGCGAACAACATTATCATTATTGAAATAATTGTTAATCACATCCAACACTATCTGTCTCAAAAATCGGTCAAAACTTTCGTGTGAGTATCCAAAGAAAAAGTTAAGAGCGTAAACAATTCTTCTTCGTTCATTCATATCATCGGAGGTGAGCTTAGATTGTACGGCTGGGAAGTATTTATCAGGATTGATAAAACAAAGTCGTCCTAATATCTCACCAGCTATCCTGTATTCTTTTTCCCCAAATTCCTCTTTAAACTTCAGTTTCAGTACTGAATTCCATATAGCTTCGATATAATTTGGAATACCTTTGCAATTTGTTTGAATGAATTGAACAACATCTCGTAAGGAATGAAGGTATAAGAAGTGGGTAGAACCTGAATCAAAAGCAGAAATCAGCTGCGGAAGATATCTATCCAAGTTTCCTACTGTCACGTCACCCAGTGATTGAGCAGCTGCAATCCTAACATTTTCTGAAGAAGAGCTGAAATTCTCGTAAATGGGATCCAATTCAATCTCCAGTGCTTGCCTTTTGCCAACATTGCCTAAAACCTTTAAAGCAGCTTCAGTATCCGGGCCTTCAGTTGTGATGGCTTGTACTATGTCGTCAATTTTTTCGCTGAGCCCTTTCTTTACAATAACTATCGCCAATGCAGCAGGAACCAACCCATGGTCTTGGTTCATATTACTTGCCAAATCTTCATACAGATTCTCATCAATCTGCTCAATCAGCTTCAATATAGGCCCTTCAATCTTTGTTGCATACTTTTGAACAACTACTGATTTTGCATAATTGATAACCTCAGTTCGAACTTCAGGTGCCTTTAAATACCCAATGATGTCGGCAAAAATACTAACAGTAGTGCCAATAACGGAAATTTCATTGATACCTGGGTCTTCAAACCTTTCAACAAAATTAATCAAAGATTCAGATATAAGTTGTAATTGTTCAGGGTCGTTTTGTGAAATTATTCCAGCCAATACACGTAGAGCAAGTAAAGATTCTGTTTGAACAGACAAAGAGTCCTGTTGCAAAAACCCAGTAGCAATTGACGATGTTTGCAAAATCCAGTCAAATGAAAGTGCTCCTGCCTCGACTGCTGGCTTTGCAAAATGTACAATAGACTTCAACGCCTCAATCCTCAATAAATCATTATCTAGCTCTTTGATAATGATATTAGCACTTTCTAGCACATCTTCATGGCTTTTCATGTTACCAACAGCAATCAGTTGCCCCAAATTGTTGATGGCTTTTCTTCGACAGTCATTGTCGAATTTCGTATCGGAGATTTTAGAAATCAACACATCTTTTAATGCCTTACTAGAAGTTTCACAGCCTTTAGTGTCGGTTGCAAAAATCGGGAATAGATATTGCAAGCACTCTAACCCTTCGGAGACAGATCTGTAATAACTGTCAGATATCCCTTGAATTATAATGTTCACTAAAGGATCTGTGTATTGCTGGAGGGATCTGATAGAATTATGCTTCAGAATCGACTTAACTAAAACCAAC
Organism: Geotrichum geniculatum; assembly: GCA_030566045.1. Classification (NCBI taxonomy): domain Eukaryota; kingdom Fungi; phylum Ascomycota; class Dipodascomycetes; order Dipodascales; family Dipodascaceae; genus Geotrichum; species Geotrichum geniculatum. The sequence continues at coordinate 105,136 of JAJMHM010000021.1, read as the reverse complement.
ATATCACTGAGAAAGGACCCAGGCGCGAATTTGGCTGGGTTTAGGAGCTCCAGGGTAGTTTGGAGTTCAGAGTCAGGGAGGCATTCAAGTACTTGCACCAGCTTTTGGAGAAGTTCAATTTGAGCATGCTTCACATTTGATGGAACAGTTTTATTCTCCAAGTCTGCGACAGTATATTTGACAATAGTTGGAAGAACTTCGGAAAGCAGGCTTTTGGGATCATCACCAGTGAATATATTCGTGTCTGAAGACTTGCGCTTGTGCGAATAACTAACTTTCGTGGAATAGTAATACTCATTTTTGTCTGAAGCTGCCACTAATTGACTGAGAGTCTCGATAACTGACACTTTGACACTTTCCTCACGCTCTCTGGTCGCACGTACTATAACCAGCTTAAGAATATCAGAATAAATGAGAGGTAAGCTTCCCGAGCAGTTTTTGGCAATATTTGAAATCAACATAGCTGCGTGTCTTCTCAATTTCCAACTCTGATCATCATCATCACTTAGCCCTGCGTCGTCGACATCAAACTCATCATCATCTCCACCAAACTCGTCATCATCAGCCTCCAGATCTTCAATTTCAGTATCAACAACAGAGTTCTGATCAAAGATGTCAATGTCATCACTGTTGCTATAATATGGATCAAAAGTCAAAAAGCGGCGACTTAGCTGAAGCAATTCGTGAACATGTGGTTCTACTGAGTTTTGATCAACTTGTAAAATGATTGTATTCAAAGCAGAAAAGCTCTCTTCTTTCTTGGAAACCTCTGCCTGGTCAAGATCTTCTTCAAGATCTAGGTCTAATGATTGCACCAAGTTTGGTACAACGATGCTAATAAAATGCTGGAACTTTTTAGGCGTCGACTTTGCTAGTGAACCGCACAGAAAAGAATTGACAGTACTACCATTCATCATGAAGTTAATCAATGATTTGTACTCAGCAGTATCGAGGTATTTGGCAACTGTAGCTAAACCTGTGATGGCTTTCTTCTGTACCAGACCAGTTTCATTTGCCACAGCTGTCGTTAAGACTCGTTCAGTTCTAAGAACCTGTTCTGGCTGGAGGGTGCTTCCAAATCGTGAGAGGAGTGCCAATAGAACATCTAGATTATCGATAGATCCATGAATCGAGCTCAAGACAGGAGTGAGCAAACATTCCACGACAAGACGGCTATTGGGGACAGTTGGCGGGACGTTGTTGATCACAGAACGAAGAGCAGTGGTGTAGACAGATTTGTCCTTTTCTTTCTCAGTAGAAGGGGACAGAGATTCCGCGAGGATATCCAGAATGTGTTTCAATTGATTCTCGGAGAGCAATGGTATTAAAGGTTGAATACTATCAAGTTAGCAACTGTCATTTCCTGGTTATATCGAGATACCTACCATTTGATGGCTTGATTCTGGATTTCTGAGATGTTATCACCGAGCGAGTTCAGAATGACCTTTGAGATATCAGAGAGTACTGCCTTTTGAGATGCGATTTCAGCTGGAGATTTCAGAATTTTGTACAAGTCATCGCAGCACATGTATCGAACATCTTGATCAATATCGGAGATGTGCTGTAGAATATAGTGAATCTTGTTGTTCAGAGGGATTCGATCCTGTTGACTAGCACTACGAGACATTATGGCTCAATGAAGAATCGTAGAAAAGAAGTGTCAAGTAAAAGTGAAGTGGAATCTTAACGCTATATATTGGGTGTTTTATATATTCCACTATATTTTATATGCAGCTGGTGGTAGTAATTTATTGCTCCACGTCAAAATTTCGACTATACAACCTTTTGAGATTGGGATAGCAAACGCGACTGTTTGAACGCGCTCAACTGATACTATCCCGCAGAATGTCTAGGAGAACTTCAAAACGACTGAGTCGCTCATTGGAAAACGACTTGGAGTCGACGCCTGGTTCAGCCCGTCCAGCAAAAGCGTCTAAAGATCCGTCTGGAGATGTCTTGTCTAATAGTGAAGTCGATGAAAGCTTCGAGGTTGACGAGATTGGGGACTTGGAGGACTATTCCCACGGGTCAGACGAAGAGTGGAAGAACATGTCGGATGAAGACACTTCCCGGTACCCTCCTATTATCGACGAAGCCCAACCATCTGAAGAGGTCCAAAGAGTACGTGATTTGTTCAGCAGCGATGATGATGAAGACTATAGTGCTGCAGAAGATGATGAAGGAGCGTTCATGAGAGAGGACGAAGCTACTTTTAGTCAAAACTTGAAGAAGAAGAAGAAGGCTGCATCCTCCTCGAAGGCATTCATGATCAAGGAAGAAGCTAGGCTTTACTATGGAATGGCCATCAAGGAATATGAATCTAATCATCACGCAGATGCCATTGCTCTTTTAGAAGAAGCAATCACTCGTGATCCAGAGTCCAAACTTCCATACATGTTGCTGGATGCAATTTACTCAGATCTTGGTGATATTGAAAAGTCTCTGAGTGCAAAGGTCGCTGCTGCTTTGAATGATAGAAATAAAGATGATTGGATTGACGTTGCCCGTATTAGTGTCGAGTTGGATAAGTTGGACCAGGCAGCAATATTTTACAAACGAGCAATTGATATTGACGATACAGATCTGCCGACAATGTTTGAATTAGTGAAATTGTACATGAGTATGGACAAGTTATCAAATGCTACAGATTTGATGAGAAGAATCCACGAGCTACATCCTGCAAACCCGTCTTACTCTCATCAGCTTGCCCAAATTTACATGCTCCGTGGAATGTTTCAAGATGCTGTAAATTTATTTGAACATATCTTGAAGCAGAACAAAGAGTCTTCGTATCTTGATCCGGATCTTATTCAACCATTTGGGTGGTCTGAGTTGAACGTATTAGCAGAACTGTACAGCAATCAAAAGGCCTGGCACAAATCCATAAAGGCAATTCGATCAATATCCAGATGGCTTTTAGAAAGAGGAGACGAAACATGGTGGGATGATAGGAAAGATGATGCAGAGTTTGATGATCGAAGAAACGATATCAAGAAGTCAGATTCAAAGAAGGGCACAGATACTGAAGATAAATATATATTGCCTTTGGATATACGGTGCAAATTGCTGTTAGCTCGGTTATATAGTGGTGATGTTGAAGAAGCCAAACACCATAATGCTTTCTTGCTAGATTCGGATCCTGAAGTATATCTAGATTTGTTCTGGGAGGTTGGACAAGCTTATACAAAACTAGGATACTTCAGTTTAGGCAGAGAAATACTATCGAGGCTGCTTGAACTTAATGAGTCGACGTCGGAGTTATATCTGGCCATTGGTAGATGTGAGATGGGTTTAAAAAATTGGGATGAAGCCGAAAACTATTACAAGCTGGTATTAGAAAACGACCCCAGAAACGTTGAGGCGCTGGTAGCTTTAGCTGAAACTTATGTCGCTTTGGATAGAGTTGATGAAGTGAGAGTTCTAGTTGAGCAGGTACAAGATATTAGACGTGAGCTTGCAAGCGCGGCAGAGGCTCGAAAAGAAACCAAAGTAGGAACAGCACCTTCAGTCAATAGTGGAAATTTGTATAAGGGACCTGATCGAAAACAGTCTGCGCAAACTCGCCAACCTACTAAGCATGAGCGTGAACAAGCAGAAATTCAAGCCTTCAATTTAGCACAAGAAAACTTCAAAAACTTGAAGAGGTTCTGGGATCAAATTACACAAAATTCTGAGAATATGGTAGCCATCTCTGAGTGGACTCAAATTGCAAATAACCTCATTAATATGTTTCTCTCAGTCAAGAAATTCGTGGGAAGAACCAGATTACAAATTTGGAGAAAAGGAGATAACACAGATATTGATTCAAGATTGGAACTTTTGGAGTCTAGCATAAAGCAGAGTCTCTTAGGTATGGATATTTGGAATTTTGTTCAACATTTTATTAACTAGTCTACAGAAGTAGAAGACGATGAAGAAGAAGAAATCAAGGTATTTCGTGGCTTACCGATTGATACATGGTTTGATATTTTTATGAGTGTGAGTATTGTTAAAGACTTCAACAATGAGCAAACGTCTAATTTTTATCTAGTACGCAATTTTGCTGGCTACTTATGATACTGCAGAGAGCTCTTACAAGATTTTGAATGCAGCAAAGCATGTTACTGTGTTCAATGAGCGTAAATATCAAGAGACCCTCAAGTATGTTCAACTATCGTGCTCCTACCTCTCTCACGATCCAGTAACCTCCAGTGATCAAATTCGAAATATACTGATGTCACACCAATTCGTTAACGATTCATACCGTTTACATATGTGTCTGCTAGCTTCTAGTCAGGCATCAGTAGAAGTGTTCAGATCTGGAGGTTCTCAAAAATTTTTCAACAGACAGTTAAAGGCTGCTGAATCAGTCGTGAGTAGTAAGCCCGTCAAAGGCTCTGCTACTCTTACCAAAGAGTTCAAATTTAAAGAAACAAGTGCGCTCCTCTTGACTTTATATGGCACAATGCTGTTAGTATCTAGAAGTTACAATTCTTCACTGAGTAAGTTTCTTTCTTTTCCGCTGCTTTTATCTTGACTAATTATTTGCTAGGCTATCTCTACAGAGCATACAAAATTGCCCCGAAAGAACCGCTCATCACATTGTGCTTGGGAATCACTAATATCCATCGTGCGTTACAAAGGCAAACACTTAATAGACATTCTCAAATTCTTCAAGGCTTCAGTTTCTTACTTGAATATCGGGACGCTCGTACAGAAGATGCAAATATTATTAGCCAAATGCTTGAAGAAGATCAAGAAGACACAGTTATGAGTGAAACTAATGAATCCAAAATCACAAAAACGCTTTGGGAAGTTCAAGAAATACATTACAATCTAGGCCGGGCATTTCATGGAATTGGCTTATTTAGTTTGGCCGTGCATCATTATATGAAAGTTTTACAGGATTTCCCAGATACAGAGAATTACGAGTACAACTTGAAGCCACAAGCTGCGTACAATTTGCAATTAGTATACTCTGTGAGTGGTAATTTGGAGCTGTCTAGGCACCTAACAGATCAATACTTGGTTATTTAAAACTCATATATAACACAATATGCAAAGACACATTCTCACATTCTGAAATCTTCAATTGCATCTTCAGTTGAACGAAGAGCAACAGTTCCGTCATGGTATACTATACCGTTCGGTTCTTTGATCAAAGAAGCAGTAACTTTAGCTTTCGACTTTGCCTTACGGATTAACGATTCGAGCTTTGCAACATCATCATCTGAATTAGTTGTACCGATATCTTGCAACATGCTCTCAAGTTTTAATATAAGTGACTGGATCTTTTCCAGGTTCGGTATTTGTGGAGTTTCGTTTTCTATATAAGTTGACTTCCAGATTCTCACTCTGCCTCGTAGTACTCCAAGAGCTATATATCTCTGATACCCAGTCTGAATACCAAATTCTGCACCTTCTCTGAGCCCAGCTTTCCTGCCATCAGCTGTCCCTTCCTGATAGCCTTGATTGTAGAAATCACTTTCCAACGTTAATAAGTCTTCAAAGAAATCTTCCTTCATATCTTGTCCTGGCATTGTTCAAGTCTTGATTCTAGATTTGTAAGGCAGAGTTAATTTTTTGGAGTATAAGAAGAAACTCCCAATTCAAGTGCCCACAACCAAATACTTCAAAATGTCAAGTAATGGTAAAGATCGCGAGAAAAGAGTTCAATTCGATAATAGAAATCCATCAAAAATAGCTACTGGAGAAGATTTGGAAGACAAAAATGAAGAAGAACTGCTGCTGGAACAAGACATTGAAGGATCACGACCTAAATCAAAGCGGAATCAAAACTTTCTTGCATACAACTCAGATTCATCTGATGATGGCCAAACTAGACGTGAGCGAGATCAAGCAAGAAGGCTGAGAGCAGAGAGCAAAAAAGACGAAGATGACGATATGTTTTCTGACGAAGACGAAGATATGGATGATGAGGAAAAGAAGCAAGAAGCATCAGCCAAAGCAGTAAAACTGCTAAATATGGATGAGTTTGAAAAGGAAACAGAGACAAATCCTGAACTGAATGGTTTCAACCCTGGAGATGCTGAGGACGAAGGTGCTGATGAAGAAGAAATCAATGAAGCAAATGTTGATATTAAGTACTTTGTTAACCCAGACGATAACGCTTCCAAAACCGTTTCCAAAAGAACAAAAACTCATGAACCTAAGCTAGAAGGATTCAATTTACGAGATGACATGGAGGAAGGAAATTTTGATCAAGACGGAAACTTCATTCGAAATGCCAATGATGAGAATGCGCATCAAGATCAATGGCTTGATGGAGTGAGCAAAAGCGAAATCAGAAAAGCCCGTCTAGCTCATGAGCACCGTCAAAATGCTGCTGAAAATACACAGAAGCCATTTGAACCACTCGAGGCAATCATGAAGCGCTTAATAAACTTGCTTCAAATAGGAGAAAGTCCATTAGAAGCGCTACAAAGGCTCAACTCGTTAAGAAAATCAAACGGAAGGAATCGCAGATCCAGGAAAAAGAATGAACCTGCTCTTTCAAACAAAGACAAAGATATTCAAGCCAAAATCAAGTCAGAAATTGAAGATATCACTTCGTTTTCAGAACAATTGATTCAAAAAAACATGGCTACTATCTACGAAATGTCTAGAGAAGAAATCTTACGATATTATGAAAAACACACTGGAGAAGAGTATTCCTTCAAACGAAAGAGGTCTTCTAGTCCCGAGAGCTCTCAGAATGCTTCGAACTCTGAGTATGCTGAGAAGATGTGGGAGTTCAAATGGGAAGGTAGTGAAGACGTGCACGGTCCCTATGATTCAGCTACCATCAGAGCCTGGATTGAACAAGAATACTTTGATGATCGCGCTCAAATTAGAGAAGCAGGAACCGTTCAGTTTATTCCCTACGATCAAATCGCCATTTGAGCTTTTCTACGGTCTCATTAATATATATTGATCACAGGGTTAGGTTTAAAGCCAATATAAAATAGGCAAACCTTAATTCTGGAGGTCTTTGACAGATTGAAATTGCCTTCTTTGTACGTCGTTTCCAGAGGAGTCTTTACCTCTATCCATAAATCGAATCTCGAATGTGTCATGAATCAACTTCGCAATGGGCATATGGGATTTCCCGATAGAAATGAAGAAACGTTAACTGAGACAGTATATTTAACTAATGAAATATTGGTATGTATTATGTCAAATGAGAAGGCAAGCACTAACATGATGCTGTTAAGAAACTGTTGGATAAAGAGCAGTCAGAAGCTCGAAACGATAGTAATTTATTGAGTGTTATCACTTGTATCACAAAGTTGATCAATGAAGAATCGAATCTTTCATCAGAGATTAGTCTCGAAGAAACGTTTCCAGGAAGTTTTGATCCTCGACCAGCTGTACTGTACTTTGTGGAGAATCATGGTCTTATAACGTTAGGTTCGAAGCTCAAGGAGTTTCCATGGGAAATTGTGAATGAGATTTTCAGTTTGATTCAAATATTGGTTGAGGATGTTTGTGTTACTACGAATCTTTCTTTTAACTCTGACTTGATCTTGGGAATAACTGCCTTTCTACAATCAATGAAAACTTATGATTTTCCTGATGATGATTCTAGAGAAAGATTTTGCGAGATTTTGCTTGCGATTGCTTCCTTAATGAAAGTTCATGACGGGTTACTGGAGTCATGGTTTAGACTGATTGAAGATGTCGGGGGAGCACCTATTAAAGAGAGTATGATTTCAAGCCGAACTGGATTCTCTAGAGATTTCCCACTGTTTCCTCTGCTCCTCAATTATGTATACCACGAAGGAAAATCTGGAGAATATTCAAGAACCGGGTTTCTTTATCTTATTGAGGTGACTTCCCAGTCTGAAGAATTAGTTACTTGGTACATTGACGGCGAATTGACTCTATTCCTTGCATCTGGATTATCTGCATTTTATTCTCAGTTGAGCGGTGATAGTAAAGAAAGTCAATGTCGTTTCAGGGAAGATTCTCTTTATTCCTGCCTTTTGTTTTGGCAGGATTTGCTAACTTTTGCTCAAGGGTCTCTTCCACTTACAAAAAATATTGCTTCCTACTTTGATCTTTTATTTATTCGGCAGGTGCTTCATCCTTCAATTGTAGAAAACTCAGATGAGGTTTCTCTTGACAATTTGACTTTCATCCTGGAATGTTTAGATCACAATGTGTTAAGTCAAGCTTTATTGTGCTATTTTGTTGGATCTCCTATTGTTTACGACAATACAATAACTCGGATTTCAACTATTTCAAAAAGTCACAATCTTACCTTGACCAACATCCTAAACTCATATTTACATTCCCCTGAAGCAGAAAGCCGTATCAAATGCTTGAGGTTATTGAGTCTTCTTATTAATAAATACTACCCGTATTTGATCGGTCCTGTCATTCCTATTCAGCGTGCTCCATCACATGTGGGCTACAAGGAATCTTTTCAAACCTTACAGTTAGTACAGTCAGTTTGCTCACAAGTACTTGATGAAATTGTTTCACCAGAAAAATATCTTTCGATGCTAGATCAATATCGTGCTGACTTATATTTCGCTAAACGAAATTGCCAGTTTCCGAGCTTTCAAGATCGTCTTAAACTTTTGCCAGAAGACTTGGCTGTCATTGATTCTAAAATTCAAAATCTTAAACAAAACTATCCTGGAGGTGAATTATACTATCACGAATTGGAACAGCAGGATACTCTTGACATTCGAGATACAAGTTTGGCTATTTTAATTTCAAGAATGAAATTATTTTTCACAAACTCATATCATGAGAATATTATGTTATCATCTGTTTTCGTTGAACTCGGAATAAACGGCTGGATGAGATACCCTGAATGGTTTACAAAAACTTTAATGAATATGATTTTGGACATACGTCAAAATTATGCTCAAGTAAAAGACAGTATTAAAAATTTTGAGATGGTGATTAATCGAATTAACATGGAAAAGCTTAGCCTGGAAGAATCTGAGACAATTGAAATTAAATCGACAGATAAATCTCTGCCTTTTTCCCTTCCTGGTTATACTTCAGATTGTCTTGAAAATCATCTCACCAAAATAAACGAGTTTGATTCAGAAGTCAGATCTCTTTTAGAATTAAATTGTTTTGAAGAATTGAATACTAATCTAACTCAAAACTGTGTAAATGCTATAGTTTTTCAGAATTTTGTGTGCCAAATAGAAGCCTTATACCATGTAAAGTTATTTACCTAAATGATATGAAAGAAAATCTGAAATATTCGTGAGATTTACTCATTCATAGTTTTCGTCATAATCAATATCAAACCCATCTTCGTCTCGAATATTTTGGAGGTCAAAGTAACCTTCTTGTCCGATATGTGTATGATCCAATTTTGATGAGATTAAGTCAAAGTTATCGTTGTTGTACTGCTTTAGAGTAGAGGTTGACAAAAGCTGCTCGAATGGTTTTTGCTGTTCTCTTACATTCCATTTTAGAGTTCTGGAAACGGAATCAATATATTCGGTAGGAGAAGAAGTGATTGAAGGGAAGGGGAATTGTGAAGCTCTTACGGTAACGAAGAAACCAGGTTGTAGCTGAAACCTATTTCGGCCATCGAAAGATGCCCATGCTGTTGAACGAGATCGTACGGGGAGGTTTATTCTAAGGACCATGGAATCAGGTAACAACATTGGCCTAAAAGATAAAGTGTGGGGGCAGATAGGAGTGACTGCTATGGTAGACACTTCTGGATGTACCAATGAACCACCAGCTGATAATGAATAGGCAGTAGAACCAGTAGGAGTAGAAAGAATTAAGCCATCTGCCTGAACTACCGTCAACAGAGAATCATTTCCATAAAGCTCCAGCATTGAAACCCACGGAGATGGACCTCTATCAATCACAATTTCATTTAGCACTTGATGCGTGCTCAAACGTTTGCCGACCTCATTGTATACTGTACAAGAAAATCTCATTCGCAAGTTAACATTAATTCCAGTTTCGAGTACTCTTTCAACGTGAGTCTTGTATTCTTCAAACTTGAAATTGGTCAAAAATCCCAGAGATCCCAAAGAAAATGAAATGACCGGAGGGACAATACTTTGGAATAAGCCCGAAACATAGAGAACCGTACCATCTCCTCCTAGAGTGACAACTAAATCAAACTGTTCTGGACATTTGGTTGCTCTCTCTTTAGTCCAATACTTGAGTCTGTGAGCAAAGTCAGGATTATCTTTCAGCAGACCTCTGGCATTGAACCTTTTGGAGTTTTCCAATTTCGAATCAACATAAACGGTAATTCCCTCTTCAGTCTTATTTCGCTTTAATAACCAGTTAGCCAAGTCTCTAGTGAGATATATTAATGAATTGTCCCTAGCCTTTGTAACAATCATGACGGATTTTACATTCATTCGGATATTAGCTTGTCCCAGTTTCTTTGCTAATTCCCTGACACCAGTAGCAGTCTTAACCAGCCTTGTGTGTGACAATGTAGTAAGATCCTCGGTTGAGAGGGCTTTGAAAGCATTTGAAACGTCAAAAGCCTGGTCGAACTTATTATGAACATAGCATGCAGTCGAAGTTAACGAAGGCACTCTCGAAGGAAATCTTGATGATTGAGTGGATGACAATGAGGTAAAACTGGATACATTTGAAGAATATGATCTAGGCGAAGGTGATGAAGAGGAAGCGTTGGTATTGTATGGGTTGTTTTGTTGAAATGTAATATATGAAGACATTCTAAATTCGACCTTTCATAGATGTTCAACGAAAGATGAGAGCAAGAAGGAATATATTTATAAAAGAGAATAATAAAGAGAAAATAAACTGAATTTTACAAATAATTAAGTATATATATTGGCAAAAAGGAACCGCAACTGTAATTTTAAAAAGAATTATATATGAATAGAAGCTTATAGCAAACACTAAACTAGAAAAATAAAAGATCAATCCAAGGTTCAGATTTGTGCTAGATTTTGTTTAAAGTAGAAAGTATTCTTCTGCAGGCTATAGAAACTCAATCAAAATTAAAAACTGTTTAATTTTATGTTCTTTTAGAATTTGCATGATAAAAGAAAAAAAAAGAAGTCTGATTCCATTATATTCGGCCGTCTAGAAATAAAGTCATGTATTCTTTTAATTTCTTTCAAGCCAGTTCAGTACATCTAGATCGCTAGATCACGGCTCTTCTAATTTAATAAGAACGTCGTTGAAGAGTTCCCTATATACAGATTGGTGATAAATACTAAAGTAAATCCTTCATGATTATTTTGTTTCTCAAGATTGTTGGTAAATTTAAAACCTAATAATGTACAGGTCTAAGATCTCAGGTTGTCTAACCTTCATCTTATGCTTTCTGGTTCTGCGAGTTCAAGCTCTTGCAACACTCAGAACAGTAGGAGCTCATCCATGTAATGATGGTAGCCCAAGCGAAATTACTGTGTCAAACTTCACAGTAGTTTTCGACAAAGAATCAAACATGGTTAGCTATACAGTTGAAGGCTACTCAGATCTTGATGTCAAGATTTCTCGTAAGTACAAATCAAACTCTTTCATAAGTCTCATCAAACCTAACACACTAGTATGTAGCTAGAATCAAAGTGTTTGCCTATGGCAAGCTGGTATTAAACGAAAAGGTGAATCTGTGTCGAAATAATATTACAGAACTTTGTCCAATTCATAAGGGCCCAGTTAGTGCTTCTGGAAGCTACTATGTGCCATCAAAGTACACCCAAGCGATTTCTGATGCTGCCTATTCAGTGCCCGACCTTGAAGGAACTATTCAAATTGATATCATTGACTCAAAATCAAAGAGACAGTTAGGATGCTTATTGTCTAGCATCGACAATGGGAAGTCAACAAAGGCAGCTGCTGTTACGTACTCGACGGTCGGTATAGCAGGTATAGCGTTAGTAGTGTCTGCCTTATCCAGCGTTGCCAGTTCTTCCGGCGGTGCTAGTGCTACGCCAGGTGGAACAGGACCGGCTGGTGCTAATCTCGAGAGTGGTGTTCATGCTGTCACTGGCTCTGGCCCAGCGTCTGGTGCTCCAGCGTCTGGCCCTGGAACGAATGTCGCTGCTGGCGGATGGAATCCTCCAGGCTTTGTTGACTTTTTTTCCGTTTTACAAACCATATCAATATCTGGCATGTATAATCTCAACTATCCATCATCTTATCGGAACTTCTCCGAGAATTTTGGTTGGAGTATGGGAGTTATTACATGGCCTGGATTGCAACAGAGTATCGACAGATTCAGAGACAGCACTGGAGGCAATGTCACTGCTTCTGGCTATGAAAAGCTTCAGAATACAACTCTGGTATACCAAAATCAACAGAACATGAACAGCACCGGTGTGGACTTTTCATCTGAACTTAATACTACAGCCCGAGTACTAAACCCTATAATGCGAGCGCTGGACTCAAATAGCACAGTCCCTGGGCTACCAGACGATGATAACCCAAAAAGATATGTGACCGTTGTGAATGGAATCAAAGCTTATGTTGAAAAGCTTTCTGTGCCTAGCACAAACACATTCATGACTTTGTTGATTTGGTGGGCCATTATAGTTGGCCTATGCATAGTGTTTATATTACTAGGAAAGCTTATTCTCGAGATTTGGTCTAGGCATGGAAATCCCAAAAACAAGTTCCAGAATTTCAGAAAACAGTACTGGGTTATATTGGGGTCAACATTAGTTAGGCTTCTTGTGATATTCTATGGAGTCTGGGTGCTTTATTGCTTATACCAGTTCAAAATTGGCGATTCTTGGGGCGCGAGGTTGCTCGCTGCCATTCTGTTTGCAGTGGTAACAGGGACACTATTGGCATTTACAATAAGAATCATTTGGATTGCTCATCGGGCATCTAGAACAGAAGGCGGGCTGGAATATCTCTTCCATCATAAGCCCTGGATTCTGAAATATGGGCTGTTCTATGACCAGTTCAAAGTCAAATACTGGTGGTGTTTTATTCCAATGCTGCTGGCAGTGTTTGGAAGAAATGCTTTTGTGACACTGGGCAGTTCCAACGGGCTCATCCAGGTTATTGGCCAACTAGTTATTGACGTGCTCTTGACGTTTATGCTCATTATTCTAATGCCATTTAATACGAAAATGGGCAATGGCATTAATATTGCAATCCAGGTAGTAAGAGTGATCTCGTTAATCTTACTATTAACGTTTGCCGTTCAACTGAGACTAGATAATGTTGTTACTAGTGGCATTGGTATGGCGCTCATTGTTTTGCAGTCAATTTTAACTGTGCTACTAGTGGTCTTGATATGTATAAACGCATGCTATGGGATTTTCAAATGGTTCCGTCAACGTAAATTGGCAAAGAAGGCCTTGGAAGAGGAGCAGCTGGCGTCTGAAAAGTCAGCGCAAAATGCCATTAGTGAAGTCGATAGAGGAGTTTTCCGTGAAGAGCAAGATGAGAAACAGCATTTCGTATTTACAGACGTTGAAGAGGCCTCTAGCACAGGAAGCAATCCTTCGCCCACGCTTCCGGAGCCTGAACAGAAGCGATTTTCAGCATTTGAAATCAAAAACAACCAGGGAAACCCGACGTCAGTGCAAAGCGCTCTACACATGGCATCTGATATGCCAATGGGGGATGTCGCTAGAGAGTCGTTTGTTAGAGAGTCATTTGAGATTGACAACAGGAATTCAGCTGTTTCCTATGCTTCCTCAGCAGTCACGGACGAGGACGGCTATGCCAGCGCCGATGATACTATTGAACAAGAGACCGAATACTGTGTGGGCGGTCCAGACAGTTTGTTTTTCCCCGTCAGCTCCATGGCAGCGAACCCAGATAGGGGAAGCACTTTTAGTCAGGTACCATCTGCAAACTCGGAGAGGCGAAATACGTTTAGCCGACCAACAAGCATAAACACGCAGGGAGATAACTCGACACGATTGAGTCCGGCTCACCGGCCAGTGAAAGAGAGGCCATTGAGCGTTGCTACTTGTATCAGCAATAGCGAGATGATGCCTGAGGACGAAACCACCGAGCAGTACACGACAGGCTGGGACTTGATCAATGCTCCAGAGGCATCACTGGCAGCTACCATTGAGCCTAAACCTAGAGACCCATTTTCAGATAGAGTGTGAGCTTATTCTGTAAAGACAAAGGTTGATATTTTGTAATAAAGGTTATTGTAATAAAGGTTCATGTACAAATTTAGGGATATATAAATCTAGGTTGTATTAAAATCTAGGTTGTATTAAAATCTAGGTTGATACTCTGTAAAGACATTCATATTCAGAAATTGTTTCAGAGTGAAAAACACTGCATGATTCCCCGTTTTTGTGTGACAAAATCAAATATATAGATATTTCCTGTTACAAATTTTAGACAGATATTACAAGAGTAAATAGCCAATGGCAGCACCGGCGACAATGTTGAGAGGACGGGCGACGGAGTTGGCAGAGTTGGCAGTAGGAGTGTTAATGTCAGTGGTAGTAGTAGCAGATCCCGCCGAGCCAGCAGCTGAGGTAGATGCTGAGGTAGATGCTGAGGTGCTAATGGCAGACCCAGAAGAGTGAGAAGCGGTCAGAGTTGAGTTAACAAAAGACACAATGTTAGTTGAGACATTAGAGGAGACGGCAGAGGTGGTAGCGTTTTTAGAGGGAATTGCAGCAGCATAGAGGCCGCGAGCAGTAGAGTGAGAGTGGCGAGCAGAGTAGGAGAAGGATGTAGACGAAGTGGTTACAGGAGTAGAGCTGGGTACAGTCGAAGTTACAGGAGTCGAGGACGAAATGGAGGACGACGGGATGGAGGACGAAAAGACTGAGGAAGAAATGGCTGAGGACGAGGAAAAGGCTGAGGACGAAGGAAGAGCTGAAGACCAGGAAGAAGAGAATAGAGACTCGGTAGAAACATAAGAGGTCGTGCTGGGGTATGCAAAAGTTGAGCTGGAGACTTCAGAGCTAGAGCTAGAACTAGAGCTAGAGCTAGAACTAGAGCTAGAGCTAGAACTAGAACTAGAACTAGAACTAGAACTAGAACTAGGACCAAAACTAGTACTAGTACTAGATACTTCAGAGAACGAAGAGCTGGGAACTTCAACAGTCGAAAAAACAGAGGTCGAGACGGTTTCAGAGCCGTCATTGATCGTAATGGTATGGTAAATGGTAGAAACAATCGTGGTCGTTGAGTCTACTTGGGCCATGGCAACAGCACCAAAAACAGTAGAAAGAGCAAGAGCAGAGAACTTCATGGCTACGGAGTATCGGCTTTGTGATTTAAGTTATAGAAGGAGCGGACAAAAGTTGGAGTCACTGGCGGAAGACTATTAATCTATAATAGAAAGGAATGTGTACCGGCGACGGAGGTAAAGAGCGTGGTGTATCAAACAGCAGTTCTGTGAAGCAGGAAAAGAAGGAAAAATATAGGGAATTTGGGTGGTTTAAATGGCTTTCGCGATGCTGAAACTGGTGCTTCATGGACGCCATACTGAGATCTCAGCACTCCCAACTGGGAAACCATTTTTCCGATTTGAGCTTAGTCTCAACCGACAGACGTTTCTAGGGATGGAGACACAATGTTGGACGCTGTCAAACCTTTCGAAACGATCTTCAACAACACATGAGCGCTGCACAGAGACACGGCTCAAACTGGGCTATTGGCCGACTCTGGAGAGACATAACAGAAGATCTGTGTTGATTTCGCGTTTCAGCGGTTCCTGAGCGCGGTATATTTGGGTATGGTGGATTTTATAGAACAGGTGAAAGTATCCGAGGTGATTAGGTAAGTATGGAGTATTGAATGATGAGATTAGTAATGATAATAATGAAATTAGTAATAAATTACAAAACAATGAAAATATTAGTAAAATATTACTAATATAATAATGAATTGAAGTGTAATATATTACTAAGATTATACTAGATAGAAAAAGAAAATTAGTAATATATTACTTATGATTTTTAATTCTGTAGTAATATATTACTACAAAACATAAGATTTAGAAAAGATTACCAACGTATTACTATAAAATTACAAATTCATTACCAACGTATTACTATAAAATTACAAATTCATTACCAACGTATTACTATAAAATTATTAACTCATTACTAATATCCTTATCCTGTACCAACAATGTGGAAGCAGTTTGAAGCACTGCTCTATGCGATGCAACAATGACTGCTTGACTAATCACGATAAGAATTGGACGTGGCTTTTGAACATGACACTAGTTTGGGCGTTGGAGCATATGTGCCGATGACGCTGAAGTAACTATTATTGCAGCATGTAGTTGCAGCCAAAAAAAAGATACCACCACGTTATACCGCCAATTCGCAAAATACGTCACGATTCTAGAACTCTCAGTACTGTACTATCCAGGCACGCAGGCTCCGGACACTCGGCCAGCCAGTCGACGGAACATTCCTCGAGTAACAGGCCCCCCACGGAACTCCCGACTCGGAACTCGGGTGCGACGTACCTGTACAAGTCTGGATTAGCTCGTCACATCTACTTCGTCGGGCTTGTCACGTTCGTATATTGTTTATTTTTCCTTTATTTTTTCTCTACCTCCATAATTTTTCCTTTTCTTCTTCTTCCCTCTTTCTTTTCCTGGTATTTGCTTCTACTCGTAAGTTGATTATCACAATGGTTATCCATAATGGCCGCGAACACCTCACCGTAGAGGAAACTCGTCTACGCGAAGACAGGAAGAAGATCAAGGTAAGCCGACTACAGCCAAAGCTGGATCAAAAACTAACTTCATAGTGTAATCAGTACCGTGTATCTAACTATTTTTTTTCTGTTATCATTTAGTACTGGAAACGATGGGGACCGTATCTCAGTGAAAGGCAGTGGGTAAGTCAATTGAATGCTTTGGAGCTCATCTGCTAACGTGTAGGACCTTCTAGGCCACAGTACGAGAAGACTATTCTGCCAACGGCGATGCCTGGCGCGACTTTCCTCACGAACACGCCAGATCAAGAACTTATAGATGGGGAGAAGACGGTATCGCAGGTGTCAGTGACAATCACCAACTTACCTGTATTTCTTTTGCTTTTTGGAACGAGAAAGACGACATTTTGAAAGAGCGTCTGTTTGGACTGACGGGCCACCAGGGAAACCACGGTGAGGACGTCAAGGAGACCTACTTTTATCTGGACAACCTTCCTACCCACTCATACATGAAATATCTCTACAAGTACCCTCAGAGAAAGTATCCGTACGAACAATTGGTGGACGAGACGAGCAGAAAGTCTAGAAACGATCCTGAGTATGAGCTCGCTGACACTGGCATCTTTGACGACGACCGCTACTTTGACATCTTCATTGAGATGGCAAAGGATACTGAAAACGAGGAAGAGCTGCTCTTTCGTGTAACCGCCTACAACCGTGGCCCAGAACACGCTCCTCTACACATTATTCCCCAGCTCTGGTTCAGAAACACCTGGGGCTGGGGTCTTCCGCGAGAAGAGAAGAATCCGGTGCCCAGCCTGTCCCAGCTGAACGATCATGTCGTTGAATCAGACCACTGGCGACTCGGCAAGCGGTTCCTTCATCTAGCTCCTTCTCCTGGCTTTGATACCACGGGAGATATTTACCCTCAAACGTTGTTCACCAACAATGAAACCAACAAGAAGCTCTTGTATGGCGTGGAGAACGATTCACCCTATGTGAAGGACGCTTTCCACGAATACATCATCAACGAGAAGCACGAGTCTGTCAATCCAGACAAGTCGGGAACAAAGGCTTGTGCCTGGTACGCTTTTGAGTCTGGCGAAGGCATTCCTCCCGGTGAGTTTGTCACCGTTCGCTTCAAGTACACTAATCAAAAGCCCAATTACGAAGATTTTGACGAGGAGGCCTTTGACAACATTATTGACTTGCGTCAAGACGAGGCTGATGATTTCTACTGGCGAATCAGTCCTGATCCTATTTCTGATGATCTTCGAAATGTCCAGCGCCAGGCGTTTGCTGGTATGTTGTGGACCAAGCAGTTTTATCAGTTTATCCAAGCTGAGTGGTCGCAGGGCGATCCAGCCAACCCTCCTCCTCCTCCAGAGCGCTCCTCGGTGCGAAATCAAAGCTGGAAACATTTACATATTGACGACATTCTGTCTCTGCCTGACAAGTGGGAGTATCCATTCTTTGCTGCTTGGGATACTGCGTTTCACTGTATCCCGCTAGCCATGGTTGATCCCGAGTTTTCGAAGAAACAGCTTGATTTGCTGACTAGAGAATGGTATATGCATCCTAATGGCCAAATTCCTGCATACGAATGGAATTTTTCCGATGTCAATCCTCCCGTTCATGCTTGGGCCACCTTTAGGACTTTCAAAATAGAAAGAAAAATGTTTGGCAGCGAAGACTTGGACTTTTTAGAGCGGGTATTTCAGAAGCTACTGCTCAACTTCACCTGGTGGGTTAACAGGAAAGATGGAGGAGGGCAAAACATTTTTGAAGGAGGGTTTTTGGGCATGGACAACATTGGAATCTTCAATAGATCTGAGCCTTTGCCAACCGGAGGAGTCTTGGAACAAGCGGACAGTACTGGTTGGATGGCGTTCTTCTCATTGCAAATGATGAACATTGCGCTTGAGCTTGCGAAGCACCGTCCTGTCTATGAAGATATTGCCTCCAAGTTTTTCGAGCACTTTATGTTTATTGCAGATGCTATGAGTTTTAGGTCTGGAGGGGGAGTAGAGAAGCCATTGTGGAACGACGAGGACGGGTTCTATTACGATGCCATTTCGTGGGGCGGTCCTTGGAGCCAACAATTGCCGGTTCGATCTTTGGTGGGCTTGATTCCCTTGTACGCTTCGCTGACACTCGAGCCCCAGGTGCTCAAAAAGTTCAAGTCATTTAACAAGAGAGTACAATGGTTTATTGACAACCGTAAGGGAATTGCAGAGAGAAACACTGCGAGCATGAAGGATCTGGGAACCGGCGAGCGTAGACTGTTGGCGCTAGTTAGTCGGGAACGACTGGTCAAGATTCTGGAAAGGATGTTGGATGAAGAGGAGTTTATGAGTGACTATGGCATTCGGTCGCTGTCCAAATATCACAAGGAGAATCCGTACTCGATGACAGTGAACGGTCAGGTCTTCACTGTTGACTATGTACCTGGCGATTCTAATTCTGGATTGTTTGGAGGAAACTCAAATTGGAGAGGGCCTATTTGGTTTCCCACCAATTTTCTTTTAGTAGAAAGCTTGCAGCGATTCTACATGTACTATGGAGATGATTTGAAGGTTGAGTGTCCCAAAGGATCTGGTAACTTTGTGAATTTGGCTAGAGCTGCTCAAGTACTTCAACATCGATTGATCAACTTGTTTACGCGTGATCCCGAGAAAGGTGGGCGACGTGCCATAAATGCGGGAAACGAAAAAGCGGATTTTGATCCCCATTGGTCTGAATATATCTTATTCTACGAGTTCTTTGAAGCTGACACTGGCAAAGGGCTGGGAGCTTCTCATCAGTGTGGGTGGACGTCGTTGGTAGCTAAGCTGATTCACGACACTGGAGTGACCTGCAGACTGCCACAGACTCCCAAGACTCCTATCAGTGCTGCAGAGCACTACTTTGACGACGAAGTTTCTTCTAGACGTCATTTCAGAAGAAAGAGCACTAGTATCAGGCTGGAGAGACGAATGAGCACGAAGTTTTGCGCAACTCCTCGCGACTATCGCAGCGTGAAATCTTCTAACTCAGAAGATGACGAGGATGTTCAGGCAGACATTGAGAAGGCCATGGAGAAGCTGAGTATGAATGGCAATACCAAGTATGATTATGAGTTTATGGAATGAGAGGGATGGCTGATAGTAGTAGATAGAAGGTTTATAAAAGTATTGAAGGATGTAGCTAGCGAAATGGAAGAGACAACAATTAAAACCCAAAGAACAAGAATAAGAAATTTCAAGAAAGCAGTAGAAGCAGAAGTGGTAGGGACGATTCCAGGAGATGAAGATCGGAGTAAACTTTGAAATAATTAACTTCTCGAATCTCCGGCAGCTAATTGTCAATCTAGTAGAACGATGATGATACTACTAATATTTCTATATTCATAATGAGACGTTGATCAAGACATTTAAAGAATTTTTCTTTTCAACAGTTTGTATTATTGTTTCTTGCAAATCACGATTATCATAACTATATTATTCCTATTAGGCTCACCAGAAGTACCAACAAAGGTGAAATATTCTAGACGCGAGATCAATTTTTTCTGTCGATTCTTAAACTTAAGAAAGACTTGTAAATATGCTTAAAAACACTGCGTTCAATGGTATTCTAGTAAAGTACAAATAATAAAACAAAAGAAATGAAGATGAAGTAATAATTGAAATAATATAACTGATATAGTTGAAAGAAGTGAAATTTATATAGATTACAATTTGCTCTACAAAAAATTGTTGAAAATAAATATGAGAATAAACATGAAAATAAACGTGAAAATAAAAATGAAAATAAACATGAAAATTAACGTAAATAATAAGATTAATAAAAATGAATAAATAAATAAAAATAAGGAAACATAAGGAAAAATAAATAAATAAATATGAATAAATACAGATAAAAATAAATAAATATGAATAAATAAAACTAAAGAAAAATAAAGAAAAATAAAGAAAAATAAATAAAAATAAATGAAAATAAATGAAAATAAATGAAAATAAAAATAAAAAAAAAATAAAGAAAAATAAAAAAAATAAATAAATAAAAAATAAAAAAAATAAAAAAAATAAAAAAAATAAAAATAAATAAGTAAAATTAATAAAAATAAATAAACAATAAAGTAAAATTAATAGAAATAAAGTAAAATTAATAAAAATAAAGAAAAAAAGATCAAAATAAAAAAAATAAAACAAAATTGAATAAAACAAAAATAAACAAAAATAAAAAATAAAAATAAAAATAAAAATTAAATAAAAATTAAATAAAAATTAAATAAAAATAAAAAATAAAGAAAAATAAATAAAAAAAATAATACAAATAAAAAGGAGATACGTAGACTATCTATTTGGTCCTTGTGTGCGGGAACACACGATGCATAACTGAGCAATTTTCCTGCAAACCATTCCAAAGAAAACTTGTCTGTACCTCGCTGCTAATTGTTACCTAAACTAAACAGATGACAATAAAAAGACAAGCCTAACCGGGGAGTTCACAAGGTACTAGCCATCCTTTCGAAAGCCAGACCAAATATTACAAGTAATAGTAGTATGAGTATTAGTCCTTGAATTGAAAAATGATTGGTTGTTACAATATAATACGTTTGATGGACATACATTAGTCGTCGAGAAGAAGTTGTAAAAGCAGCCGTAAAAAGCGTTGAAATTATGAAAAAGTAGCAGTGATAGCAGTTGACAGTAGTAGTAGCGCACCGGCAGTGTGAATAGCAGCAACACCAGCGCAGCTTCTGTAAGCCGTGAATAGTATTGGAAAAAGCTTCTGTAAGCCGTAGCATTGGAAAAGCTGTAAGCCGTAGCATTGGAAAAGCTTTAAACCGTAGCATTGGAAAAGGTTTAAACCGTAGAATTGGAAAAGCTGTAAACCGTAGGAAAAGCCTTAAACCGTAGTATTGGAAAAAGCTTTAAACCGTAGTATTGGAAAAAGCTTTAAACCGTAGTATTGGAAAAGCTGTAGAATTGGAAAAAGCTTCTGTAAGCCGTAGCATTGAGAAGCTGTAAACCGTAGCATTGGAAAAAAACACTGGAGACAAAGATACTCTGATTTGCCTGCTATAAATTAGTTTGTCGTCATATATAAATAATAAAAACAGAGCGAATAACAGAAAATATTACTATTTCGGGTTCGTTATTCCATGAATTTTCTTATGTCTCCGTAAATTGGAAACCACACTGAAGTGTCGTCCACAGCCTTCAAAATCACATTTAAAGGGCTTTTCTCCAGTATGCGAGTACGCGTGGGTTTGTAAAGAGCTCGGCCTAGTAAAGCGTTTTCCACAGACTTTGCAAGCGTGCTTTTTATGGACTTTCTGTTGCTGGTGATGCTGTTGGAAATTAATTGGAATCTGGGGAATCTGAGGTCCAAGATTCTGAAAGGGTAATTGAGGAGTGGGAAATGCTGGATATGTGGTGGAAATAGGATAGTACTGAAGTTGCTGAGCAGAGAATTGCTCTGCTGATGTATGAGATGGATAGAAAAATTGGTACTGCTGAGGTTGGAAAAAGTCCGCCGACTGCTGCTGCTGTTGATGTGGAGAATGATGGGCCGGCTGCGATGGAGGGAATGAGGTTCCTGGGAAGGAATAATTTCTATGGAAGCTGGAGACAGGCTGGTGGAGTGGTGGAGGAGATGTTGAGGAAACGGAGGACGTGGAGGGAGGTGGTAGTGGATATGCTGAAGGAGTTTGTGATAGAGGAGAGTGCTGCTGCTTCGACTGTAAATGATGCGGTGGAGAGTGCTGGTAGTTTTGTGAATGGGGAGTCATTTGGCTGGTGGAGATAGTTGGTAGAGAAAGATTTCGCTTGTAGAACTGTTGTTGATCAGAATCCAAGCTGTGGAGGCTGTCCATTTTGACTGAAGGCAGAGGAGGTAAGTACTGTTGTTGCTGATCAAGCGTGTTATTATCAATTAACATAGTCATCATTGAGCACAAGAGACACAAAGAGGATCGTGAAAGGAGTTGAGTCTGTAGATGTTTTTAAACTCTTTAATGCTTGTGATAATTCTAAAGAGTTGAATTGCCGGTTAAAAAGAAACCAGGGCGTTGCAAGCTGATAAGAGAGGGAATGAAGAATAGAATGAAGATAAAAGTACAACCAAAATTCAAAAACTAGAGGAAAAAAGCCAAAAAATACATGAAAAAAAGTTGGATATTTCAGGTATTTTATAGTTTCGCTGAAGGAGAAGAGAAATTCCAGAGAAAAAGGTACATTCTGTACATAAACGCACGTACCAACATAAAATTCAGGTTGTAATGAAAGAAAACTACACTATGACAAGTATTTTGACTTGCATGTACTTATGTAGTACATCTTTTTCTTTTTTTCATGTCTTTAAATTTTCTTTTTTAACGTAAAATGCACGAGAAAAAACAAATGTTTGAGAACCATGGAAAACAACAGTCGAGATGCGCAAAAGGGAAAAAAAAAGTGTAAAAAGAAAAAAGCGGAAAAAAGAAATATAGTGAATTTCCAAAGTGAGCCCGTAACCAACTTTTAACTCATTTTGGGTTAGCTTGATAAATCTTTAGTTAGCTTGATAGCTTGCAGGAAAAGAAATTAGCGTAATTATTGGACTCCGATCTTTTTTCTGTTCGAGCTAACTGGTGATGCTGGTTGGCACTGGAGGCAAAGCGAGGATGTTCCATTTTGGGGTAGATAAGCATAGAGAAGATTGAAGTGATAGAGAAGATTGAAGTGATAGAGATGTATTGATTTGATAAAGATGTATTGATGTGATAAAGATGTATTGATGTACTCATATACTCATATATTCATCTGTTAACTTTTCTTTTTTTCTTTTCTTTTCCACTGGTCTTCTACTCTCCAAAATGACTACAAAGTCATCCCCTCCCTCCCCCTGGTCAGCTCCAAGCCAACCAGCTTTGAGATTTCGGAAATAGACCCAAATGCAGCACATATCAAACAGGTCGCTTGTTGCTATTGGCCACGCCGTTTGCTTTTCAGGTACAACTTGACCACGCTTCTCTAGTTGCGGTGCAGTGGTGTGCAACCATCTACATGAATTAGTGGTTTATAGGGGTTAGGTCCACACTTTCTTTTTTTAGCGGTTTCCTAATTCGCTCTTTGAGCCCACAGCCATTTTCGCGTTGTTCCAATAGTTTCATCGCGACCATTCACGTCGACACTCTTGCAACACAAGCGAGACAACTTTCAATGGTTCACGACAATCATGGCAAGCGCACCAATAGAACCGATCCTACCAGACGGGCTTACGCTGCGGACGTACAGGTCGGCCAAATTACCAGCCGATGTATATGAGCAGTGCTTTATGCTGGTGAAGCGAATCAAGTATATGTATGAAGCGAGCGGTATGGGATGGAGTTCTAGGAACAAGCTGGAAGAGTTCAATGAGCCAGACATGCTGTTCTTTGTGATTCTTTCTGCTTCAGAGACCCCCGATTTCGCTGAAAAGGATTTAGTTTTGTCCAGATATCTCCAAGCCCGTTCTGTTCCAGAAACTGTTCCAGAACCATCAGAGAAGGGTTTAGAAACGGGTTTAGGAACGGGTTCAGAGGGTTCAGAGGGACCTTCAGAGGAAGGACCAAAACCTCCAAACACTCTAGGAAAACCTGGAGAACCTGGAAAACCTCTAGGAAGACCTCTAGACAACCCTGGAAACCCTCTAAAATTCCTTAGTAAAACTTCCCCAGAAACTGGAAAGGTCTGTGGATTTGCCAGCATGATGCAGTCTGTTCCTGAATATCTTGAAGACGAACAAGATCCAGCCATGTGTACGTACCTCTACGAGCTTCATGTGCATCCCAAATACCAGTCAAAGAAGCTAGCCAAGTACCTTCTAGCTCAGGTCAAGTCCATCTCGCTACCGCTGTTGAAGCTCACGGTGTTTCTCATGAATGTTCCCGCACAGAATTTCTATCTGTTCAATGGATTTGAGTACGATCGGCCAGCTGAAGTGCAGCAGCAAAAACAACAGCAGCTTGAGCGACTCAGAAGACCGCGTTCTAAGACAGCTTGTTTGGACGTCAAATTACATCCAAAGTTACCTTTTACTGGCAGAAGCATAAAAGGATGGAGTGAGATGTATTTGAAACTTCCGGATAAATCAGAGGTGACGATGATGCAATTGTAGGAGTTTTTAAATAGTATTGAGATGGAGATGGAGTGGAGTTGGAGTCTTCAAATAGTCGTTAAATAATCTTTGAATAGTTGTTAAATAATCTTCAAATAGTCTTTAAATAGTCTTTAAATAATCTTCAAATAGTCTTTAAATAATCTTCAAATAATCAAATCACCAAATCATCAAATGCTGGATGAAAAGCTGAAAACTGATTTTATTTTTATTATTGATTGAATTCTTCCTTGTAGAAAATGTCTGGAGATGATCTAAAATCGGTGTATACGGTATAAAAGCTCGTAGTAGTATTTGAACACGGTATTTGAAAGCTTGTTTGAATCACCGAAACTTGTGAACGAACCGTGTAACTGGATTCTTAATTGGTTTTTGAAATAAATGCGCTTTGCAACATGATTCAGTGATTTGGCTTGGATTAGATTCAGTGTTTAAACTGAGTTAAGATGAATCTGTCAGAGCTACTGTTCAGTGTTCAGTGTCAGTGTTGAGTGACAGTGTTCAGTGTTGAGTGTCAGTGTTCAGTGTTGAGTACAGAGTGTTTGGTGTTGAGTGTTTAGTATTGAGTGTTTATTATTTAGTATTGAGTATTTAATGTTTAGTATTGAGTATTTAATGTTTAGTATTGAGTAGTTAATGTTTAGTACTGAGTGTTAACTGTTCACTATTCTGTTAACTGTTAACTGCTAAATGAGACTTTCATAAGACTTGACTGCTCAAACTTCATTTCTTCATCTCATGAGACTAACTCCAGTTCAATGAGTCAACCTGCTCAATTCAATGGACTCTCCAGCATAATGAATTCAATAAACCTATATTCAGCTCAATAAACCTATATTCAGCTCAATAAGCCCATATTCAAATAAATAAATTTAATAAACCCATCTCCAGCTTAATCAACCCATCTCCTGCTCAATCAACATCTCCTGCTCAATCAACCCATCTCCTGCTCAATCAACATCTCCTGCTCAATCAACCCATCTCCTGCTCAACCAACCCAATACACCCACCTCCAACCCAATCAACCCTCCACCCACCACCCAATCACCCCAGCAAAACTCAATTTAAGCTGTCTCGAAACCAGCCTTGACACAAAGTATTATGAGCTGCAATCACAGGCGCACCTGCTCCCAGAACTTCCAAAGACGTTGCTGCAGTTCAAGCCAGAGCCGTATTCAACTGAATAGCATAGTGAGAAGCATGATACTGCGAGAATAGAAACCTTTTTTTGAAATTGTTTCAAGTCTATTTAGGAATTATCTTATGCTTAATTGCATTTCATTGTATCATGATATGTTATTTCCTGTCCGACTTGACGACTTTGGTAATTTCGGAGCCCGGTACAGGTCCTCAATGTTGGCGGTCATTATGGCCGCCACATGCGCAATAACGATGGAAAGATGGTGCAGGAAGGTGTTTCAAATCTTCAAGTAGGCGATAACTCTGGCATTAAAGCAGACATTAACGATTTCCACGTCGGTCTTTAGTAAATCCGACGCATTTGAATGACTGCGATAGTTCTTCGGACCTGAATATCTCTACCGTAGTACCTCAAAGTTCTTTAAGATTTCTAGGTTTTTCTGTTTTCAGCAATTAACATTTGAATCTTAAGCTCAAATTAACGAGAGTTTGGCAGTAAACCGTATCTCGAGTAAATCTTTGGCCATAGCTACAAAGTTAGAACGAGCAAATGAATAATGAATATATTGAAGTTAAATATTGAGAATTAAATTGAGTATTTAGTATTGAATTGAGTATTTAGTATTGAATTGAGTATTGAGTTGAGTATTTAGTATTGAGTTGAGTATTTAGTATTGAGTTGAGTATTGAATTGAATATTTAGTATTGAAATGAGTATTGAAGTTAATTATTAAATATTGAAAATTATATATTATATATTGGAAATTATTAAAAATATTTACTTATTAAATACTATTATTTAACTTTGTTCATCAAATATTAACTTTTATTAAAAATTAAATTTATTAAAAATTAAATTTATTAAAAATTAAATTTATTAAAAATTAAATTTATTAAAAATTAAATTTATTATTATTAATTCAATTTTTTGACTTTCTAATTATTACAACTTATTATATTTATTAAATCTACTAAATCTACTAAATTTATTAAATCTACTAAATCTATTCCATTATTTCCTCAACTCTATTTTCAAGGCAAGGGTTTCAAGTGACACGTATTTTTTTCAACATCCAACTCTTCCCTCCTAGATCACCGGATTGAGCTTAAAGAATAAAACAACAATGGCAGCTCGAAAACCATTCATGATTCTAGCGATATTCACCTCGGTGGTGTTCATGCTGTATATGGCCCTACACAGCAGTTCATCTGGTCCAAAGCTCCCAGCTAGAAAAGTGTCAAAAGATGAAAGCGTCATTCAACACTACCAACTAAACAGTCTCGCTTCGACATCGCGATCGCTCAAGAACCAGGAACAGGTCCTACTGTTGACTCCGCTCGCCAAATTCTATCCCGAGTACTGGAGCAACGTCCTCAAGCTCACTTACCCCAGAAACCTCGTAGAGCTCGGCTTCATCGTGCCCTCCAACAGTCAAGGCGACCAGGCCTTGAAAATGCTCGACGCCGCCGTCAAGAAGGTTCAAACTGGCCCAGCAAAGGACAGATTCGCTAAGGTCACTATTTTGAGACAAGATACTGCTTCTTTGGATTCGCAGCTTGAGAAGGACAGACACGCCCTGTCTGCTCAAAAGAAGAGAAGATCATTAATGTCCCTCGCCAGAAACTCACTATTTCTCACGACCATAGGTCCCAAAACATCTTGGGTACTATGGCTAGATGCCGACATTGTTGAGACACCTCCAACCCTAATTCAAGATTTGGCTAAACACGATAGAGATCTCATTGTAGCCAACTGCTACCAGCGATACAATGATCCCAAGAAGGGCGCCTCCATCAGACCTTATGACTACAACTCATGGCAGGACTCAGAGAACGCCTTACAGATTGCTTCTGAGATGGGAGAAGATGAAATCATTCTCGAGGGCTACCAAGAGATGGCTACTTATAGAGCTTTGATGGCCCATATGTATGACGAGTCCAAGGACCCTCACTTGGAGGTTCCTTTAGATGGTGTTGGAGGAACTGCTTTGTTAGTCAAGGCTGCTGTTCATAGAGATGGTGCAATGTTCCCGCCTTTCCCGTTTTACCATTTGATTGAGACTGAAGGATTTGCAAAGATGGCCAAACGTCTTGGCTATCAACCTTGGGGATTGCCAAATTATCTTGTCTATCATTATAATGAATAATTTACTTTTTGATATTCGCCCTAATCACAAAAGTTTATATATAGACAATAAGACTATATAAATATGTATTTAAATATAAGTATATGTAAATATGGAGAAGGAGATGGAGTATTTAATATGAAGAACTATTTATTTAAATTCTTGAGAATAATTCTTGTGAATATTTAGATTCATTTGAATTCTTATAAATATTAAAATTCATTTTAATCCTTATTATTTAAATTCATTTTAATCCTTATAAATATTTTAATCCTTATTAATATTTTAATCCTTATTATTTAAATTCATTTAAATCCTTTTATAAATTTATTATATTTATTTAAATTCATATGGAGTAAGAAGCATCTTTGAAAACTCTTTGAGCGACTCAACACCTCTAACTTCATCTGTCAACTGAGGTAACTTAACTACATTAAAGTCTTCGTAAAGCTCAGCAATTTGTTCCAAGTACTTTTGCTGCATCTTGGATCTAGAAGAACATTGAGCACAATCTTGTGATTTGGCTGGGTTGAGAAGCTGATTCACGACTATGCAATGAGTATCAATTTGAAATTGAGTAAGGTCCTGGATCATTCGTTCAGTTTCATATAGAGACAGGAACTCAGCAATACAAACACAAACAAAAGTAGTCAGTTCGGGGTCTTTGAACTGCTTGTTGACCTCTGAAATAGTAGCACGAGTCTCGTTCAACTTGGCCATAACGTCGTCGGTATTATTGCCATTCTGACCCAACATCGTATTCAGCATAGGACCAAACTTGGAAGAGATCTCTGCGATTTTACCTAAAGCCTTCTCCAATACTGAAGGAAAGCTTAAGAATCTTAAAGTGTGGCCAGTTGGAGCAGTATCAAAAACAATGGTTTCAAAATCAGTCGATTTTACTTGTTTCATGACTTCGGCAAATGACATAGCTTCATCAACACCAGGAATCGATAGAGCAATGTCCTGCATCATTCCAGACATTGGTCCACCTCCAGCGTCCGCTGAGTTCACCATTTCCTGAGCAGCGCCAGTCGCATCGATCTCCATACAAAACAGATTGGGAATCCCATTCACCGCAATAGCATCTTTGCCAAACTTCTGGCCAAACGCATCGCTCAGGTTATGAGCAGGATCAGTCGAAATCAAAAGGACTGATTTGCGATGTTGGGCAAGCTGGACGGCCAGAGAACAAGAAGTAGTGGTCTTTCCAACACCACCTTTACCGCCACAGAAGATCCAGCGCAGAGACTTTTGGTCAATAATGTTTTGTAAAGTGGGTTCAAATGAGTATTCGTCGTCAGACATGTTGATTTTCAGTTCTTTATGGAGAGTGAACAAGTATACTGCTGGCCGAAAAAGTGAGGTAGGTCTTCTTTTTCAAGCTCCCATAGTGGACCACGTGATTGAGAGTTTGTGATATGTCTCACGCATTCGACAATTATTGAATGGTGTTGGAAGTGTTTCTGCTTATGATGTTGAAAAAATAGTAGTGCTATACAGTATGTAGACAAGCTGGACACTTGTGTTTCTGCTTGCTTTGAGATATTGAGACCTGTGCCATACTTGATATGATTCAAGAATATAGGGTGCAGGGAAATATCACACTAAAGGAACTATCGTTTTGTGTAACATTAACCGTACAAACATCGCTTGGAGTTGATATTTCTTCGGTTTTTGATCTCAATTGGTCGCCATTTGAAAGTTAAATGAAAATCGACTTGTCTCATGATGATCTAAAAATGTTTGAGGGTTCAAACGTTTAATCTCAAACTCGACTTATTTGGGACCTGCGTTCAAACGGTCGTCCTGGGAGTCCCGAGGAGGATTGACATTGATTTCGAGCTTCAAACCCTTATTGCAGATGTGATTGATACACTATGGGTAAAATATATTAAAGTTAACTGTCTCGTTTTAATCAGTTCTACGGACTTGGCATGAAGTTTTTCCATGCTTCTCAAGTGAATCAATTCGACAACTTCAGGATAGGTCTTTTCGACTCGGTGCGATCTCTATTTATATCGTGATATAATTGCGTCAGAAAAAAGTTTGAGTTTGTGATTTGAACTTTGGAAAAAATGAAAGGGACTCAGATAACCATCGATATCGCTCACGTCGGAGAATTATTCGAATAGTTATTTCTCTTAACTCCGATTCGTGACCAAACCCTCTTGTTGATTTATATTTGCAGTTGGACCTGTACCTTAATATTAATGCTGAAAACCTTATATCAAAGTTTTGCTACTGCACGTCACTATTCTGTCAACTAACTACTCGGCTTTACTGAATCTTACCATGCATCAAGACAAATCTGAGTTTGTAATTGGCTTTCCATCATAGATGTCAAACGCAGCGACTTTACAAATCTAGAGAGTCACAATAAGCCCAAGTTGAATAGAGCATGTGTTCATGTAGAAACATTTCAATATGATCATTTCATTTAACTGGGCTACTGGTAGGTTTCTTACGCTAAGAGTGAAGAAACCCAATATCCAAGACATTGAGAGGAGAGCGGGAACTTAGTACGCCTGATCGATATTTCATTGAAGCGGCCTTTTATTTAAGAAGCCTGATCAATATTTCACTCAAGAGTGTAAAGCAGACCCCTTTAACATCAAGACATCACTGACAACATTCGGGCACATGGACTTTACACTGCCTAGATTGAATGGTCTAATACCATTGAACACACAAGTGTCAACTGTAATCATATTATGAGACCAACTAAGTTTTCATTTTAAACATTCTTAAACCGTCCCCAATTCTTGGAGAATTCATTTATAGTGACCTTCATCATACTCAAGAAGACACCATGAGTACTGTAAAAAATATATCAAAGACATGAGGATGTTTTCACAGACCTCCATAGCCAACTCTCAAATGCTTCAAAATCTACGCTGACAGCACTCGATTTTATCGAGAGTGCGTTGTACCGAAACAAGATAATAAAGATCTTCCTCTGTTGGAGTTGAGCGCTCCTCCATGATGGCATGCGTTCTATATCTCGTTTTCTTTTATTTTTTTTTGAAAAATTTCGCAATTTAAGTAGATCTGAAAATTTGTAAATACTTTGTCCTTCTATAACGGCAATTCGACATATATAGACTTTTCGAGCGTGAGGGCGATATATGAACAATGCTATTCATAGCTTTATTCAAAATTCAAATTTTTGATTGAAATCCTACAAATGCAGTTTTGTTTGTGCTACAGAACCGTCACGTAAGATGGCTGACTGTTATTGTCAACAATGAACAATTGAACTTAATCACCACCAAGTGTTCTCCTATATAGCATAATTCATAGTATTTCTTCAGTTATCTCCTAGTAATATTTCTTCAGGGATTCGTCCAAGCAAAATCCTTCTTTGTAGCACCATTGTGTTCTAGGGTGAATCGTGATGCAGAAAGTTGTAAAAAAGGTTGGAATTTTCAGAATTTTCAATTTCCACAATAGTTTTTCTAGTCAATTTCCATCAGGACTATGGTTAAGAACTGTTGACCATACTTGATTGCAAGTAATTGGATTGCTAAATGAATTATGATCATTATTCCGCTTCATTTTGATATCGTGCTGGATTTTATGGAGATGTATTGAGCCATCAGCACTACTTCTTGCGTCGACATGTATTCTTTAAGACCAACTCTCTTGAACTGCAGTTCTGCAAAATGCCGAATGCTAGACGATGTCGTTTTTTTAAAAAAAAATGAATATTTCACACAGTTGTTATCACGACCCTACTTCCTGCGCATAATCGCTTGTCACTCCGTGAGATACTCGAAGAGCTCGAAAAGAATTAACTTTTGAAAACAAAAAAGATTCTCTTTGTTAACATGCAATATTCAATTTTCAGTATCCCCTTCGTGCAAAATACAATTTCCAGTAACCCCTTCTACAATTTTCAGTATCCCTCTTCGTGTTAATTGTATATCACGGAAATGAAGAGTAGTGAGGAAGGAAAAACTAAGGTTGAATAAGTGACAGTCTGGTTTAACTAATGACAATTGGCCAAAAAGCCTATGTTTACTAAGGTTTCTACTTGACAAATATTCATAAATCGGACTCCAGATCTATGATTGTTGAAAATTCACATAGCAAGAGCGCAACTCCAGAACTTTGACTGAAAAGCTTTGACCTAGATCATTCATTGCAGATAGAAACCTTTAACCAGTATATTGAGCCAAGATCTTCCTTCAGACTTAACCTATAGATATTCATCATCTTGTTAGATGCAAGTTAGAGTCGCAGATGGTCTGGAAGCTACAGATCCCATATTATAGACGCTATTTTGCAAAAATTATCTAGTACATTCCTGAACTTGCTATCCAGTCAAAATGTGTGATTTCAAAAATGGCAATCTTTGGTGTTTCCGTCAACATCAATCAAAATGCCTTTACATAAAACCAGAGCGTGGCACAAGTACGAGAAAAAACTAGAATTGTATCGTATAGAATTTCATCAAGATTAATAGTAACAAGTTACGCCAAAATAAACAAACAAAAAAATAGCTGCACACAAAAAAATCAAACACGAAAAGCATACAAGAAAATGGTGGAAAAATCATGAAAATAATGGAAAATCATTATCAAAAAAATCAATATCAAGAAAATAGTGGAAAAATCAATATCAAGAAAATAGTGAAAAATCATCCAGAAAAGAGTGAAAAAAAAATAACATTAAGAAGAAAAGCAGAGAATCTAGAATTTCTAGCTTGTAGTGGTTAGAAACTACCTGCACCAGCTCAAAATTGTCTCTCAGAAAAGCTGCAAATCTTGACTTTATAACTGCTTTGCAACGCATTCCAGTTGCATTTGGAAGAATATGCGACGCCAACAATTATGAGGGTCAGGCTGCGAAACGAGTCATAAATGGTTTATATCTTTTAGGCATTTAAAAGGCTAGTATTGATCTACAGGCACAATGAGCATAAATGATCCTACTGTTGCCTTTAATTTCTGAAAAATAGTTAGACAGAAAGATTCTAGTCAATTGATCCATATTGGGTAGACTTCATTCCAGCAACCTTCAACTTATATCCCATTGCATACAAAAGTATGGGACTTGGAGTTTATGGTGCACATTCTTTCGTGTTGGGTATAAACAGTGTTGATGCTCAGAGACCATTTCCTGTCGACCTCTCTCTACACATCTTGAGCATATTTTCATACAAAAATTAACAATGGAGTTTCTATTCAAAATACGTAGCAAGTCAATATATTCAGGATAAAACGCCTAGGTAAACTATGGCTGTTTCTTCTATTTCATAAATTTTTCAACTTGTAAAATTTCATCTAAATTATTATTCAGTGTTTTGGTCGAAAGTTTAACAGTTCTACTTAAACTTGTAATATTCAGCATTGTAGATCTTACTGCATCTTGATGATTTTCTCTTCTATTGACTTGGCAGTCAAGTCTCTCGCCTACAAGGTCTCCAGAATATAACACTCTCATACAAATATCACCTATGCTTAATTTATTTTGCTGTTTAGAAGCTACTAGCCATCGAGCTGTCTTAAACAATTTACGGATGTATAGTTATTCTTGTACAAAAGTTCCTTATATTCATTTGATCCAAGTGAATTAGTACCTTTCTAACCATTTATAACGAATCATACCAAGGCTTCAGTTTGTACTCAAGAGCGCTAATTGTGATGTCAATCCTTGTATCTACCAGCTGCTTTTTATCAAATTACAATCTGGAGAACTTTGCGATTTTTTACTTGAATCCGTCCGTAACTGAATTGTCAATTTTTGCAATTACGTTGAAAGTGCACAATTTCTTAACCATCTCGTATATATTTATTTCTACCCATGGGTTATCTCAAAACCTTGATTTTAGTCACTGTTAACCAGCTGTTACCAAAAGGGATTGTTTCCGACTTTCGTGATGTCTTTGTCTCAAAGTGACATGAACACGGAAGGTTAATATGAGTTTGGAAAGTTAAGGTTTTTAATCTTCAAACGTTAACAGCATGATCACAAATTCGTTCTAGGAATGGGCGTACATTACAATCAGATTTCACAGATTCTGAGAAAACTATGTCAATACTGTAAAATCAACAAATTCCAGGTGATTTTGCGAACCTAATTATCGAGATTCTAACATTTCGTTTATCACAAAAAAAAAAAAACTTCATCAGTACTATGAGTAGATACATTATGCACATTTAAATCTTGACGATATATCAATGAGATCTTGCGTTATCTCTATAATACTAAACGGTCTCACAAGATATATACTAGTATACAACTCTTCAAATACGTTGAAATTTGTTGCAAAATAAACTCAACTGACTTTATAAGCTCGTTGGGTGAATTTAATCAAGTAAAACCAAATAATACGATTACCCCATCTTCTAAAAATACAGAATATGATTCTTTTAATTATACCACGATTTCACTCTAACGAATACTCAATCGTCTCACTTTTGCATGTGCTTAGTTGGTTTAGACAGTCTGAGAAGGAATCATAATCGAGAGTCCAACATATATGACATAATGTGTTTTACTGAAAGACCTTCCCAACCAACTTTTTAATTTAATTTATAGCCAACGATCGGTTCTAACACCCTTAACTTTCTACCAGTAAAAGACGTTGGTTCATCTGAACAATTCAGGCTAATTGTAAACTTAATATTATTCGAAATAATTGGTTTTTTCTTAATATTTAAATTTTTAAAATGAATCAAAATGTCTTTGATCAATGGACATTTGTACTCGCACTTTGAAGTTTCAAAGGCCAACGTGTCTTACGTTGATCTCAGTTTAATTGAAAACCTGAATTATTCCGGAATTGAGACAAAATTTTAAACTAGCCCTAACTAGATGCAAAAAACTCTCGAGATTCTTCATCGGTTGCCTGTTTGAAAAATTAACCTAGCATTTAAAGCTGTCAGAGAGTCAGATTGTTCACAATATACATGAGTACAGATACACCAAGTGCAACCAGAACCTTGGAAAATGTTCTGGACTCCGTTGACCACATTATCTTCTTTATCAAAGTTGATTTGGTTGCCGGATTCTAAATAATTGTTGACAGCCAGTTCCGCGTCAGCTATTTCTACAGTACCACTTGTTGGACAGTGGTATTTGTACAATTCAAAACCTGTTTGCAGCATGTTTTGGTAAATCGAACTATTTTCAATCACTTTTCATCTGGCGAAGCTGAAAAAATCATTTAGTTTCATGGGTATGTATATCAACTATAACTACGTTTTGAATAGTGAGAATCACAGATATCTAGCAGCTGCCTACCTGCTTAACACAATCTGTAATTTTGTGTTAATTTCTGTCAGTTTTGATGAAACAGCTTCAAGTATATTTCGTCAATGTGCTTTAAACCCAAAGAATATCTCGCCAACGGGAATACTACTAAACTCTTAATCACTGTTGATTAGCTTACAATCAACGAGATAATTATCTGACAGCTAGTGATGAAACGAAAAATTACTTCTCTCGAAGATTGAAGCTTAACAAAAACTGCGCATTGAGTTTAGAACTCGTACGTCGTGTGAATAATAATTTTCCAAGACTGATCTTCCATGGAATTAAAAGGCGGTATAGGAAACTCTGTTGTGCGGGAATCCGTTATGATTCTGGAATTATTCTAGTTCTTGTATACGTTTTGTATCTTTTGATAATTGCAATTATCAACATCTTTTTTTTGTTTTGACTACGGAGATTGTAATAACTTCCTGCTCAAGATATTTCTATAGAGATTCCAATCAATGTCATAGGAAAACATTATCACTTTTTTCATTCGCTATTAAATTTTCCATAAATAAAAACTGTGAATTCTGGAAGCGGTATGTTGTTTCTTAGAATATCACC
Source organism: Geotrichum geniculatum (assembly GCA_030566045.1). Classification (NCBI taxonomy): domain Eukaryota; kingdom Fungi; phylum Ascomycota; class Dipodascomycetes; order Dipodascales; family Dipodascaceae; genus Geotrichum; species Geotrichum geniculatum. The sequence goes on along the minus strand of JAJMHM010000021.1, from coordinate 69,350 downwards.
TATAGAGACCCTTCAATTCGGGAACCAAACAGAAACTTGGAATCAAGCAAACTACAGAAATGCCTTAAAATTTGAGAATCGGTTTGTTACTAGGAGGTGATTTTTAATTGTTTTGAAGTACAGTTCTTGTCATTTAAAATATAAATTCTTTGGAATTTTTACTTATATTGGTAAACAATTTGAAAATCTTGCACCAGTTGCTAAATTGATTTTTATTCTAGTTTGGCTCGTTGTATTTTTTGAGTTGTAAGATCAGATATTTGAAAGAATTTTTGTCAACAATAGTCGATATTTCTAGAAGTTGGTCCTCTCCTTTGAATTGATATACAGCAGTGACATAGCATAGTCTCATGTTGATAGATTCGGGCCTGCTGCCTTAACATCAAATACTTATATCAAGGACAAATAGCCATGCTATTCTTTGATAAAGCTCCTCCTGAACTAAACACTGGGTAGTTGTTAATTAGTCACTCCTAACTCACGAACTAAATATGACCTTTGACGACACGAAATACAACTCCCCGATAGCTCAAACATTTTGGATACAGCCCAATTGGACCAGCAGAGTTAACTTGACCGCAATTTGTTGCAATGTATTCAAAGAGAATATATGGGTGATCGTGAAAAAATCAAATTATATCAAGTTATACATTATTATCCTAACTTGTTGGTATAGTCAGGCTCAAATCCTAATAGCTCTTCATCATGAATGTCCAGATCGCCATCTCTAATCATTCTACAATTGTTGTTAGATGAGCCCCCTAATCAATAATTGAAAACATACCTAGGATCCAGTTTTGCCAATTTTTCAAGATGTTCACCAACAATTCTATCTCGTAAAGACTGTGAATCAGCACTTGCCTGTTCCTGTTCCATTTGACGCTTTACTTCAGTAGACGGGAGTACATATTCGTTATCACAATGTGGACAATACTGATCAGTCTCGTCAAAGTCAGACATGTCTTTGCGAAAAGCCTTTTTACAGCTCTTGCAAATGAATGTAATGTCAACCGTTTTTTGCAGAGGATGGTCCTCTAAATCTTCATGACCTGCGATATTTTGTTAAGATCAATTCTCATATTGATCATGCTTCACTTACACTGAGGACAATCGTACCATTTGCGGCAGCACTGACGCTTAAAGTTAGCTAAAAGCTTCCATTAATGATTCATTATTGTACATACAACAGTTCTAATAGAAACTTGAGCGTTGGTAAAGTGCTTGCACATCACGATGTCGTTCTTTGGTCTCTGAGTCTCTCTCAGTAGAAGTTAGAAAGATGGTATTGAAAAATTGTTACGTAATATATTTTGCTCATTTGGGAGAATTACTTCATTTTATTTGATTCTTGATTTCGGACTCAGAATTTGTAAGCTTCTTCCTTCAAGACACAATTATTGGATCAACAACCTCAATGGCCGCTACAGAACTTCAGCAAGCACCTTCAGAACTCAATCAAGCTCCTCCAGAGCACTGTCCCGGCACCGAATCCGAGCTGGCTGGAACTGCTGATGCTTGTGCGGGATGCCCGAACCAGGAAATCTGCGCCACAGCTCCAAAAGGTCCTGATCCCGACATTCCTCTGATCACTGAGAAGATGCAGTCTGTCCAACATAAGATTCTGGTGCTATCAGGTAAAGGAGGTGTAGGAAAGTCAACGTTTACCAACATGCTCTCCCGAGCATTTGCAGCTGATGAAGATATTGAAGTGGGAGTCATGGACGTTGATGTTTGCGGACCGTCCATGCCAAAGATGATGGGAGCCGAATCAGAGAAAGTACATAGTTCCAACGAAGGATGGTCTCCAGTGTATGTTGATGATAACCTCTGTGTCATGTCTATTGGATTCTTGCTTCCTGACCAAGACAACGCCATCATCTGGAGAGGCGCGAAAAAGAACGGTATGATTAAACAGTTTCTGAAAGATGTTATATGGGGGGATCTTGATTATCTGGTTATTGATACTCCTCCAGGAACTTCAGATGAACACTTGAGTCTTAGTAAGTACTTGCAGCCCAGCGGTATTGACGGCGCGATAATTGTAACTACACCTCAAGAAGTTGCACTTCTAGATGTCAGAAAAGAGATTGATTTTTGTCGTAAAGCCGACATTCCTATCCTGGGATTAGTTGAAAACATGTCAGGCTTTGTCTGCCCTAATTGTAAGGGCGAAAGCTTTATATTTGAGCCAACTACTGGTGGTGGAGAGGGACTAGCTAAAGAGTTTGGAATCACATTTCTAGGTAAAGTTCCTCTGGATCCTAGAATTGGACGTGCCTGCGATGAAGGAACTGACTTTTTACAAGAGTTTCCAGACTCCCCAGCTAGTATCTCCCTTCTAGAGATTATAGAACGCATTCGGGACCAAGTTGAGTGATAGCCATCGGTTTCTATTTCTGTCAAAAATTATTAATAAACTCTAGACGTAACAATAATGCATAGGAAGAATTGGTTTCTTCAATAAATGAATAAATATTTCTCAAGATTTCTTGGATGCCTCTGTTTGTGTCGAACTGTTTCCTATCCTGCAGCACTTTGACTTCAATAAACAGTGAATTCATAAGCTCTCGGAAAGGCTGCATTTTGATGAAAGATTGTTCGTGGATTTGTCTGAGAACAGCCAGATGTAGTTCACTGATGCCATCCGGATCAATTCCATCTTGAGAAATCGCATTGAAGACCTTGGTAAAATGTCCATTGATAGCTATATCCTGAAAGAATTCCCAGATCAAGTTCATAAACACCTTCAATTTAAAGCAAATCATTGTTTTCTCATGATCTTGTATTTCAATTTCATCTTGGGTGAAAGATCTTCTCGGTTTGATGATTAAAGAAGACAATACTTCTGAGCACGAACGAAAAGCTGAAAGAAAAGAAAACATGTCTGAATATATGGCAATACATTCTTTTGATGCCAGTATCTGTTGTGAAGTGTCCAATGTGAAATTCAGTTCCACAGATATTCCAGTAAACGTTTCGATAAAGTTAATTGCCTGACGATCAGTCAATTCGCACCGGTCCAAGTGAAAAATTTCATGAGCAAGACCGAATATCTGGCTATAAGAAAGGAAGTCTTCTTGGAGATTTTTTAAAACAAGAGTCAACGATTTAGCCATGGTTGTTTCTAGCGGAGACTTGTCACTTTCTGTCGTGAACAGTCTATGCTTCGGACCATTCTTCATCTCAATCAATGTTTTTGAATACTCTTGACCAAAAATGGGATTTCCATAGAGTGCAACTTCTCGGAGAGATCTAAACAGCGTGAAGAGTTTTGATTTCGAGAATGTCTGTGAATCAATCTTTAATATGACATCTTTTCTGACTCCAGTTAAGATTTTTGTCAACTGGAAAGAATGTAACTGAGTGCCCAGTTCATTAAATTGCTTCAAATATTGATCTCTCAACTCATCCAGTTCAGAATTATAGTCATTCAGCTGTCTCATCATGCCTCCAGTAGTGAATATCAACTGGCACATAGTCCCCGACAGATTCAAAGGCATGAATACTGGAAGAGTATCATTGAAAAATAACTTAGCAGTTTCAAAATCATGACCGTACAATACCCAGGCACTCACAAACTGTATCCAGACTTTGTTCATAGCATTTATGCATTCAGTTCTCGCCATATCAACACGATGATAGCCACTGGCTTCTTCAAATATGCCATATATATTCCGCTCTGCAGTATCTTGTGATATGAATATGCGATCCATATATTTAAGCACTGCTAAAGAGTATTTCAGTACTCGTTCCCATTTACCTAGCACACTGGTAATAAGACTGAGAGCCATGAATTTATCACCGTTAACTACCTTGGTATCTTTGTTTAGAATCTTCTCTTCAATATTTTCAATCTCAGTAAAGTATGGCTGCAGCACCTTGTCTTCAAAGACTTTCACGATTGAAGGAGTTACCAACTTCATTGCAAGCTGAAAAGGGTTCAGCAAACCTTTATCCGCGTAAGTGGCCTGCTCTCTCGTCGAAACAATCCGTTCATTTGCTTCTCGGACAAGAAGACTGAAAGAATGCACATTTGATAGAAACGTCCGTTCCGCAGGGTGAAAAAAGGCATCTGAAGAATCTGGATCCAATAACGACGAAGGCAGTCCCGTTAAACTGAGAAGGATTTCGTGTAGCATTCTTTCAACGCACCGCGTGCTATGCTGATATAGAAGCGAAGCCAAAGAAACAACAGTAAGATCATATAAGAATAGCCCCCTTACCCTCAATCTTTAACATTTGATGTTGAGAACTAGGAGACTTTCTCAGCTCAAATATTTATTTTTCCTGTTTTGTCTCTCGCATTTTCTGTTTTCTTCACTCATACTCTTGATTTTTACGCGTCAAAACGATTAAAAGCATGTCAAAAGAAGATAGTCCTTTGGTGGAAAATGAGCCTGTTGATGTAAGTAGATCTATCTTTGGATCTGTTCAAAGTATCTAACTGTAGTTCTTCACTAGATCAGTGAATCTGAGGAAGACTCTCGACAACAAGTAAAGCGCGTTCCGGCAAGCCCAGAGGTGTTGAAAGAGCGATCTGCTCGATATTTCGCTTCAGATTCTCAAGATTCAAGGTCTGCTCAACATTCCACAGACTCAGCTACTAGATTTCAATATCTGCTCGGTCTCACTGATCTGTTTAGACACTTTATTGATGCAAGAACTGAAAAGGATCCTGAGTTCAAGAAGATTATCGATGAAGCAGACAAGGCCCGAGCTGCTACTGAGGCTGGCAAAGTCCACCGTCGTAAGACGGAGAAGGAAGAGGATGCCGAGCTGTTGCAAGGAGAGTCTGCAAATGATAGCAAAGAAGATTCTACAACTGTATTCACTGAGTCTCCTGGTTTTATTAATGGCACCCTCAGGGACTATCAAGTTCAAGGTCTCAACTGGATGGTCTCGCTCTATGACAACTCAATTTCTGGTATTCTAGCAGATGAAATGGGTCTTGGTAAAACTCTGCAAACAATCTCATTTCTTGGATACTTGAGATACATTCGAAATATCAATGGACCACATTTAGTGATAGTTCCCAAAACAACTCTGGACAACTGGGTCAGAGAGTTTGCAAAATGGACTCCTGAAGTCGATACAGTCCTGTTGCATGGTAACAAAGAGGTCAGAGCCGAGACGATTAACTCCAGGCTGAAAACATGTGATTTCGATGTTCTGATCACTTCCTATGAAATGGTTCTTCTGGAAAAAGCAGCTCTCAAAAAGTTTTCCTGGCAATATATTGTCATTGATGAAGCACATCGTATCAAAAACGAAAACACTGCTTTAGCTAAAATCATTAGGTTGTTCCATTCAAGAAACAGATTGTTGATTACTGGTACTCCTTTACAAAACAATTTACACGAACTTTGGGCTTTGCTGAATTTTTTGCTTCCAGATGTGTTTTCTGACTCTGAGGATTTCGATAGGTGGTTTGAAGGCCAAGGAGGAGATCAGGATTTGGTTGTAAAGCAACTGCACAAAGTTCTCCAACCGTTCTTACTGAGAAGAATCAAAGCTGAAGTTGAAAAGTCGCTACTTCCCAAGAAGGAGATCAATATCTACGTTGGAATGACTGAAATGCAAAAGAAATGGTACAAAAACATTTTAGAAAAGGACATTGATGCTGTCAACGGTGCTAGTAAAGAGAAAACTCGACTACAAAACATCGTCATGCAGTTGAGAAAATGTTGCAACCATCCTTATTTATTTGAAGGTGCCGAACCTGGACCACCTTATTTCACTGATGAACATTTGATTTTCAATGCTGGAAAAATGTTAATCTTGGATAAGTTATTGAAAAGAGCCAAAAACAATGGTAGTAGAGTATTGATCTTCTCTCAAATGAGTAGAGTTCTGGACATTCTTGAAGATTATTGCATGTTCAGAAACTATTATTACTGTAGAATTGATGGTGGTACCGACCATGACGATAGAGTGGCCTCTATTGATGCTTACAATCGTGAAGGATCTGAAAAATTCATCTTTTTACTCACTACAAGAGCCGGAGGTTTGGGTATCAACTTAACCACAGCTGATACCGTCATCTTATTTGATTCAGACTGGAACCCTCAAGCTGATCTACAAGCTATGGATAGAGCCCATAGAATTGGTCAAAAGAAGCAAGTTTACGTTTATAGGTTTGTTACTGAAAATGCAGTGGAAGAAAAAATCCTTGAACGTGCTGCTCAAAAACTTCGACTTGATCAATTGGTCATTCAACAAGGAAGAGCTAGACCTCAGGCTACTGCTGCTGCTTCCAAGGATGACCTTTTGAATATGATTCAGCATGGTGCTCAAGATGTTCTCAATTCCACACCTGCTGTCGATGGAGAGTTAGATGATATTGAAGCAATTTTAGCTAAGGGTGAAGAAAAGACGCAGCAGCTTAATTCAAAATTCGAAAAATTCGGCTTGGATGACCTTCAAAATTTAACGAGCGAGAGTGCTTATCAATGGGATGGTAAAGATTTCAGAGACGCAAATGGCAAAAAGAAGCAGAACAATTTCCAATGGATAAGCTTGTCAAAGCGTGAACGCAAGGAAAATTACAACATTGATGGCTATTATAGAGAAGTATTGAATCAGAAGGGATCTACTCCTACAGCTGAATCAAAGACTTCAGCTCCACGCGCTCCAAAACAACTCAATATCTACGATCATCAGTTTTTCCCAGCAAGATTAACAGAGTTATATGATAAAGAAACAGCACATTATCGAAAGCTTTTGAAATATAAGATTCCTGTTCCTGAAGATGCAACTCCCGAGCAAAAGGAAGAAATTGCAGCTGATCAAAAGAAAATTGATGAAGCAGAGCCTTTAACTGTTGCTGAAGATCAAGAGAAACTAAAACTCACTTCGGAGGGTTATAGTAATTGGAGTCGAAGAGACTTTTTCCAGTTCATTCAAGCAAGTGCTAAGTTTGGACGAAAGAGTGCAGCGCAAATTACAAAGGCGTATAACGGAGAGAAAACGACTTCTGAAGTTCAAACATATATCAAGGCATTTTGGCAAAACTATACTCAAATTGAGGGATGGGAGAAGTATGTCGGTCAAATTGAAGCTGGAGAAGAGAAAAATAAGAAACTTATTCTTCAAAAGTCTACCCTCAAGAAGAAGATTGAATCATATCAAGCTCCATTACAACAGATGGAAATTTCATATCCTCAAGCTGGAGCTAAAAGGTTGTATAGTGAGGAGGAGGATAGATATTTACTGGTACAGATGAATAAATTTGGATTGGATAGTGAAGGGCTCTACGAGAATATTAGGGATGCAGTTAGAGATTCACCACTCTTCAAATTTGATTGGTATTTCCTTAGCAGGACTCCTTTAGAATTGGCGCGAAGAGCTGCGACGTTATTGACATATGTTATGAAAGAATATGAAACAGCTGGAGGGGCCAAAAAGAGGAAGTCAGTATCAACTGAGGGCCCTAGAAAGAAAGTAAAGAGTTAAATAATATTTATATAAGTGACTGTATTTCTGGGAAAAATAAATGTCATTGTTTTATTATTATTTCCAACGTTATTTTGTCTATTGTTTATTATTATATCTCAGGATATTTTTTCCATTGTAAGAGAGAAAAAAAAAAAGTCATATTTCAAGTAAAAATAGCGGAACTTGAATCATGTTCGTGGAATGCTGAATTGAGTTGGAGTTTCTACAAGATCTTTCAAGAGATATATCAATCAATAAAAATCTATTATATAAAAACGAATAAGACCATATACATGCACTTTATATTGTAACATCTTAAATATATTTTTTCACAAACTTTCGAATCAAATCTCTTGCAACCATCTCTTCAAATTCTTTCTCCTTATCCATGGCCTTTATTCCCGAAGCCAATCTCTTGATTAATTCAGCAAATTGTTTCGAACGCTCATTTTCATCAGCAATCTGGTCTAAATCTAATCTTGGGACGTCGCCACCGCTCAACTCAGCACATCTCACGTAGTCAAGATATACTTGACCACCTTTATGCCATGTTAAAATTCCTTTAGATTTTTCTTGGAATTGCAGCAAAAGGTTGAAAAGACCAGTGAGATCTTGAGAAATTACAAACTTGGGAGCAACAGATACAACCAGAGCAGAATGAGCGTCAGTCCATGCTCCAGCTGAAATGTGAGCTTGACATTCCGAGAAGTAATCTCCTAAATAGTGATATTGCAAAGCAGCTGCTTCATAAATTACTTCTGGTTCAATCAACAGGTTTTGAAGGGAATCAGGTGAGAGGTTGGAGATTTGACGAGATACTAAAGCAGAGATATAGGTTTTTGCCAAAGTATCTGATTCAAGAAGGGAGAGAATAAAAACTGAGTTTTGGATATATCCAGCGTCTTCAAGTTGTAGCGCTAGATCATAGCTCACTATATCTCTTGTTTGCTGATCACTTTTGTTTATCCAGACATACTGCATGGCCCAAGAAACAAATGTACAAGGAGCAGCATCCAATACTCCAACAATCGAGTTTTGATTTCCAAAAATTTTCAGCATTTCCCATTCTACATCTTTCTCAACAGTAACACCGCAGCTGGCAATTGATACTGAGATGTCCTCATTGGTTGTGTCTCCATACCATAGCTCTAAACCTAAAGCTTCCTTCCAGTTGTTAGTTCTAATTGTCTTTGTATTTCCAGACAATAGCTCGTAAACCTTTATAATATCTTCAGGAATGCTGTGGAGTACGTTCTTGGAGCTCCATAAATCCAACTGAGCCTTAGCGAGAGATCTAACTTGGCTGTCTTTACTACCAAGTAACGGAATCAAAGTTGCTAAATGTAAATTATTGTCTTCAGCGGCTTTTAAGGCAGCTTTTGTGATTTGACCTTTTAAAAGCCAGTCCAAAACAGATGTTCCTGTAATTGATAATTTAAGAGAATCCCTTAACCATTTAGATAATAGCTTTGCTCTGTATCTACTGGAAATAGAGTCTCTGCTAGCATCAATTGAAACTTCTTCCATACCAAGTAGGGCAGCATCATCGAACAGGATTGAAGCAAGTTCCCACACATGCTTATATGATGATGAAATTTCAGCCAAAAATTGGAAGGAGATATCTATGCTTGCTTTGGGAAATTTATTCTGTCTTTTCGATAGTTGAGAAACTTGGATAATCTTGTTGATATTCTCTACAAAATCGGTAGAGATAGGACTCTGTAAGAAGAAGGTATTAGTAAATGATTAAAAAGTAGAAAGAAAACAAAATACTCACCAAGACTTTAGCAATGGTAAATCCAGCGTCGCTATCATTATCCCGCAATAAGAGCTTCGAATTACCGACAAATTTGGCGTATGAGTGATTGGAGAATGCAGGAACTAACTTCAACTTCTTTTGAACTTGTTTGTACTCCACAGTTACGCTCTTTTTCGAGTATGTCTCTAAACCACCAAACATCAACTTGTCGAGATCAGCAGCATCCACAGTCTCGTTAGAAATAGATTTTGATTGCCCATAAACCCAGCCAACATCTTCCAACTGTTCCAACCAACTTCCAGCAGGTTTAGCAGGAGTACTCAAAATCAGAGAAAGATCGGTGTCTTGAGAATCATTTTGAGTGAGCCGTGAAAAATAAGTAGCTTTATGGACCAGCTCTTCCTCATCTTCAACCATCTGATCTCCATCAGCAGCATCTTCGACATCCTCTATTGTATCCATAAGATCTTCTTCTATTTCTTCCTCTTTTTGTTCCTCTTCTAATTCATCTTCTAATTCATAAATCAAATCTTCTTCTTTGAATCCCCAGGTACTAAAATGAGGGACTTTGAAGACTGCAATACCATATTCCACATCATAGCTCACGAATTTTCCATTATTGTGCTTGAAAGCATTGTTGAAAAATTGGAAAATAATAGGATTAGTAGGGTCAGTAACCTTCTGGAGTTTTCCGTCGACTTTTTGTTTGAGGAATACATTTTCCAAAGTGATAGTGGCAGGAACATTTAAGCCAGTTCCTACTGGTGCTTTCTCTTTATCATTTGGGTAAACGCAAACACGGTTTCCTTCAAAAATAACCAAATTGCCCATTATATCAGACAGGTTTCGTACTGAAGTCAGGTCGACAGGTTGAAAGTATTGAATTTTACCATGATTCTTTTTGCCAATGGTGAGGTTTTCAACTTTGGCCAGCTGATCAAATCCATAGGAAAACAGTTCTTTCAGAGGTGGGTAGATCCAGTAACCTTCATCTTCAGCAGTTTTGTTGATTTCATAGACACGCTTAAGAGAAATTTTATCACGCTCGGATTCATTAGACAGCTGTTCTGGCTCTTTCTTGTTGCCTAATGGAGTATTTGTATGAATGTTCAATTGTTTTTTCACACCTCTAATGTCTTCACCAGAGACGACTCGTTTTCTGATGATTAGCTTTTTGAAATCGCTTTTCCTTCTAGATTTGCTTGCCAACAAACTATTAGTGAATGCTAAAGATTCAGGTATTGGTTTTGAGGATGGAGAAAGCCAAATGCTTCTACTTGATTCTGAGTTGGCCGAAGATCTATTTGGAGAAGCAATGGTACGAGGTTTGGGATGATAGACTTTTGAGATTCTTGAAAAAGGCGATTTGTTAATTCCTAATGCAGTTGGTTTTTTACTTGGAGTTAGGGAAGGAAGAAGGGTGGTAGGAACGTTGAAATTGCTGACAGAATTAGATCCTGAAATGTTGTTTATTCCATTGGAAGCATTTCCAAAACCATTTGTGGTAGCGGAGGTGGTGTTATTGTTGAACAGTCCACCGAGGCCAGAAGAGCCAGTAGAAGTTGAGCCAAATAGTCCGGAGCCAGCAGAAGATGCGGGTTTACCAAACAAACCTCCAGTCGAAGAAGAGTTGTTTGTTGATCCAAAAAGTCCGTTCGTAGCAGATGGGGCAGCCGTACTGGTGTTGCTGGCAAACAAGCTGGGAGTGGAAGAAGCATTAGTGGAAGCAGTAGTGGCAGAGTTGCTAAATAAGCCGCCAGCATTATTTGCGGTGGATGAAGATCCAAACAATCCTGTACCAGCTGAAGTATTAGTATTGTTTCCTAATAGTCCTGTCGAGTTTGTAGTAGCAGTGGTGCTATTGTTCCCAAAGAGACCTGAAAGTCCAGTACCGGCAGTGGCAGAGGCACTTGCTGCTGGTTTAGCGGCGCCAAAGAGGGTGCCAGCAGAAGAGATGGTTGAGCTGTTGTTGCCAAAGAGACTTGATCCGGTGCTTGGGTTTGACGTAGAAGTGCCGAACAAAGTGCCACCAGAGGAACCGTTTGCTGAAGAAGAGTTTCCAAAGAGTCCACCAGTAGCTGAGCCAGTAGACGACGAGTTGGCTGGCTTTGAAAACAAGCCAGTGCTACCAGAATTAGTTGTTGCTGCGCTTCCACCGAACAGAGCACCAGCAGCTGAATTGGTAGTGCCATTGTTTGTTGAAGCGCTGCCAAACAGAGATCCGGTACTTCCAGGCTTATTTGCGCCAAATGAAAAGCCTGTGCTGGAGGAGGAGTTGTTGTCGGGTTTGCCAAACAGTCCTGAAAACCCTCCACCGGTCGTCGTGGTATTTGATTGAGATCCGAACACCGACATTATAAGATGTCGCTTGAATGAAATGTATGGGACTTTTGAGTTGAGCAATCAATCAAAAAGCCATTTACTCTCTGAAACAGGAAGAATTTGATGCTCCGACTGTGTTGGATGAGAGATCTGGGGGTGGTGATGTGGAATGTGTGTGTTGATAGTTTAACGGGAGTGTAGTGAAATTTTTCGATACTAAAAAGATATAAACAAGCTTGCACTCAAAGTGTCTAGGTCACGTTACAAATAATGAGTAGGGTAAGTTGATATATGATTATGAAATGTACACGTGATTGACAAATATGAATAGTACACGTGATATATGATTATAAAATTTACACGTGATATACAAATATAAATAATGCACGTGATATGAAGATTAAAATACACGTGATATATAATTATGTAATACTACTATGTAATGTACAATAATGATTATTATTAACATGATTATGTAATAATTACAAATCAATGACTAAGCAATGATTAAAGATTTAGAGGTAAGGGTTTGCCCCAGATTTTCAGTGGAATTTTAAAAGGGGAGATAACGGAAAGCAAAGAATAGAAATGAAGCAGAAGATAAAAGCTGATGATGAAAGAAAAAAACATCGGACTACTATCAGGAGAACGGGTGATTCCAGTATCATAAAAATTAGAAAGATTAGTGATCCCAGTATCAATGCAGTGGAAAAAGAAAATGGGCTGTCAACAAGTAACAGACCTATCTAACTCGCACCAAGCAGGGCTGGCCTCGTTCCAGACACGTCATAATTTGACAGATCAAGTCCAGACCCGCTGTTTAATTAAAAGCCGTGAGTGGAAATAGGCCAAACTGAGAAAAACTCCACATTGGTAAAAATATTGACACGGAAATGCCAAAACTAGAAATCCCAAAGAACATCTCTAAAGAGAAAACTAGAAACTGCATTAGGATAAGGAATAAAACAAGCCCCACAAGCACAGCCGCACATAGTCCTAATTGGGATGAAGAATAGACAATATTGGAAAGAGTCTAGGAAGAGTCGGCAAGGGCTAGATCTAACGCTGCCCCACCAAATTTGACGCAAAGCATCAATCCCCAACAAAAAAGAACTCAGCTGCGAAAGAAGTCTCAATCACAAGAGCAAGGGCAATACGGTCTAAGAGTGATGGCAAGGTACGAGCACACGACATACAAAGAGTGATACATGACAGGGATAATGTGATATGGGAAAAAGAGAACGAAGGGCGATTTTTGGAAGGGTATTAGAGAGAAAAAGAGGTGACAGCGAAGGAACAGAGTTTAGTTAGTGCATTCTTTGCGGGTATGCCAAGGGGGATTATGGGGAGGGCTAGCTGGGCTATTGGAAGACTCTCATAGCAGGAGATTAGCCCGGGCTGCTAGTCACAATAGAGCAGTGGTGCAAGTATCTTGTGTGCGCATTGGACGAAACAAACAACAGAATAAAGGTTGACCATCACAGAGTGTGCGTTGCATAGAGCGCTAGCGATTGCAGTTGAACGAAACGGGAAGAGGTGACGGAAAAACATGAGGTCGGTAAGCTAGAGAAGGAGAAGTGAAGGAAAAGACGACTGACGAAAAGTAGCGCAGGCTTCAACAGGCGAGACGACTGGCGGGAAGTAGCGCAGGCAGGCTTGAAGAGGCAAACCCGAGCACGGGTGGGAATGCATTAGGCATAGATCAAGGATGAAAGCCGGTGACAGACAAATTGGATAGCACATATGCGAGAGCACGCCGGAGACTAGGGACGGCGCCAGGCATCAGGACAGAATTGTTCCGTTTGTTAGAATCATGTTCAAGATGCTCGGATGTTGAGGATGCTCTTGATGTTGAAATTAAATGTGAATATCGCTGATAAACACTCGTTTTTGACACTCCCAGCGCCAAAACCTTCGCCGACTCCACCTTGCCAGACCAATCACAAAACCTCCGTAGATAGCAGCAGCTAAAATATTAAACTTTCTGCAGACCAAACTCGCCTGCCGAAATGCCCAGCAAGCTTTCTTTTGGGACCACGAAGCACTCGTTTTGATGCTCTCACGCTTCAAATGTTGTTGTAGTACTATAAATGGGTACCCATATGACATTTGTTCTGTTTCTCCTCTTTTGTCTTTTTTATTTTATTTTTTTTTTTATTTTTATTTTTTATTTTATTTTATTTTATTTTTTTATTTTCTTCTCTTTTCCTCCTCCTCTTCACTCAATCGATTGACCCTTCCTTTCACTTAACTTGGTCTCTTGATCTCTCGGTCTGCTCCGGTTTGTTTTGCTTGTAAACCCGCCACCACCACCACCACCACCACCGCAAACCGTCCGTCCGCTGCTCCGTCGCCATGGGAATCAAACTCAAACTAACCAACTCCAAAGACTACTCCGTCGTCGTGGGCGAAGCCAAACCCGGTGAAACTGCTCCCCGTCGAAACCTCGCCGCCAAAGACGGGCCATGGCTCTTCCCGGGCAACAACCCCGACTGCAACACCATTTGGAACCTCGTCAGCTGGGCCTGCAAAGAATTCGCGTCCCGACAATGCATGGGAACCAGAAAAATCATTGACACTCATCAGGAAGAAAAAATGGTGTCGAAAAAGATCAATGGCAAGCTTGAAAAAGTCCCAAAGACCTGGACGTACTTTGAGCTCTCCCCCTTTGAATACATCACCTACTCCCAACTCCACCAGGTCGTCAAGGAGTACGCTGCTGGAATCCTCGCCCTGGGCGTCCAGCCCGGCGGCAAAGAAGTCTTTCACATCTACGCCCAGACCTCCGCGCCGTGGCTCAAAACTGCCCTGGCCCTCAACGCTAACGGCATCCCGATCGTGACCGCCTACGACACCCTCGGTGAAGACGGCCTCACCCACTCCCTCGTCCAAACCGAGTCCATCGGCATCTTTGCCGACAACGCCATTCTCCACACCCTCATTGTCCCGCTCAAAAAGGCCACCAACATTAGAATCGTCATCCACAACGACGACATTGCAAACCCGGAGTCCGACGAAACCGTCCAGGCGCTCCTCAAGGTCCGCCCCGACCTCAAAATCATCTCGCACCAACAGGTCATTGCCCTCGGAAAGGAAAACTATGCTGAGCCTCTCGGTTGCAAACCCGAAGACCTTGCCTTGATCATGTACACCTCCGGATCCACCGGGCCCCCCAAGGGTGTCGCCCTCACCAACGCTAACGTCGTGGCCGGCGTCGCCGGCCCCACCGCCAACATCAACAGAACCCATATCCAACCCGGCGACCGACTGCTCTCCTTCCTCCCTCTCGCCCACATTTTGGAGTTCACCTTTGAGCTCGCTACCCTCTACTGGGGCGCCATCATTGGCTACGGAACCGTCAAAACCATCTCCGACGTCTCGGTCCGCAACTGTCTGGGCGATATTAGAGAGTTCAAACCCCACGTCATGTGTGGTGTTCCAGCCGTGTGGGAGTCTGTCAGAAAGGGCATTATCTCCAAGGTTAATGCGCTTCCCTCCTTTTCGCAGAAGGTCTTTTGGGCCGCCTTCAAAACGAAGGCCAAGCTGAATGCCTCCGGTCTGCCCTGTCCGCTTGTCGACAATCTCATTTTCAAGAAAATCAAGGACGCTACGGGCGGCAATCTCAAGGTCGTTCTGAACGGCGGTGCTGCCATTTCGATTGACACTCAGAAGTTCATAACCACTCTGATTTGTCCTATGGTCATTGGCTATGGTTTGACTGAGGCAAATGCCAACACCTGTTTGATGAGTCCTCGCTCCTTTGCCTTTGGCACTCAGGGCGAGCTTGTCCCTACTGTCACCGTCAAGCTTGTCGATGTTCCTGACGCCGGCTACTATGCTAAGAACAACCAGGGCGAGGTTTATCTCCGGGGCCCTCCAGTTTTCGATCATTACTTTAAGAATCCCGAAGAGACCGAGGCTGCTTTCACTGAGGATGGGTGGCTCAGAACTGGCGATATTGGCGAGTTTACTCCCCTGGGTCATATTAGGCTGATTGACAGACGGAAGAACTTGATCAAGACTGCCAATGGTGAATATATTGCCATTGAAAAGTTAGAATCTGTCTATAGGTCTGATCCATATGTTATGAATGTTTGTGTCTACGCTGACGAGAACAGTGTTAAGCCTGTGGCCATTATTGTTCCCAATGCTGCGCAAGTCGAGAAGCTTGCGAAGCAGCTTGGTCTTGATTTGCACGAAGACATTTCTGAGGACGATGCTGTTGTCGAGGCCATTCAGCAGAGTGTTATTTCAACTGGTAAGAAGGGAGGTCTAAAGGGTATTGAGCTTGTTCTTGGTACTGTTATTTCGAAGGTGGAATGGAGTCCTCAGAATGGTTTCTTGACCAGTGCGCAAAAGTTGGAGAGGAAGAAGATTCTGGCTGACAATAAGAACGCTGTCGAACAATTGTATTCCAAATATTCTTGATGCTTTTTCAGATTTTCTGTATTTGTTTCATTTATTCATTGACGCTGTTTGTATTTTTCTTTTTTTTTTATTTGATACTAATGTTTAACCATTTTTGTTTTTATTTTCATTTCATTTTTACTATTTTTTTTTGTATATTTCATTATTTTATTTCATCTCTAACTCATTTCTATTTCTATCTTATTTCTATCTTATTTTTATCATTTTTATTATTTCTATTATCTCTATTATTTTTATTTCATTCCTTTCTCATTTGTATCATTTTTATCATTTTTATTTCATTTCTACCACTTCTATCTCATTTCTATCCCATTTCTCATTTCCATTATTCTATCTCTCTCATTTATATCCCCATTTTCAGTTCAATATATATCTCCCTTCTCTTCCACTAAAAATTACATAATACCTTACCTAAATAAATATTGAAAATTTTCCAAGTTCCAAGAGAGTTTGATTTTTTCCTCCCAGCTGAAATTTCCAAATCGCTTTCACCTTGACAAATTTACCTAAACACATATCAGCTATCAGTCTTGCAACGCAAATGGGCAGGAGATACAATAAGAATAGAGGCCGCGTTGCCAATACTAACTGGGAGAGCGCAGAGAAGGAAAATGCCGCCTGGGAAAGCTACTACAAGGAGTTGAATCTTCCTGGAGAAGAACAGTGGGCCGAATTCAAAACCGCTTGCCAAACTGCCCTTCCTTTGACATTCCGTGTGACTGGATCTTCAGCAATCGCCAAAGAAATCAAGCACGCTATTGAAAAGAAGTACATTCCATTGACCAGAAATATCGAAGTGGAAGGTGAAAAAGTTGAAGCTCCTGAGCCCTTGGAATTCTATCCTGATGAAATGGCCTACAAATTTAATGTTTCCAAGACAGTCATTAGAAGAAACAAGCAGTTCTCCAAACTGCAAAGATTTTTGGTTGTCGAGACTGATGCTGGACATATTTCGAGACAAGAGGCTGTCTCGATGGTTCCTCCTTTGTTTATGGATATAGAACCCCACCATAGGGTTTTAGATATGTGTGCAGCTCCTGGTTCAAAGACCGCTCAATTATTGGAAGCTCTGCACAAGAAGGAGGCTGAGACTGGAAAGAGCCCTGAAGGTTTCGTTGTTGCTAATGATTCCGACTATAGAAGATCCCACTTGCTGGTTCACCAAGTCAAGAGATTGGGTTCTCCCAATGTCATTGTTACTAACCATGATGCACAATTCTATCCCAAGCTGAAGGTCAATGAGCAGGACTATTTGAAGTTTGATCGTATTCTGTGTGATGTCCCTTGTTCTGGAGATGGTACAATGCGTAAGAATGTCAACGTTTGGAAAGATTGGAAGACATCTAATGGACTTGGTTTACACACACTGCAACTGAACATTTTGTTGCGTGGTTTGCAGCTGTTGAAACCTGGAGGAAAGCTTGTATACTCTACATGCTCGTTGAATCCTATTGAAAATGAGTCTGTGGTATGTGAAGCACTTCGCCAGATCAAAGGTTCAAGACTGGTCGACGTCTCGAATGAGCTTCCCGGACTCAAGAGATCACCCGGTGTAACTAGTTGGAAGGTAGCCAACAAGCAGGGAGAATGGGTCACCAAAGAAACTGCTGACGAAAAAATTGCAAAGTCATGCTTTGAGCCCAGCGAAGAAGAAATTGCTAAATTCCATCTTGAAAGATGTGTTCGCGTATACCCACATCAGCAAGACACTGGAGGATTTTTCATTACAGTGTTTGAGAAGGAAGGAGAGGCTGTAACTGAGGCCACTACAGAAAAAGCAGCAAATGCTGATGAAGCTGCTGAGCTTGGTGACAAGCGACCTTTAGATGCCGGAGAACAAGGTGAAGTAGCTAAAAAGGTCAAGCAAGAAAAGCTTCCCAGAGATGCCATTGATGAACCATTCATTTTCCTGGCACCTACGCATCCAGTAGTTACCAAATGTTGGGACTTTTACGGAATTTCGTCTGAATTTCCTCGTCATTCATTGTTGGTTAGGAATGGATCCGGAGAGCCTACTAGAGTGATTTACTATGTGACTCCAGCCCTTCAACCAGTAATGCACTTGAATGAGAATAAGTTGAAGTTAGTCCATGGAGGTATTAAAATGTTTTCATTCCAACGAAATGCTACTGAGACTTGTGAATGGCGTATTCAAGTTGAGAGTATCAATATTTTAGGACGAGCATTGAAGGAAGACTCCACTAGAAAAGTTGATGGAACTCTTGAGCTTGTAAGACTATTGGCAACAGAAACATTCCCGTCATTCCAATTATTGGAGCAACTGTTCCCTAGCTTCCATGAGCAGATATCTAGTAAGGTGGAAGGATGTGTTGTTATGAGTGTTCCAGCACTTGGCCTTGCTACTTATGATGAGAATGGAGAGGTTGTTAAGACTGATGAAGTAGTTGAAGGGGAAGGTAAATATGTTTTCCCAGTTTGGAAGGGTAGAAATTCTTGTAATTTGATGTTACCGAAGGAGGAGTTACATGAAGTTAGACATCGATTATTTGGAATTGATGAAGAGAAGAAGAAAGCTGAGAAAGAAGAAGTTAAGGAGAAGGAAGTTAAAGGGAATGAGGAAGTTAAAGAAAAGGAAGAAGTCAAAGAAAAAGAAGAAGTCAAAGAAAAGAATGAAGATGAAAAAGAGGTTGAAGATGTTATGGAAGAATAAACTGAAAAATCATTTGTATAGATTCAATCAACTATTATTTATAATCATAAACTCTTTTAGCCCATATATAACACGCAATACCAACCATTGCTAACATTGTAGTGATACACAAAAACCAAGCTAACCCACGATCTCCAGGATCACCAATCTGGCCAGGCACTACAACATTCATACCCCATAATCCAGTTACTAAATTCATTGGCAAAACAATCGTCCCAAGTATAGTAAATCGAGACAAGACATGATTCATTGTATTGCCTTCTTGCGAAGCAGATACAGTAGATTTTAGTAAAGATATACTATTCAAAGAATGAAGAGTTTGTTGAAGATGTAAAGCATGGGTGCGTAGGGAAGGAAATGGGGTGGAAAAAGGAAGCAGTTTGAGAATAGAAATGAGAGAAAGTTGGTAATCTGAAATTTGATCGTCTAAAGGAGTAGAAGAGGAAGAAATGTTTGCTTCTAATTCCAGAAATAGTGATTCAAGGTGAGAGAGTAAAGGAGAAAGCCTGGACGAGAAATCCGACATGTGAAGAGAAACTGGATCAGAAAACGGGCGAGCTTGGAGAGATTTCACTATTGAAGAAGTATGGGAGAATGGGGTTCGATGAAAAGAGACAATGCCGTTAGGATGTATGAGAAAATGGATAGTAATAGGAATGAGTCTTTGAAATTTAGAACGCTTTGTAGAATGGTATTGTGAAGTTGATGAGGTAGGATAAGAATTTGCAAAATCTTGTAGTTCAACGTAGCCATTTTTATACTTTGGTTTTTGAAGAAAAGAAGGATCGTTCATTCTGGGTTGCTCGAAATTCGGAGTATTTGACAAGAGCTCAAAATTTTGGATAGTAGTATATAGTTGATTTTGGGATTGTTGAGAACAATAATCAGAATTCCAATTTATAAATTGTTCATTGAATCCAAATGCTTTACAAAGAGCAGATATTTCGGAATTGGAAGGGTTTCCAATATCTAGCCAGAAACGATTATTTACAGAAGTGGTCGATGTTTCTGATTTTTCGATATTGAAAGTATTGAAGAGTTGATTAAAGTCTGAGATGGAGTCGTTTTGAACTAGAAGGCCAGCTAGATCCGGGCTTTTTAGAATGGGAATGTCAGGTCTAAAATATGTGATTCTATCATTTGAGGCTGTGAATTCTTGGGCAGGTTTATAGAATGAATTAGCAGGTTTTCTATATTTCAATTTGTGCTGAGTTGAAGTGTTTGCTGATGGGATATTTGAATTTGTAGGTTTACTTGATGAAGAGCTGTTTTGGGGGGTTTCCTGTTTGTTGAATATTGCAAAGGCATGATGATCGATAGTTGATGATTGAGAGTGAGGAAATTGTTGCCCAGTAGAATCAGTTAATTGGTGATCAGGGACGGGATCTTCAGGGATTGAGTTGGATGTTCTAATTTTTTCCATTTCAATTGGGAAATGGTAAGAGATGGATGAACTAGAAGCGTGACGATTACTCATTGTTTTGTGAGTAATGAGATATGGAGGAGGAGATAAAAAGGTGAAATGAAATTAAAAGATAGAAGGGTAGAGACGGAGTGATTGAAATAAGAGACGGTTGAAATAAGTGGTTGAAAATTAAGATTAAATTAAACGTGAAAATTAGGCTTGGTAAACAAAAATAGTGCTGTAATGAAATGGAATATAAATGACATGAAGAGGGATACGTTATTTGTATTTAGAATGAGTGCCATGTTTTTAGTGAGAAAACTTTATTGTTGGAAAGAATATTTATCAGAAATAATAAAGTACAAGATTAAAGTGTAGAGACTATTTCCGTTTTAGACTTGTAATATCGCACGGCTACACTAAAATTATCCGAGATTAAGCATTGAAGCAAAGTTCCGGTATATTGTCAGGTACAAAAGCTAAGGAAAACTTTGAAGGAATGAAAGTAGAAGGTAAAATTAGGAAAAAAGAATAGAATAAAAGAAAAAAGGATAGAATAAATAAATAGAATAGAATAAAAAATAGAATAAAAAGAATAGAATAAAAGAAAAGAAAAGAAAAAAAAAAAATAGAATAGAATGAAAGATAAAGAACAAAAATAAATAAATAAAATCTTCATCATTATCATACAGAAAAAACAATCATCTAAATTAACAAATATTACCTTCAAAGGTTTATTCTTCTTTTGGAGCTTCGGTGATAGCACCAGGCATCAAAATAACAGGAGGAACCCAGTAAGAATTCTCCTTCGTGCAAATACCTTCATACATGACAAACCAAGCAAGAATGGCAGTTATTAAACCAATGTAACCGCCTGCCTTTGTCAAATGAAGAGAAGAATTTGGGTATTCAACTGCCGTGAACTGAGCAATAGAAAGAACAAGAAGCGTTAAAAAGACCAAAAAGATGAGAATGGACAACGGCCAAGTAGATTTCAAGGTGGTAAGCCACATGATAAAGGCGAAAATAGCCCAAGCCAAAACCCAGAAACCCAGCAAGTCGTTGAGCGTGCCTCGACCTTCACCAGGAGCGGTATAAGCGGTAGTCACTCCAAAGACGTCTACTACAATACAGCCGTATCCTATCCAGAAGCCACCAAAAGAAGTGAGGAGGGTGGCGGCCCAGGTAGCTTCTATAGCAATGCACCACATGCCCGCGAGAATTTCAATGGCACCGGCGTAAAACCACATGAGGCCGGCGAGACCAGCAGCATTAGAGACGCCTCTGGCGCCAATGTTTATGAGGGAAAGGGTGAAGAGGGTGAGGGCAAAGCCTGCGACACCTACTGGGACTGGGTTGCCGTATTTTCTGTGGGGAGCTGGGGAGTAGCCTGGGTTGAGGTATCCTTCGAAGGCTCTGTTGAATTCGGCGCGTTCAAAGACCATATCGCCTATATGGACGTGATTGTTTGAAGTTTCTATGCGGGTAACACCGTGGCCGATTTTGTAGTCATGATGGGGGTTTAGGGTGAAGTGGTTGTCATTCGGGGAGGACATGTTGGAATGCAGTTGGAGTAGGTGAATGAGCTGGGTGAGCTGGGTGAGCTGGGTGAACTGGGTGAGAACTAAGTGAGCTAGAACTAGAACTAGATGAGCTAGAGATGAGCTGGAAAGCTGTTTAAGGATAAGTTGATGGAATAAGAAAAGGTACGAGAGATGGAACTGAAAAAGGGACCAGAGCAGAAAATTTCAAAAAGATGGGGAAATGGAGGAGAATTTATATTTGAATGGATATTTTCAAAAAATACATGTTTAATAAATTTAATATTTCATTTAATATATTTTAATAGCATGGCCTGTTTATTTTTCTTTTATCAACTACGAATTCTTTAATATGTACTATTTTTATTACTATTATTTTGTATTTATTTATTATTCATTATTTATTTACTATTTACTACTATTTTTTATCATTTATTTACCATTATTTATTATTTATTTACTATTATTTATTATTTATTTACTATTATTTATTATTTATTTACTATTATTTATTATTATTCATTACTCTTTCAATGAGTTACTGTATTTTTCAAATTGTTCGTCCCAAAAAGAAATTCACTCGTTCCGTTCGCCCACTTTAAACCTTCTTATAATAATATCTCCCTTCCTCTCCAAACCACTTTATCTCTATATATTCCCCCTCCTGTTGCTCCTCCTCTCTTATAACAATATGTCTTTCATTTCTTTTTCTCCCTCTTTCGTGTATTCTTGCACTCTCGCCCTCATTCCATGCAGCTACACAACAGCTCACTTGTTCCCAGCCCGTTTCGAACTTTACCCCAGTTTCTTGTCTTGTCTTCTAGCGCAACCCCTCAATATTTTAGCGGCCTCTTTTCTCTGCGTCTGCGCAATAGCCTAACCGTTTCAGGTTAGCCCCATCTATCTTTTGCTGCCCTGCAGTTCTCTCCCTCTCTTTTTTCCTCCAAATAGCATCTTTCCCTCCGTATCCATTGTGATACTCAATTACCCCGCTAGCATTAACCCACCTTCTCTTTCCGTCACTATTTCTGCCCTAACCACTACTTAAAATCTCCCCATCCAACCTCTCTATTATCATCCCATTTGTTTTCTTAAGTAACGCTCTTTCTCCGGATTCGAACCCTCTTCCGCCTTCTTCCTCATTTAAATCAACCGTGTGACTAATTTCTTTTCCAATTTTTACATAATCTCTTCTCTTTACATAATCCTCTCGGAATCTTTACATAATCCACTCTTGAATCTTTACATGATCTCTTCTCATATAGCTTTTACCCCAATCTTTACATAATCTCTTTTTCAATTCTTACATAATCTCTTTTTGAATTTTTACATAATCTCTTTTTGAATCTTTACATAATTTCTTCTCCAGTCTCTACATAAGCTCTCTTTGAATCTCTTCTCCAATCTCTCCGCTAATCATTACATAATCTCCTCTTTAATTCTTACATAATCTTGTCTCATAGCTCCCTCCCCAACCTTTACATAATTTCATTACATAATTTCAAACGTTATCGTTCAGCCTTACCTATTGCCCTAACCCTTTATCTGCACTAGCAACTTCTCCCCACCATATCGCCAACCACCTTCACTACTTGCCATCACGATCTATTCTCTATCTGCTTCTTCCCTCCTATCTGTTAGACTCAATCCTCTGCTTCCTAATTCTCTGCTTCTTTCGTCTTCAAGATATCTAACCAACAACCCTCAAGGAAACGAAAAGCCTCTAGAATTAGTGGTCATTCCCCCATTCCTACCAAACGCCACAGTTCTTTTATCCATCTTCCTAACATGACTGCGGACACAAACATCCCTCTACCTTCCCAGCAGCCCTCTACAGACTATCAGGGCCATGATAAAGATGAGGTTACCAGATTGATTACCCAGGCTCTCTACGACCTCGGATACACTGACATCGCTACCAAACTTCAATCAGAATCAAATCTCGAAATCGAAGTTCCCTTGGTAGGCTCCTTCAGATCCGCCGTCCTCTCTGGTGATTGGGACCTTGCAGAATCTCTTTTACACTCTCTAGAGCTCCAGCCTACCGCCGACATAAACTCACTGTCCTTCCTCATCCATAGACAACAGTATCTAGAGCTCCTCGAAAAGAAAGACACAAAAGCTGCTCTCAAAGTCCTGCGTACCAAAATATCCACCCTTCCCTACGACAGTAACCTCCTTGGTCTTGAGGAAGCTGAACGGCGAAGAAACGAAATCCATGCGCTCACAAACGTCCTCATGTTCAACCCAGAAGACATCAAAGCAGCTCTCAATTGGGACGGTGTCGAAGGAAACTCCAGAAAAGCTCTCTTGGGATCCCTCCAAGAAGTCTTTTCCGCTGAAATGATGATCCCACGATATCGTCTCGCAAAGCTGTTACAACAGGCCCAGCAGTTCCAACTGTCAAAGGCGAACTACCATATTGAAAACTCCCCCTTCTCTTTATGCAGAGACTTCCCTGACGATAGATCAAAGTTCCCGTTGAAACCTACTAATATTCTAAAAGCTCATACGAACGAAGTCTGGTACCTCAGTTTTTCTCATGACGGCAAGTATCTCGCTTCGGCTTCTCTAGATACCTCCATCATCATTTGGAGACTATCTGACTTTTCTGTATATAAAACTTTTGAAGGTCACGACAAGGGCGTATATTGTGTTGAGTGGTCTCCAGACAACACCAAATTATTATCTGCTGGTAAGGACAGAAAAGCAATAGTATGGGATTTTCTGACTGGTGAACCTTTGCATATCTTAGAATCTCATTCTGACGTAGTCAGTTCTTGTGCTTGGATGCCTGATGGTATCCATTTTGTAACGGGAAGCCCTGACAGAAGAATGATCCTATGGGATATCAAAGGTAATATTATTCACGAGTGGAGAGGAATAAGAGTCTTTTCTTTGGCTGTCACTCCGGATGGTAAAAAACTGGTTGTTCTGAGCTCTGAAAAGGAAATTGAGTTTTTCGATGTAGAGTCCAGAAGGCTTCTATCATCTGTCAATATTGGGGTTCCTTTATTCTCTGTTACTACGTCTAAAGATTCAAAGTATGCCCTGATTAATATTGATCCTGATGAGTTACAGTTATGGGATCTGGAAAGGTTAACTATTGTCAAGAGGTATCTTGGTTTACCCAAGGCAAAAAACGTCATGCGGTCTTGTTTTGGTGGTGTTAATGAGAGTATAGTGATGGGAGGGAGTCAAGACAGTAAACTTTTCATGTGGAATCGTGAGACTTCAAATTTAGTTGAAGTATTGGATGCTCACTCTGGTGGAACCGTCAATTGTGTTAGATTTAGTCCTGTTGATTGTGGTTTATTTGCATCTTGTGGTGATGACAGATTAGTTAAAGTCTGGCAGCCACCAAGCGTAGTAAACTCTACAGGACATGATTCTGTTTCTGCTGATGTTGATGATGATGAAGCTGGAAAGTTATGGGCTCCATTGATTGATACCTAAATATTTATTTGTTTTCCTTCCATCCACTTTTATTTTTCATTCACTTTTTTTTTTTTTTTTTTTTTTTTTTTTTTTTTTTTTTTTTTTTTTTTTTTTTTTTTT